>OU015748.1:31187983-31221218 GCA_907169655.1 Acomys percivali | reverse complement strand
TCTCTCTCTCTCTCTCTCTCTCTCTCTCTCTCTCTCTCTCTCTCTCTTTCTTGTTCCCTTCTCCTATCCATGGGTCATTTGCAATACAATAGACAGGCCTGAGTTGCCAGGCCCAGTCTTTTGTCTTGGGATGAAGTGGCTCTTCTCAGTCTATCACAGGTGTTTATCAGTTTGTAGTGGTGTGGCATCCTGAGACTGTTTTCACTTTGGGCCCAGACTAAGTAAAGATTACATTCTCTTTACACATCCAATTTCTATTAAAAATTTTAAAAATAGGACTAGAACAAGAATTATATACATAAATATACATATATACAAAATCGTCAGGTATAAGTTACATGTCCATAATGCAGTCCTTTTGTATTTGACAATATTGGAGAAAGTATTCCACTATCTTCTCATAGTGAGCTGTTTCCTAGTGTCCAAAGTTTTCTAAAATCTCTTATGTAGTAATTATATTTATTAACCTGTAAATGTGTTTTTAATTCTTAAACTAATGCTTATAGTAACACTGTGGCTATCTAGATTAGAATCCCATCAAAGATCCAAGAAGGAAATATTATCTAATATGAAGGAAGCACAGACAAGCAACTTCCAAAAAATAAAAAAAAAATTTAAAAGACAACACAGAGAGAGTTGAGTGCCTGGACAATCACAGGGTTTTATCTATCATTGGGGCATCCAGTCTTCGGCCTTCTGGCCCAGTATATCTGACAGACATAATTGTGAAGCAGGAGTTTTGAACAATTGGTCCAGCCAGTCTACATAAGGCTGCACAGCCAGTTACCATGTGTTCTGCTATAATCACAAATTGGGCTGTCAGTTGGCCATCACCAGTGAGATAAGAACAGTGCTTCAGTACAGTGGTCATTCTGCCACATTTATTTTTTCTATGCCCATCATCTTCCTTGAAGTATATTGAAGGTATTGTCAAAAGCAGGTGTGTCTATCTGTCAGAAAAGTCCTTTATTATTAAATGTCATATTCTATAAATCTCTGAAGTATTTGAAGGCCATCTTTCTATTTACTACTATGCATATTCATACCTATCCATTTCATTATATCTTTTTATTTATCATTGGCTTAACTCATCTATCTATCTTCATGTATCTACATAAACAAACATTGCTTATTTTTATCCATTTTCTATTTGGAGAGATTGAGTACAGCTAGAGGTAAAACCATACCAGATTCTGAGACCAGATAGGCACTGAAACGGATCATGGCATATGAGAACCCAAATACTGAGAGTAAAAGAACAGTTAGACCATTAAAGAAGGAGGAACTACATTAGATTAATGGGTAAGAAAGACAGTTAATATTAACTAGTGGGAGCATCAAAACAATATTATAGAACAAGCTATGACCAGAGGTCTCAGATATCATAACAACCGAGGTTTTAATTGTGGTGAAATTGGTCATGTGCAAAGAAACTGTAGAGGTAACAGTTTCAGATGCCAAAATAAACAGCACAATAACCTGAAAGAAAAAATATTCCTATGTCGGAACAAGGAGCTTCTGGCCATGATGATAATGAGGTACCAAGACTTCCAGGGTACACTAGCCACTGTGGGGAAGGAAAACATTGGTCTAGAGATTGTCAATCTAAAAGAGACTTGCCAATGGGAAATGACAGAAGGGATCCATAGGCTAGGGACCCCTGCCAACAATACAAGCTGGATTTCCCTGGTCAGTCCAGAAGTAAGGAACTTAAAGGAAAATGAGGATTAGATGTCAACGACCTAAAGCATGTTACTAAAGGCAGTGCAGCCTTGAATCTGGCCTCAGCTATATCTCTTACACTATCTCCATAGGCCCTGTTACAAAATAGGTCCTGGTGTATACAGCCCTTTGCCTTCAGGTAAGCGTGAATAATTCTGGGAAGAAAGTGATTAAGTTCTCAAGGCTTTATTGTGCATCCTAATATTATAGATGTGGACTGTAAGTGAAAAATTAAAATAATACCATATGTAAAGAAGGAGATATAAATTAATTCAGAGGATAAAATTGCTTAGCTCCAGTAGAAAGAACAGGTGCATTTAGGAGTACAGGAAAATGTATGTTCTTAGAAACTATAGTTAATGATCAGAGACCTAAATTAATAACACAAATGAATGGTGTTGAAAGAGAAGGTAAGGTAAACACTGACACTGATGTCACAATTCTTTCCAACAAACACTGGAATTCAAATTAGCCACTCCAGAAGGTTTATACAGAAATTACAGGAATAGGTAAATTATCTCAAATAAAATGATGCATATGGTGGTTTAAGTGTGAGGGACCAGATGGGCAGACATGGATGCTGAGCACCTATGTGGCTGCCTTACCCTTAAATCTAAGGGGAGGGGACCTCTAATGACAATGGGGTAATCATATTAATATTATTGTAATTGCAGAGATAAACAATGATGAAGCTGGATGTAAAATGTTACATGCTCCTGGGGAAGATATTAATATGAGTAATCAGGAGCAACCACAAGCTACAGAACTTCTTAGGTATTAAGTTTCCAAACATATAAGAGGGGCCACCACTGATACATCAACAGCTTTGCACCTAAAATGGATTTCAAACAGACCTCTGTGGCAAGAGCAGATGCCCATAACAAAAGAAAAATTGCAGGCACTTCACCATTTAGTACAAGAGCAGCTGGAGGCTCAGCATATAGAAGAGTCCACCAGCCCTTGGAATTCCCCTGTTTGTTGTAAGAAAGAAGTTGGGCAGCTGGAGGATGATAACGGATTTGAGAATAGCGAATAAAGTAATTCAAGCATTGGATCCTTTATAGACTTTAATTCTTATTTGACAACTAATTCTAAGAAGCTACAATGAGGGAAACATTTTATTTTTCTGAACTCAGGAACTTTATACCCTTATAGAGAATTTTCAAACTGTATGTGGCATCTAATCCCACAGATGACATCAATACTTTGTATATAGCACCTATGGTCTGTAAATACAGCTCTGAATGAAATTTCAGAAATAATTATGAAATGTGGAAAAGATTTCCTAGAACTATTCAAATATCTAAACATCTGAGTTAAAATTATTTGCAGAAAATTCATATTAACAAACGGAATACTGGTGTGCAGTAGATTTGGATTTTTCCTATCTAAGCAGTACTGTTTCAGAAAATGTAACCAATCTAAATGTACATGAATCTGTCCTTGTTGACCAGACTACAGGGAATTACACTTGAGTGTGTGCTAGTACTCAATAAAATACAAAATAAAACAAAGCAAAAACAACAAAAAGAAATCAAAAGAATGAAAACATGCTTTTTAAATATATGGTTATATTATGACTGGATATTTAATACTGAAAAATGAAATATTTCTTTGGAACATATTGGCCATATGTTCAAATAACATATATTCAAGTGTATGTGGCAAGCCAAAAAATGAAAAAATGACATTTAGTAGGATACTCATGATAAAAATCATGTAAAATATCTTCTTAAAGTTTAAGATGACATTTTTTGTGATAATACAAAAATAAAGATCAAGAAAAGTCTTCTTATCAGCATATAGAAGTACATAGATATTCATCAATAAAGACTGAAAATAATTATGCTGTATACACTAAATAAAAACTCAATAATTAAATATTAGTTTTGATTTCATTTATGGCAAGTATAAGATCTATTATGGTTAAGGAAAGACTAGAAGTCATTTTTCTTTTTTTCTTATTTTTTCTTCTTTCTTTTTTTCTTTTTCTTTTCTTTCTTTCTTTTTCTTTTTCTGGCTTTTAGAGACAGGATTTCTCTCTATGTAGCTTTTGACTGCCTGGAACTAACTTTGTAGACCATGCTGGCCTTGAACTCACAGAGCTCCATTTCTCTCTGCCTCTGCCTCTGCCTCTGCCTCTACATAATATTTTTATTGATTATTTAGGATTTTCACATAATGAGAAATGATCACACTCACCTTTCAGTCCTCTCAGGCCTGCCCTACTTGTGACCTTTCCCCATAAAAAGAGAAGAAGGAAAAAGTCCAAAATGTAATACCCATACATTTACTGGAGAATGATCAAACTCCTCTTGGCCAGCCTCTTAAAGAAAACCGAGTCCTTCCCAACCTGCACCCCAACCAGAAGCCATCCACTTTGGAGAGCTATACTTCAGCATCCTTATCACACATTTAAAGAAAAAAGATTTATTTATGTATTATTATGTATACAGTGCTCTACCTGCATGTACATCTGCAGGCCTGAAGAGGGCATCAGATCACATTATAGATGGTTGTGAGCCACCATGTCGTTGCTGGGACTTGAACTCAGGACTCCTGAAAGAGGAGTCAGTGCCCTTAACCACTAAGCCATCTCTCCAGTGCTCTTACCACACTTTTAAGAGTTCTCTTCAATATCTTTCTGTCTAGCTTGATACTTTTACTTGGGGGATGGGGTGATATAAGCATCTAGGGATATTCACAGAAGTCTCTTACATATATTGTTTTGAGTGTGAATCTGAAGTCTTCTATACCACTGAGAAATAGATTCTTTGTCCTTTATAGTCAGGAAAAACATGAATCATGGACTTACATATGGTTTCTGGGAAAATCACAGACAGTGGACATCCATAGCACATGTTGTGTCAGCACATGCCACAGACTTCAGCATGGTCTCTCTCTGGTGGCATTACAGACCACGGAGATCAATATGACCCTCTGCCATGGAACTGGATAAGGACACAATCATAGCCCTCAATGGCAAGACAGGTCAAGAACGTCAACATAGACTCTGACACAACATGGGCCACAGATATTAAATGTAATCTGGTGGTAGCCCAGCCTAAGGATAACAACATGGTTTTAGGTGACAGCTCAGACCAAGGACATCCACCTGGCCTGTGTGATAAATAGAAAGAACTCTATGAAGTACTGATTACAGAAGCCAATGATAAATATCCTGTAGGGACAATTTCTATTTGATAAAGCAATATGAAAAAAATGATAATATTCATCATAAGAAGAAATTTTAAATCTTATGACATCAAATATATTATTACAAATTACATTATTTGTGATGTTTTGTTGTTGTTATTGTTGTTGTTGTTGTGACAAGTGCATAAGAAGCAAGCAGATCAAGGGAGAAAGGTTTTGGTGTTTTTTACATTTTTTCTTTTTTCTTTTCTTTTGTTGTAGGTTGTGGGAATATCACAGGGACAAGATTATAAAGAATGTTGTTCTATTGTATCTGGGGTCAGAAATCAGATAAAAATAAATGCTAGTGGCTTAGCTGGCTTTTTTTTTTTCTTTTTTGTTCTATCTGTGACACTACCCCATGTGGTGGTATCATATATACTTG
Organism: Acomys percivali; assembly: GCA_907169655.1. Classification (NCBI taxonomy): domain Eukaryota; kingdom Metazoa; phylum Chordata; class Mammalia; order Rodentia; family Muridae; genus Acomys; species Acomys percivali. The sequence goes on along the minus strand of OU015748.1, from coordinate 31,215,916 downwards.
CAATGACTCCTCTGAATTCAATCAATCCGATCTAGAAACTCTCTCAGTGAGATGGCCGAGGATTGTCTCCTGAGCCATTCGATATCCTGTCATTGGCAATCAGGATAAACTACACTGGATATATATTTACCTAGCTTATAATGGAGTTTATACTCAGGTATAACACCACTAGATCATCATATAAAAGATGATTTTAGATAACACATAGCCATCACCTTCCAAATAGCCAGTTGTGTTTTGCAATGCCACTGAAATTCTCACTGACTAAAATGGACAGAAAAGAGAAAGAGATAAAATGAAACAGAAAAGAAAAAGCCTAAGAATATGTGAAATTTGTTATCTCACATATTTAATTTTACCCCAAGTGAAATGAAGAAGCACCTCATTTCACAGAAGTGACATAGTCCAAATTAAAATTTTGAGTACCATGTCCACTGTGCTAAAATTCTGTCAGTAGTGGAAAATAAGCATATGTCTATGGAAGCCCATGGTGGGTGGGGAAGAAGTCAAGATAACTGCTATAAGAGTAATGACATCACAATAATGAGGAAGATCCTTTTAGAGTAAGAAAAAGAAGATTCTCTATGAGGGTAAATGTGCGTGTGTACACTCACACACATTTACTTAAAATCATACATTTTGTTTTAAGTATTTATTAAATGTTTTTATAACTCTGGATATGAAGCGTAGAATATATTAACTCAAACTACTTAGCATAATGTCCAATCTTAATATTTAAATTTCTATTCAGAAATAATTTTCAGCATAATACTTAAAATAGTATATAAACTGGGAGGTATATTCTCCAAACCACCACAAAGGTTAAAGCTGTGTCTGTCTGTTGTTCCTTTCTTTTCATATTTCCCAGAATCTACATGGACTTATGTAAATTTGCACTTTTTCTATGTAACTTTGGAGAAAGCTCTAACACTGATGACTCTTTGTCTAAAATATGAATCTGTTTTTCCAAATGTGGAAATTGTTATCTTAAGTAGCTTAAAGTAAATAGCTCAAACCATAAAATTAACTTTGAAATGTACTATTCTTTTTGTCTTTGCGTGTCTTTTGAATATAAACCAACAGGACTTTTTCCTATGTTGAATATAATTATATTTTAAAAAATTCAAGGGTGACCCACTCGATGCTTTGTCATTTAAACAAAGGAAAAACATGCATAGCAATGACATTTTAAGTCAACAGACAAAATTTTCAGTGGGAGCAAATAAAAACTTTAGTGGCAGAAATGTTAAACTGAACTTAGAAGTTTCAAGTGACAATCCCAAGAAGACAGAAGGGCAAAAATAGAGGAACTTTTGGAGAAATATCATGGCAAAGGAGAAGAGATAGTCTTTCTAAATATTATGAGTCAAATTATATTTGTTAAATATGTAAATTAACTCACAGCTGAAGGATAGATGGAATATTTGGATCACAATATATTATCTTTATTTTCTTAATAAATAAACTTTGAGTCCTAAGTTCAGATAAAAAACAGAGAGGTAAATAATCACAGATGAGAAAAGATTCACATGAATGTTCATAGACTCATAAGGCAGTAGAAGGTCATAACAGGCAATTATATGTGAATATTCTTATTAAAAACAACCCCCAGGCTCACAGACACTGAAACACCAACAAAAGCACATGCATGACTGGACCTAGGTCTCTTACACATAAGTAGCTTTTGGGCAGCTTAGTCTTCACGGGGGATTCCCTAGCAATTACAGAGGGTGCTGTCTCTGACAAGGACTCTATTGCACATTTTAAATCCCTGGCTAGGCTGCTTTGTTGGGCCTCTTTGGGCTTAGATTAAAAAACACCACCACCAACAACAAAACAAGCCTACTTTATTTAGTGTTTTTAAACTCTTCTCACTTCCTTGCAATCCACTTGCCAGAGGTAAGGGAGAAAGAAGTTTAGTAGGAAAAGGGGACTGTGGACCTTTTTAGATGTAGTTCCTATGGGGCGATTCCACTCTTCATAGTCAAGATAACAGCAGTGCAGTCAAATAGAAAACACCAAACATCAACACAAATCAGTAGCAGCAACATGATACAGCAAAAACAGCAAAGCTCTGACAAATCAGTATGAGTCAGCAAAAATGGCAAGACTCAGCTGGAGTGCCAGGAGAAGTTCTCAGGAGCGTTTCTCTCTGTCAAGTGAAGTGCAGAAACACAGAGCCCAGTGAAGTAATACGAAACCACTGCAAAGCAAAACTATGCGAAAGTGTTTTATCACTGTCTGTGCTCCTCTATTTATCTCTTCTCAGAGCCCACACAAATATGTCTGCAGCTGGGGAAAAAAACAAACTAACAAACATGTCCCTTTCATAAGACAAACAAAACATCATGTGCCCTCTGCCTTGTCTCTTTTCAGCTGACAATGATCACAAGTCTGTTTTCAGAGGTTGAAGAACACTCCCACATCCCACAACTGGGTCCAAAACAAAACAAAACAAAACAAAAAAAACATAGTCACATGACACAAATAAGTCTTCAAAGAAACCAGAAACTTCCACTTTAGACCTCAGTGGGAGAGGAAGTGCTTAGGCCTGCTTAGGGACTTGATGTGAGGAGGTCATTTGGTAGGGAGGGCTCTCCTTTCCTGAGAAGGGGCGGGAAAAAAGGGAGAAGAGGGAGGGAAGGCAGGACCAGGAGGATAGGATGGAGGGGACTTTGATAGAGATGTAAAGTGAATTTTAAAAAAGCTGACCCATGTTGCTGTTAATTTATCAGCATGGCCTAATAATGTTTATTATCAGGCTTCAGGTATGATTACATCAGTGCTTTCTAATCCATTAGCAATCAATCAAGGCACAAGCATGTGTTATACTTTAAAATGGCCTTAGTTAACCTGAGACAGGGCAGATATTAATCTCCTAAACTACTTCCTGTAGTGGGGCAAGTATAGAATACCTGACTTAATCCCATACCATCTGCTCCTAGTAATTTCTATCAAAATACCTCCTATCTATAATCCCAAATACGTGCTAATATTCTTCTTCTGGACCAAATCTCCATCCATAAAAGCCATGTGCTTCTCTTCAGTCTAACCCATGGTGGCCTTCTTCTCCTCTCTTCTCCTCCTGTCTCTTTTTTTCCCAAGATTCTTGCTGTCTCTCCAGGACCCAGAACCTTAGCCATGCCTATCCCATTTGTTCTGTCCAGGTGTGATGATCTTTTAATAATTAACATCAAAATACAACAAACCAACAGCCCCAGACATAGAAAGTGTTAGAAAAGAAATAAAATGTTAGAGGCAAATAAAAACATGAGACTTCAACAATAAAAAAGAAGTTAAAGAATTTAGAAGCTAACCCCTTAGCAATGGGCAAACAGACACCTACTTGGTAGTATTGTTCTTATTTCAGTCAGGGGCAGAGCAGTTGGCAGCCCTTTCTTCATCCAAGTTTGATGCCTGGCTTAGTGGGTAAAGCTGTTTTATGCCTATGCCACATAAAAATCAAATCAAATCCAGGCAGCACACTGTGGGAGGAAGTCAGACAGAGATCTGTAGACCACCATGCTATACATACACCTGCCCTCCTACACCTTGTTGGTAGTATTGCTCTTTCATCAGGCTACTGAATTAGGAATGTAAATGATTATTAATAGAAGGAAAGCATATACTATGTGGCAAAGCAATGTTCAAAGAAAAATAAATTTTATAGCTTTAATTTTCATAACTAATTTATCTAGATTCTTTAGGACAGAGAGAGTCCTAACTTGAATGACTTTATTTCTGTTGGTGTTCTGTCTTATGCCAATGCCACAGGAATATCTTTCCTCATCCTATAGAAAATTTTCTTCATGGTTGAATTTTTTTCTGTTTGCTTTATTCCCAAGTAAAGTTTACTTTTTTCTTTATATCTACTGTGAGCCACTAAGTAGAATCAAATTTCGAGATATTGCATCTAATTTCTCCTAGCAAGTGTTTCTTTCAGCAAGATTGTGAAAGCTCCTGTCTCTTATCTCTGCAGATTTGAATGAATTGCACTTCCATGATAAGCTGTAGTTCTCTGATAAGTCAACAGCTCTCAAATATCTACATCTTATCAATTCTTTTTCAGTAACTAAATCTCATAACTGCCAGGAAAAAAGAATCAGATGCCACCACATTACATTTAGCCTTATGTGTCATTGAAAGATTTTTTTTTTAATTTAGGTTATGTTGTTCTGAAATAGTCTATTTCATCATGTTTTCTTTCCATTGGTAATCTTAGGCTAGCATTCTCATCTGCCATGAATAAAAATGCTGTTTCCTGCTAGCACATCATTAACGTCTGGTAAGAGTATACTATATTACACCTTTTCCGTGAAGTTTTTTTCCAAGCACTATTTCTTGTTGAAATGTTGAAACCTCGAAAAAATTTGGACAACTACTTGACACAGGAGTACAGAGGTGTTTTAGACTGTCAATCTTACTAACATTGTAAAACTCTGGATTACTATGTTGCTTCCAGTCCACTTAAAGAAGTGAGGATTGAGAAAATCGTTGAGTCTGTGCAAAGCAAGAAATGATGCAAAATTTTAGTGTGGACAGTTTCTGAATGCATTTGTTAAAATATGTGCAGCATTACAACTTACAAGTCTTAACTGCCAATCTTCTTAAATTACTCAATTATAGTCATTTGATTTATTACATTAAAAATATCTGAAAATGGCTGAGGTTTTTGGGTTGTTGGTGGTGATGGTGGGTTGTTTGGTTTATACTATGGTTGCTTTGGTTGGTTGGTTGCCTGTTTCTTGTCTCATTTTGGCTAGGATTCTCATATTAATCAAGCAAAAGTAATTAATTGGCTTTTAAAATGTATGTCTTAAGAAGGAGAACCATGAAAAGATATTAGGAATATACATCTGAATTGATTAATTACTTTTATGTATATTAAATTCTTTACATACATCTCTTTCAGTAACAGATGAAACAAAATATAACCTTTAAAAGGTTTTATATTTTATTTTGTTTCAAATTGCTCACTGATAGACTGTATTGTTTTACCTTGGAATAACTATGAATTAATATTAACCTCTGCTTGTTCTCTCTACTCTTCTCTGTGTGATGCCTCATGAGTTCTTATCATGAGTTAAATACTACTTATTTTTACGTCAGATGATTCTCTGTTTTCCTGAATATAAGTAGTGTTTGAGATAGAGTTTGCATTTTCATGTACGTACTACATCATGTAGATGTGAAATAAATGGATTCTCTCCTGTAGAAAGGACATAATATTTCTATTGAATGTTATCCAACATTTTAGACAATTTTCTTATATGAGCTAAGTTATTTTATTTGCTAAAATATAGCATTTATATAATTATGTTATAATTATTTGTTCACTTTAATATCATAGATAATGATATTTGATTTTGCAAAGATAAAAATTATGTTTCCAATAAACATTTTACCAAACATAATTTGTAGTACATTTTGATATTGATCATTATTTTTGAATTAGTGTTCCAAACCTTCCCTTCTATACTCTCTTTAACCATGCTTTTTTATGACCCAGGAGTATGATAATTGGTTTAAGTATGCAGAGTCTTCCTTTTAAAGGAATCGCAATCCAGGAGAGAATGGTTGTAATAGAATTAACATCACATTGTGGACTAAGAAACAGTGGGAGACCTCTTATAATTTGTTTTTCTTTTCATTGTTTCTAAGTACTAAAAGTTCTCTATTGCAAGAATGAAATGAAACTATAGGAAAGACTGAGTATGAGCAATTTCACATATTAAGTATGAAAAAGTTTTAAATGGTTCATTCTGTATTTTATTTGTACCGTATAAGATTCATGTTAAAAGTCTACTTACTTCAAATACTCTAACATTAGATATGGTTCAATTATTCCAGGTTCCCCTTATTAAACTCCATATAATCTCAACTTTGGTATTTTCTAGTGTTTTCAGTTGCGAACTATAAACACATGGCATCGCCAGCTATTTGAATTCATGATGACGTGTATTTTAGTCAGATATTTTCATTGGATCAGTGATTAGTATTCAATTGTTTCACTTTTTAGGAAACATCACATGGCATTAAGATGCATCTGCTAATTATATTCCTGAAATTGAGTATTGGTAAGTAGATTAATTGGTTTTGAAATTACTTATGCATTTAAAGTACTGGTAGAGACAATCACAAGAAACTTGCTCATAGTTTAGATATGTTAAGACTGTAAAGAAAATACAAATGTTTGATAAGAAAGGAAGATGACAGAGTAAGTAAGGACAGGGAACTATGAAGACTTTCATAAACATTTTGGACACTCTAGGAAAAGCAGACATATGACACATGGCACATTATAAAAGGCACCAACATTTAAGACACAAATAATAAACTTATGTTAAAAGTAAGTGCTTAGTGAGGCATGGTGTATTACATTTGTAATTACCACACTCAGGAAGCAGAAGCAGAAGAATCAGCTTGATCACAAGGTTCTGATGGACTCACTTTGCTTTCTAGGCCAGTACAGGAGACTCTAACAAAAAAACAAAAACAATGAATTTTAAAAAGTAAACCAATCCTTAAAATAGGAGAGGAAGTTCATGATCTGCAGTGCAAAATGTGACATAAATTTGTCAATATGATCAAAAAATAGATATTTTATAAGTCAGTTAAATCGAGCTCGGAGAAAAGTTGATGAACTGAGTAGCTTTGGTAACGAGTGGAATCTGTAAGAGTAAAACTGTAATGTTACATACCATGCAAGAATAATACAGTATCTTCTTTTGGGAGCTAACTCTAAAATCAGCATATACGCATAGTGTATTCTTAAAAGTCTGGGAATTTATGAGAGATAGTGAGAAATTGGTTCCTCCTTAATGGTAGTTTTGACACATAATTAAGGGGTTATAGGAAAACTGATCCATAGCACAATAGACTGCAGATTAACATGTAATATTGATTGGTATGGATTCTTGAGATGATTTGGGTATGTATTTTATAGGAATTAATGGTTGGATTATCATTGATACAAATCATTCATATATATATATATATATATATATATATTGATATGGACATATTATTACATCCTTACATTTTTTTTCTTTGAAAGCTAATACAATCTAGAAACAAAGATGCCCAAAAGAAATAAATATGCTAGTATAACTAATTGTATTTTTAATAATATAACTCAGAGGTATTTGGTAAAATGATCATAAGCCAGTACAAAGAAGAATAAAAATGATCTTAGATAGTGTTTGATGTTTCTTCTTTTTTTTAACTGATGAATTTATTTATATCCTAACCACAGCTTCCTTTCTATTATTTCCTCCCAGTCCCTGCTTTTACCCTCTCCTTCCTTCCCTTCTCAGAAAAGAGGAGGCCTCATAGAACATAAAATCTAATTGAAAGATACTAAATCAAAACTGAAAAAATGTTACAAAATAAATACACAACCACTAGCAGATATAGAATATGCATAAAATGAAGTCATATACACATGTTATATGACAAAGAGTAATATAATAAAAATCTAATAAATGGACCTGAAAGAATAGCAAATTGCTTATGAAGAAATTGAAACAATATCCAAAAGTATTCATCTTAAGAGTAAAGTGCATAAGTATCTGCTCATTTTATTGTGAAAAAAAGTTAGGTATTAAGCTTCAAAGAGTATAATATATAATGAAGGAGAGGGGGGCAAAAAAAGAAAGAAAATCCAAAGCAAAGAAATCTGCCATTCTTTATCTCAGATGAAAGATCAAAGTCTATATCCACATTGTTATGCATATGTGCCTTTAATTGCATTATCCCTCCAAAAACTTCATAGGCCATGTATAATATAAGGAAAGTATCAGTGAATGAGCATTCTTTAAACTATTTCTCTTTGTTCTCTATTTGTAATAATGCCATCAGTTGATTTCATTATTGTTGAATTTATGTGTATGGGTATGTTTTCCTTGTATGCTTGTTTTTGCATCTCTTGAGTACTGTTACTCACAAAAGATAGAGGAGTGTATCAGATCCCTTGAACTTGGAGTTAACAAACAATCATCAGCTACTGTGGTGCTGGGATGTTAATCAATGTGTATGACAGGGCACCAAGTGTTGCTATCCATCGGGCCATCTCTCCATTCACCTAACATAGCAATATGCTTGATTTTTTTTTTTTTTTTTTTGGATAGGAATCCATTGTGAGGAAGATAGAATAGATCTAGACACAAAATAAAAACTTTTACAAACATTCAAGTGAAGAAATTTTCATCTCAAATATATTTCAAAAAGAGTGAATTTTTAATATTTGTGAGTGTTTTGTGTGCAGATATGTATCACTGCCTCAGGTATGTGTTTGTAACACATAGGAGGGTCCTCTGGAGGAGTAGCCAATGCTCTTTATTTTTGTGGCATCTCTTGATACCCTGTGTGTCGTAATTGACACATCACACCCAAGAATCTTGTATGTTCAAGTTTGGCATCCTTTTGTGGTCTTTTGCTTATATTTCTTGCATAGATGAAGATATGAATTAACAATGTTTTAAAAAGTGTAGCGGATGTGCAGCTCAGTCTTTATGTGGGTCCTCCAGTAACTAGAGCTGAGGCCCTCTCTAACTCTGAGGCCTGCATTTGGATCCCATTTCCCTAACTGGGTTGCCTGCCTGTCCTCAGTGGAAAAGGATATGCCTAGTTCTTTAATATGCCTGGGTTGGTTGGTACCCATGGAGGACCTTTCCTTTCCCTGGGGAGAAGGAGGAGAGGGGAGAATGAGAGAAAGGGGTGTGTGAGTGGAGAGACTGTCTAGAGAGAAGGGGGGTCTGCAATCAGTATGTAAGGTGAAGATAGGGAGAAAGAAAGAAAGAAAGAAAGAAAGAAAGAAAGAAAGAAAGAAAGAAAGAAAGAAAGAAAAAAGAAAGTCCACAGGATAACCGTACTACAATCCACTGACACAAAAAAGCTAAGTAACAAGGAGGGCCCTAGGGGGGATGTTGGCTTCCTAGTTAGCAGGGGAGCTGTCTGCTGTAGACTCTCTTGCCTGCTCTTTGATCACTTTCCTCTTGAAGAACAGCCTTTCCAGGCCACAGAGAAAGAAGATGCAGGCAGTCCTGGTGAGACTTGATAGGCTGGTGTCAGTTGGTAGTGGAGGAGGGTTCCCTTTTCTGAGGAGTAAAGGCAGGGGATGGGGGAAAGGAGGGTGGGACCAGGAAGAGAAGAAGGAGGGGCAACAATTGGAATGTAAAGTGAATAAATTTAAAAAATAAATTGAAATTACCAAAAGGAAACTGCAAATAAATAAAGAAAAATATATGAAAGAATTAAGTGAAAAAGATGAATTTGGGTAGCCAATAATAAATAGAATTCAAGGAACAGATGGATAAAAGTATTGATATAAAAATGCTTTAGTGCAATTACCAATTCAGAAAACTTAACTCACAAAATAGGTGTGATACTTTAGAAGGCATATTTAATATGCTTTTTAAAGGTAACTGAATTTCTTAGAAAAAAGAGAATGAAGGAATCTCTCATATATACTTTTATTTCCGTTAAATCAATATAGCTTCTCTTTGTTGGCTTCAATAAGTTGTTCATAGATTCCTGTTTAACTTAATAGGCCCAATTTAAAAAAAAAAAAAAAACTGCACCGCAAGTGTTTCTAGTGATATCATTCAGATAACACTACACACAATGCTGCCACTTACTAAATCAGAAAAAGATTCTCCCACTCCTAAACTTCTGTTATATAAAACTTGCTTCAAGGTACTTTGAATTAGAATTATTCTTCCACACTTGAGGACAGTGAATAGGATTTCCATGGCTTTGAAGTTGAAACCTCAAAGCAAAGAAGAATAAATTTTCAATCCTTTGAGTCATAGGAGCAGTTTCAAAAAATTAAGAGAAATCAGAAATAATCCATCATACTTTGAAAATGAATATTCAATATTAATATAATTGAAATTATTTGTTAATATATCATAATTATACTTTACTCAGAATAGTAAAGTTAAACAAGTTCTAGAGCATGTCCTGCTATTTTGAAAGTATCCCCCAGAGATTTTTCTAAGTAACTAAAATATGAAACTTATGTGCTAAGAGTATTGGAGTTGGGACTTCTTCCAGCAATTCAGGTTAGATATCATGAGGATGAGCTACTTATGGTTGCAGAAATATCTTCATAAGACAAGAAATGGAGACTTGTATCTTAACTATGCCTTTCCACATGGCACCCTTCACCATGTGGAAGAGGCCCTCAAACACTAACAACAGAGCCTTAGAATTTCAGGCTTCAAAATTATAAAAATTAAATTTATTTTTAAGGCACCATTGGGTCTCAAGTATTCAGTCTTAAAATCAGAATTCAATGTAACCATCTGTCTGTGTAGAAATGATGTATCTTTTCAAATGTCAGGGTCTTTGGACAGTAGCAGAAGAGAGAACAATAGCTTCAACCAATATTATATATGGTTCATCAAAAATATATATTTACATATATATTAGTGTTAGAAAAAAATGTCGAAACCATTAATATTTTGAAAGTAACTTCATAATCTGTTATATAGAAAAAAACCTAAGGCGTTTGAATAAGTAGCAAAAAGTAAATTTAGAACAGTCAAGACTTTCTGACTTCCTTTTAATATTTTTTCTTTGGTGATGCATACCAAACCGAAGACCACATCCATGATTGTGAAGGGCTTTACCACCTCAATACTCCAGAGTTATATGTCTTTTACTACTTTCTTATCATTTAATTCCATGAGGAAAATAATCTGTACTTCCCATTGAAGAAATTATACTTACATGTGCAAGAATTTATGGAAATATCTGGGAATTTCATGTAGGTGTGCTTTAATATTTCATAAATATTACAATGTCTACAGGCAGCAGGAAGGTAGAACGGGGATACTTAGGAGAAAGATGCTAATTGGAGTTATCTCTTCAGAAAGTTATTCTGCAGAGGTTTCAAAAAGAAGCTTCAGTTCTATTGGACAAAGGAAGTGTCCACCCTTGGATGTTTGCCAGTGATAGAGTGGCCTTGTGATGTGAGGAGACAGCCTTGCTTAAATGCAGCTGTGCTATGTGACCGAGGCATGTATGATGTAGGATATATGACTGATCTTATATTACATATAAAAATGCAATGTCAGTTCATGGTCATTTGGACACTGGCTGAAATTGAGTAGGCAGGACTATTCATTCTGTGTTCTCAATCTCCTTTCTTGCTAATTTTTTAAATCCTTTCTTCTCGAAATGAAAGATACCTTTTAATAATATTTTGCATCCAACCTAAGTCTTTTAAAATTATCTATGACTTTGAAATGTAGCTGTTTTGTGTCCACAGCCTTAGAAAAACTTGTGATTCATTGTTCATATGAATTATCTAATCAGAACAGATCTACTATAAGGAAATATAAAATATATACAAACTTTTAAAGACATAAGCCACTATATTACAATTTTTAGAGTAGGTAAATGGAAAATAGTGGCTTTACTTGTTGGAAGAAAACTTAAGTCAAAACATATAAAAGAGCTCAAACAACAGGATGTTCTAAGGCAATAGTAAAACTTCACCCTATAGTGAGGCTTAATACAGAAACTAAACAACTTAGAATAGCTTAAGGAATTCCCTAGAACAAACTGACCAGAATCAATAGATTTTCCTTTCTTCAATGGTCTATAAATAGTAAACACTGCCGAGAGTCACTCGAATATTTATTTTAAAAGCTGCAAAGAAGACTCGGGGACAAGTAGAAGTGTAGATACTTGGAAGGATCAGATAACAGACAAGGAGCCTGAAGAAAGGAGAAACTGCATTGAAGAAGCCAGGGGCAGCTGACTTTCCTGGAAGATGCTCAGACAAACAGTGCCATTTGCGAAGGACATTCTTCCACCTGTTGTGTTGCCTGTAGGCAGCTGTTCAATGTGATTCACATTTTCCGTTTTTGTGACTTTTCACCCACACTGGATTGAGTTTTGTTGGTGCATCTTTTTTTTTTTTTTTCTTTTTGAGACATTTTGGTTCTTTTAAATAACCCTTCACCCATATTCCTTTAAGTTACTCTCATAAGACTCATTCATTTGTCAAATTGCACTTTGGTGTTGTCTGTTCTTTGTTCTGGCCTTACTCGACCATGTGGGGTAAACAAATATTTGTTCATGTCTCCCCAGGAATAGAATAATAGAATTGTTTGGGTGAATAAGTTTGATTTATTATCAAACTTAAAAGAATGTGAGAAAAACAAAACAAAACAAAAGTAGTGTGATGTCTTGTGGAATATTCTATACTCACCTTAAATGTCACAAAAATCTTAATTATTTAATTTCTATATATTGCCATGAAAAATAATATTAAATAGTAAGAAAGCATTGTCAGTGTGCAAAGCCTAAACACAAACTCAATAATGATAGCTCCCTCAAATTTAAACTTTTATCCTAACTTACAATTCCCTATATGTTAGAAAAGCGGCTTAGCTATAATACATCTGGACTAGTAAAATACACTAACTTCAGATAATCTTGACCTGCATTTTCTTGTCATTGTTTTCTTGTTTGAGAAGACTTTTTAAAAATAACATATTCTGATTATGATTCCTCTTAATTCTATTCAATTTATATCCATCTCACATCCTATCTGGATCTATACTCTTTTCTGTCTCTCTTTAGAATGCAAACAGACATCTAATGGATAGCAATGATATATAATAATATAATGCAATAATATAAAGGAAAAACTAACAAATCACGATAGGAAAAAACAAGCAAGGAGAAGCGCCCCCACCCCGTGCCCAGAATACAAGAAACAGGTATAGACACAGAGACACACTCATTTACACATTCAGAAATCTCAAAAAAAAATTCTGGAAGAACAAAATATATGAAAAACCAATAAGGTAAAAAATTGATAAATAAATAAATACCCCTGATAAGATATCAGGACAAGGAACCTGAAAAGATGAATTTGAGTTAATTTTCTGGTTATCATCTTCTGCTGAGCATGTGGCCTACCCTTAAGAGCAACATGTTTGCTCTGTGAGACTCCCTTGGGAAGTTGAATTTTCATTTGCAAGTGCTTATCAATTGGAAATGAATTCTGTGTAGAAATTGGAGCATACTTTCACTTCCATGTTGGGCTTGACAAAAACACTTATGAAGGGCCTCAGTCTCTTTCACTTTGCAATTGTCTCAGTCCTGCTGAGTTTTGAAGTCCTTTAGCCATTCTGGCTCTTACGTTCCTTCTGACTCCCTTCTACAGGATTTTCCAAGACTAGGGGGAAAGGTTTGATGGAGGCATTCCTTTCGGAGCGTCTTGTTCCAAATTCTCTCATTCTCTGCAGTGTCTGGCTGAGAATCTTCCAATCCACAGCAAGAAACAGCTTCTCTGATGACGACTGAGCAAGGCAATGAGTGTAGTAGGACGTCATTCAGAGTAATTTTATCACAACAATCCTTTTTCAGAATGGTAATATTTGGTTTTCCTCTAATACCCAGGGCAATCTATTCTCAGGTTCTTGGCCACATTAAAAGAATTATTCACCACGATCAAATAGGATTCATTCCAGAGAACCCAGCATAGTTCAAAATACAAAAATCCACTTATGTGATCTACCATACAAAAACACAGAAAGGAAAATAAATGAAACAATATAAAGCATGATCATCTCATAAGAAGCTGCAAAAGTTCTTGACAAAATGCTATACCTCTTCATGATAAAAGACATTGATCACTTCTACTTGGTGGGGAGGTCACCTCACAGGGAGGTGAAGCAGGATGAGAACTGATAGGTTGTGGTCATGTGGTGGGGGAGGAAGTATCCTTCGGTCAGAGGTCTAGGGGATAGGAATGGGGCAACAGAGGGAGTGATGGGGAAACAGGAAGATACCAGTGAGGAATTAGAGATATAATCTGAATAAAATATAATTTTAAAAGAATGAAAAAGAAAAACTTGGCGATATCAGGAATATTAGGCATATACCTAAACACAATAAAGGCAATATACAATAAGCAGCCAATCTCAAATTAAATGTAGAGAAAGTTTGAGCAATTCCAATAAAACCAGGGATAAGACTGGGCTGTTCAATCTTCCTGTGTCTATTCAATAAAGTACTTGAAATTTTAGCTAAAGCAATAAGGAAACTAAAAGAGATCAAGTGGTGACAAATCGGAAAGGAAAAAATCAAGTTGTTGCTATTTGCAGATGATATGATAGCATATATGAGTAACCTCCAAAATTCTACCAGGGAACTCCTATAGCTGATAAACAATTTCAGCAAAGTGGCTGGATAGAAAAATAACAACAACAACAACAAAAAATCAGTAGCCTTCCTATATGCAAGAGATAAACAGGTTGAGAAAGCAATGAAAGGAGTGACACTCTTTGAAATAGCCACAAATAATATAAAATACCTTGGTTTAGCTCTAACCAACCAAGTGAAAGACATATATGACAAGATATTCAAGTGTTTGGAGAAAGAAATTAAAGATAACAGAAGATAGAAATATCTCCCATGCTCATGGATCAGTAGAGTTAACACAGTACAAACGGCCATCTTACCAAAGGTAATCTACAGATTCAATGCCATTCCAATCAAAATTCCAACACACCTATTTACAAGCAATACTCTACTTCTTATGAACAAAAAATCATGGAGAAAACCAGCAAATGGTATATATAAAAAGTACTGTGCAAGAAAAGAATTTCTGGAAGTATCACCATCCCTGATTTTAAGCTGTATTACAAAACAATAGTAATAAAAACCATATGGCCTTGCCATAAAAACAGGTAAGTTAATCACTTGAAATGAATCAAAGATCCAGAAGTAAATCTATATACCTTTATACACATTATTTCTATAAATGATTGTTATTATATTAATATTATATTTTTATATATAAGCATAATATATTATATACATACAATATATAGTATATGTATATATTAATATACATGTATCTTTCTAAATATAACACACATAGTCTGTATAATGTCACTTGAGTACATGATTACAGGGATTATCATTGGATATCAGAGAAACAATTGATGCATTCTTTTCTAGGGAAACCTATTTCTCTCAGTCTCATTTTATAATTGCTTAGTACTTTCTTGTCTTTTGTTGCATACATATAGAGTTAAATTTAAACCCAGTGCTTATTTATAGACAAAATTGAGTATGAAATTCAGATAATGGTCACCTTGTCTTTCAATTCTCTAAGTGAAGAACATGTAATTAAATATATTTCAGAACTAAAACTTAACTTCATATTATTATTTTGAATTAGTAAAAAAATAATCTTATTATTATACTAATTTCAATAAGCCATTTTTCCAAACTCTTTTTTTTATCTTTTTTTTAAATTAATTTATTCTTGTTACATCTCTATGGTTATCCCATTCCTTGTATCCTCCCATTCTCCCCTCCCTCCCATTTTCCCCTTATTCCCCTCCCCTATGACTGTTCCTCAGAGGGATTACCTCCCTCTGTATATGCTCATAGGGTATCAAGTCTCTTCTCAGTGACCTGCTGTCCTTCCTCTGAGTGCCACTAGGTCTCCCCCGCCAGGGGACATAGTCAAATGTGAGGCACCAGAGTACTTGAGAAAGTCAAATCCCTCTCTCCACTCAAGTGTGGAGACTGTCCTGTCCATGGGCTAGATCAGGGTAGGGGTTTAAATTTTACCACCTGTATTGTCCTTGGAATACTACTCAGCTATTAAAAACAAGGAATTCCTGAAATTTGTGGACAAATGGATTGAGCTAGAGATGATCATAATGAGTGAGTTAACCCAGAAGCAGAAAGACTCAAATGGTATATACTCACTTATATCTGCATAGTAGCCCAATGGGCATGTCCCATGAAAGCCTTCCCTTACCAGGAAACTGGGACCGAGGGGAGGACATCCTATTGGGACTCTAGATGAGAGAACAATGGGAGAATAGAAATGTAGAAGGTTCCAAACTCTTTTAATGCAGCAACCCTTTAATATCATTGTTCATGTTTCGGTTACCCTCAATTTAAAGATTATTTTATTGCTACTTCATAGCTGCAATTTTATATTGTAGGAATCATAACGTAAATGCCTATGCAAGATATCTGATATGTGACCACTAAAGGGGGCATTACCCACAAACTGGACAGCACTGCTCCAAACAATAGCACAACTCAAACTTTAGTGTTCATTTTCACACCATTTAATATCATAGAATATAGTTCCTTCTATAAGTATTCATTTGATATAAATGGGATGTTGATGTCTGAAGCTTTCATAAAAGCTTCCAGTACTTTTGGACAAAAGTGAATGAAGAACAAAGGGATCTTTGCCGTGGAATAACATGAGTAATACCTGAGTGCCTCGTTTGATGCAGTATGGATGCAGCTTTCACACTGCAAATTATACTGGTGGGACATGAAACCACAAGAAAGGGACTTAATATTGGCTTTGCAGTCCATTCCATGCCTTCTATAAACTAAAGAATGAATTTGAACACAGGAATACATATTTTAAAAGTTCTAGGCCAAACTAATGTATATACACAATACGAATTTCCCAAAGAATGTTACTACACTTTTGTATAGTACCTATGGAATCAGTATCACATCTGTATCAAGATGTGATACAAAACCAGAGAACTGATTATTGCTGAAAGGAACTAATTGTTGAATTTGTCATCCTATAGAGAATTAAAATAATAGCATATACATAAGTCCTAGTTATTCTTTTCTATGTGAACATCTACAACAGTATTTCTCACATGATTGTGTAATATGATTCTCTGGAATAATCAAAGCATCCCAAAGATGTCAGAATGAGTGACAGTGACCAACCTGAAGCCTGGTACTGAGTAACTCCCAGGCTCTGTTCAGAAAGGTTTTTCAAGAAAACTTTTATTTGGAAGGGATGAGGCAGGAGGTGCAAAGGAGACTTTGAGGACTTTGAAAATCTGAAGCTCTTACAAACACAAATCCTAACCAGCCATGGTTAATTTTAACAGTAGATAAATTGATTATACTGTGTACCATAGTGTATACTGTGTAAATTATAAAATTATGCTAATTTTCTGTTTCTCTATCTTCTATCAAAATAATGGAAAGTAAATTCCTCCAATAAAATAAAAATTGGTTCATATGACAGGATAATTTGTTTCTTACCCAGTGTTATCTAACATATATTAGAATGTCATTTTTATGATGTTAACTAACAGTAGTACTGCAAAATTGAGTTCATACTTATTAAATATTTATTTTACTTTATTTCTTAGTTTAAGTATTATTATAATATGATGAAATTCCCATCATATTCTCTAAAGAGCATGTTAGTTCCATGTTTTACTAGGAAGAAATCCAACTACCTTTGTTTTCCTAAGAGTATTGAAGTCACTTTTAAGTAACATATATGAGGATCTTAAAGTGATTATAGTTTATACAGAGGCACAGAATAACTTTTTTCCCCAGTTAGACTCACGATAATTTGGCATCTTCTGACACCATCTTAGAGGTGGTAGGTATTTAACAAGTTTTACATTTTCAGCATCCAGAAACAAATTAAAATAACTAACACTGGGTTAGTCAATATTATAAAGAAATGGACACTTATCATAAAATAATTTTAAAATCAATACATACTCATTATTATATATAACTAATATCAATGCTTCAAAATGTTCAAAATAAACATGGACAAAAGTTGTATAAATAAATAAGTACAAAGTAGGTAGAATGAATCAACATATAAAGACACTTACTGCAAGCCTAGCATCCTGGAATTCAAACCCACCAACTCACAAGATAGAAGTAGTGAACACTGACACTGACTTGAACTTTTGCCCCATTGCATCCATGGCCCCAATAAAATAAGTAAATAAATATGGTAATTAAAAATTAAGAAAATCCTTATGTTATGGCATACATATAATACAGCAGAATCACTGCAACATTTAATTAGTATATATATATGTATGTATATTATATATATATCAATGTTATAAAAATAAATATGTCAAATATATTTTTGCATTAAGGCTCAAAATCTTCCTTATCAAGGAAGAAAAAATAAAATTTGTTTAGGGAGAAATATGAAACTTTTTATAAATATCAACAAAGCAAAAAATTAATGATTTTAATGTAGCTGAGAGAGAAAAAAGTCTTTGAAATTCAAATTGAAAAGTTTATAGAGACACAGTTAAATAGTTTCCTAAAAGTTCTACATATGTATATTTCAGAGGTGAAAGCATGTGACTTCTATAATACTGGCATGGGTGGTGGTAACTGCAAAACTACTGTGTGACAGACCACAGAATGGCTAGGGGAAGCAAAAGCGTTAAGAGAAGGCATTTGTTCAAAGTAAAGTGCCCTTGTTGTATGGTGAAGCATCTGTCAGGTATAAGCACAGAAATTTTATTACTGGGTCTTGAGATAGAACTATTCCCAGTTTTCTAAGAATGCTCCAGATTGAATTCCAAAAGGTTATACAAATTTGCACTCATATCAGCAGTGGAGGAATATTACCCTTTCTCCACATCCCTGCCTGCATGTGCTGTCATTTGAGTTGTTGATCTTAGCCTTTCTGATAGGTGTAAGATGAAATCTCAGAGTACTTTTGATTTACATTTCCCTGATAACTGGGGATATTGAGCATTTCTTTAAGCGTTTCTCAGCCACTCAGTATTCCTCGGTTGAGAATTCTCTGTTTAGTTCTGTTCCCCCATATTTTATTGGATTATATGGCTTGGTTGTATTTACTTTCTTGAGTTCTTTATATAATTTGGATATTAGCTCTTAGTCAGATGTAGAGTTGGTGATGATCTTTTTCCAATCTACAGCCTGTCATTTGTTCTGTTGACATGCCCTTTGCCTTAACAGAAACTTCAATTTCATGAGGTCCCATTTACTAATTGCTGATCTTAGAGCCTGAGCAGTTGGCGTTCTATTCAGGAAGTTGTCAACTGTGCCAATGAGCTCAAGTTTCTTCCCCACTTTTTCTTCTAACAGATTTAGTGTGTTGATTTTATGTAGAAGTCTTTCATCCTCTTGGATTTGAGTTTTGTGGAGAGTGATTAACCAAGACTCTATTTGAATTTTTCTACAACTAACTATCTAAGAAGACCAGCACCATTTTTTGAAGATGCTATCTTTCCCCCCCATTGTATGGCTTGACATTTTGTAAAAAAAAAAAAAAAAAAAAAAAAAAAAAAAAATCAAGTATCGATAGGTGTATGGATTTATTTCTGAGTCTTCATTTGGTGTCATTTATCTACATGTCTGTTTCTGTTTCTATCCTAGTAACATGCCATTTTATTACTGTTGCTCTATAGTACAGCTTGAGATCAGAGATGGATATACTTCAAGAAGTTATTTTATTGTGGATTGTCTTAGCAATTAGGGTTCTTTTTTTCTTGCTTTTCCATATAATGTTGAGACTTGTTCTATCAAAGTCTGTAAGAATTGTATTGGTATTTTGATGGGAATTGCATTGAATCTTTATATTTCTTTGGTAAGGTGGCCATTTTTACTATGTCAATTTTCCTGATCCATGGGCATGGGAAATCTTTCCATCTTCTGATATTTTCTTCATTTTTTTGCAGAGACGTGAAGGTTATTTTATTGTTCATACAAATATTTCAATTGCTTGGTTAGAGATACACATTTGTCCAGCTATGTTCATATCAGCTTTATTTGCTATAGTAAGTATCTGGAAACAACCTAGTTGTCTCTCAACCAAAAAATGGATAAAGAAACTATGGTACATTTACATAATGGAATACTACTCAGCTATTAAAAAAATGAAATCTTGAAATTTGTAGCCAAATTAATGCAACTAGAAATGATCATCCTGAGTGAAATAACCCAGACCCAGAGAGACAGCATGGTATATACTCACTTATAATTGTATATTAGCCAAATAATACAGGATAGGATAACCACAGTACACAATACACGGACCTAAAGAAATTAAATCACAAGGATGATCCTATGGAGAATCCTTAATTCTCATTCAGAAGGCCAAATAGAATAGACACCAGAAGATGTTAAAGAGAAGGAACAGAACAGGGGCCAACCAGAGAAGTCTTCTAAAAGACTCCACCCAGAAGGGGATCAAAACAGATTCTGAGATACACAGTCAAACATCAGGGTGGAGCACAGGAAGTCTTATAGAAGAATTGGAGAATAAAAGGACTTAATAGGCACTGGAGCTCCACAAGGAGACCAATGGAGCCAACAAACCTAGGTGTGTTAGGGTTGTGCTGCATAGACTGATACATCAACCAAGGACCATGCATGGTTGAGTACCTAGACCCTTTGCATAGATGTAGTAGATAAGCAGCACAGTTTCCTTGTGAGCCCCATAATATGGGAAGTAGGGGTTACTTCTGATATGGACTTTGTTGTCCACTCATTGGTCACTTCCCCATGCCCAGGCAGCCTTTCCAAGCCACAGAAGAATAGGGTAAATGCAGTACTGAAGAGACTTGATAGGCTGAGGTCAGGTGATAGGGGAGGAGAGCTCCAATGTCTGAGGACTAACGAAGGGAAAGGGCAGATGAGGAACGAAGGGGGGACCAGGAGGTGATGATGGAGGGGGATACAGTTGGGATGTAAAGTGAGCAAATTAAAAATAAAATTAAAATTTTTGAACCGTTGAAACAATTTTTTAAAAACCAAAGTTTCATACATGGAAAGGAATACAAAAAATATTGCCAGAAGGATGAAGTGCTATCATTTACAACATCTGAAACTGGTGGATATAGTTCAGAAAATAAAAGGAAACAAAGGTATATGACAGCAATTGAAACAGTCTGTTGACAGCCTTATGAGCAAGGTCTCCACTAGTGATTCCTGGCTAATCACTCTAATCACTTTCTTTCCTTTTCCTTACTTGTAAATCATCTTCCTCCTGCCTGTGCATAAAAAAGAGCTATGATAAAGGAAACACAGATCAGTAATGATTGAACAATTTATGTGTGAATGTTAGATTTGCTGTGAATTGTTTCAGAGCAAATGAGCTATAACTTACATGCATTCACCAAATGAATTGAAGAAATGGAATTTTAAGAAGTGTCTAATAAAATATTCTATAGCTGCTAAGTATGTTTTAAGCTATCGGATACAGGAAAATCCACCCTGCCCATTCTGATTTTTGCTTGTGAACCATTCCAATAATTAATGCACTTTCACTTAGAACTTCTTTCTTGCTATGAATAATAGTCTGTAAGTAGAAGATGGGTATAGAAATCATGTTGCTGTCCTATTAGGATAGGAGCCTTTTAGAATGTATGCTTGTACTTCAATTCCCAAAATAAATATGCCTTTTAAGTAAACATAATTGATCCTAATATTTGTAATACACTTTCTAACTCAAAAATTAAATATTAAATATGCATATTAAATAATATAAAAAGAAGTTCATGTGTTGTATATTGTCTTATTCAGTTATTGCTACTTACATAGCTCAAATTCTTTATCTACACAGCCAAGAACTGCCACGTGTTTCTTTCCTCCGATGTATCATCCTGATGCTTTTTTTTTTTTCAGTGTTGTTTCACTAAAAATTCAAAAGCCCAAGGGATGAAAATTCTCCTTTTGGCATCATTTTACCTCAAATAATATTGAAAGTTGGATTTAGTTGCTTATGGCCATAGCAGCATCTCAGAAATAAATAAATGATAGCATTAATGCTTTTATAAGGTTTGTAGCCAATTAAGTAAATTTATATTTTATTTGTATGCCATCTTATTGTCAGCATATTTGTAGGGCTGTGTTTTTAATCTGGTGAACCACTCTACAAGATAAGATACAGAATAATTACCTCTTTTAGTACATGTAGTTTGATGTATAAAACAACCCAGACTGAGATATTATCTACTTAGTTTTAAAAAATGTTAAAATCACTACTAATTCTTCAGTTTAATGTTATATATTTCATGTTGTACACATTTATGTAAATTATTGTGAGGTTTTGTAACTAATTTACACTACCAGACTTTTCTCAGTATTCACTATGTTTCAATTTTCATAGTAGTCTACTCTTTTATTTAAATTTTTTATTAATTTATTCTTATTACATCTCAAGGGTTATCCCATCCCTTGTATCCTCCCATTCTTCCCTCCCTCCCATATTCCCCTTATTCCCCTCCCCTATGACTGTTCCTGAGGGGGATTACCTCCCCCTGTATATGCTCATAGGGTATCAAGTCTCTTCTTGGTAACCTGCTGTCCTGCCTCTGAGTGCCTCCAGGTCTCCTCCTCCAGGGGACATGGTCAAATATGAGGCACCAGAGTACATGTGAAAGTCATATCACACTCTCCACTCAACTGCGGACAATGTTCTGGCCATTGGCTAGATCTGGGTAGGGGTTTAAAGTTTATTGCCTATATTGTCGTTGGCTGGTGCCTTAGTTTGAGTGGGACCCCTGGGCCCAAATCTGCCTATCATAATGTTCTACTTGTAGGTTTCTAGGACCCTCTGGATCCTTCTACTTTGCTATTCTCCCATTCTTCTCTCATCTAGAGTCCCATTAGGATGTCCTCCTCTCTGTCCCAGTTTCCTGGTAAGTGAAGGCTTTCATGGGACATGCCCCTTGGGCTAGTATGCAGATATAAGTGAGTATATACCATTTGAGTCTTTCTGCTTCTGGGTTAACTCACTCATTATGATTATTTCTAGCTCAATCCATTCATCCACAAATTTCAAGAATTTTTGTTTTTAATAGCTGAGTAGTATTCCATAGTGTATATGTACCACACCAACAGCCCAGGCCTTAATGGCAACAATTAATAAATGGGACCTCATGAGGCTGAGAAGCTTCTGTAAGGCAGGAGACACTGTCAAGAGAACAAAGCGACAGCCTACAGACTGGGAAAAGATCTTCACCAACCCTACATCTGACAAAGGTCTAATATCCAAAATATATAAAGAACTCAAGAAATTAAACACCACCAAACCAAATAACCCAATTGAGAAATGGGGTTTGGAGCTAAACAGAGAATTCTCAACAGAGGAATATTAAATGGCTGAGAAACACTTAAAGAAATTCTCAACCTCCTTAGTCATCAGGGAAATGCAAATCAAAACAACTCTGAGATTGCATGTTACACCCATCAGAATGGCTAAGATAAAAAATTCAAGCAACACCACATGCTGGTGAGGATGTGGAGAGAGAGGAACACTCCTTCATTGCTGGTGGGAATGCAAACTAGTACAGCCACTTTGGAAATCTATCTGGTGCTATCTCAGAATACTGGGAATAGGGCTTCCTCAAGACCCAGCTATTCCACTCCTTGGAATATACCCAGAAGATGCTCCAACACACAACAAGAACATTTGCTCAATCATGTTCATTGCAGCCTTAATAGTAGTCTACTCTTATTTGTGAACGAATAATATCACATTGCATGGATGCATCATATCTTATTTTGTTATCACTCTGAAAAATATTGCTCTGATGTTCATGTCTTTTTTAGGTTAACATTTTCTTATTTCTTCAGGTAATATCTCTAAGAGTGAAGTTGATGGATCATATGTCATGTCTTAAAGTGTATCAAAAATTGTACAACTTTTTCAAAGGTGGTTTTATGACTTCACTCTTATGAACATTAGACAACTTCCTATTTCTATGGTCTTACTACCATTAACCTTTATCTGACTATTGATTTCTTGTCATGTAATTGCTATAAAATGGTAACTTTGAGTTTGATTTGCTTTTCCCATGCATTTAGACAATAATAATGAAAGAAAAAAGGGCCATAAATTTGAGAGAGAGAAAGAGGCACACGGAAAAAGTTGGAGGGGTTGACGTAAGGAGCGTTGAAATAAGAAAGGGGAATTAAAGAGGTTATATGATTATTTTCTAATTTAAAAGGATCATATGGTATATATTTACTTATAATTGGACACTAGCCCAACAGTGATGTCCCCAGAAGATTGGGATGGGTGCGCCACTCTAGGTTAGAAAAGTACAGGAGAAAAGGGAAATAGAAGTATTCAGAGGGTCCTAGAAACCTACAAGAAGAACTTCATGGTTGTCAGATCTGGACCAACGGGGGTCTGCTCAGGCTACTGCACCAACCAAAGACAGTACATATAGTAAATATCTAATCCCTACTCAGATCTAGCCAAGGCACAGGACATTATCGTCAGTCATGTGGAGAGCGAAGACTGACTCTGACAAGAACTTTGGTGTCCTATATTTGACCTCTTCTCGTAGGTGGGGAGGCCTGGTAGTACTCAGAGAAAGAACAGGAAGGGTACCAAGATGAGACTTGATAGGCTGTGACCGTATGGTGGGGGAGGAGGTCTCCTTCTGTCACAGACCTAGGGGAGGGGAATAGGGTGAAAGAGAGAGGGAGGGAGGAACGAGAAGAGACAAGCAAGGGGGAGAATGATACGTAATCTGAAAAAATTTAAAAAAAGAGAGAGAAGTTACCAGGAAAAAGGGATATTGAGCATCTTCTATATATGTATTAATAATTTCTGTACTTTGTTCAAATAATTTATATTCACAAACCTTTCAAATCTTACATTATACATTTTTGATCATTTGTAAGAGTAATTCGTTTACTACTAATGTCTGTTTTGTAAAATATATGACTTGCAATAATGTTCCATTCTCAGTCCTAGCTTTCATACTTAAGTTGTATGTATTGATTACCATTTATTTAAATTTTAACGAAGTGTGAAGTATCTGTGGCTAATTGTTTTCTCCTATGCAACTCTAGTAAACATCTGGATAATGCATATTTGTCTAAATATTTTTTTGAGATTTGTAAAAATAACATTCAATCTGACCACTTCTATGTATTTTGTCTTGTGCATGTATTGTAGAAGGGAAGGCCATAGCTTTCTTCTTGAAGATTTGGTCCTTTTATTTGTCCCAAGTGCACTTATTAAAAACATTATTTTTGCACGTGAATATATTAATATATTAATTAAAACTCAATAAATGAGAGACACATAGATTTATTTCTGGATTCAAAATTCTAATCCATTGATTATTATGTCTACCTTTTCAAAGACAATAAGCTTTCTTAATTATCATTGCTTTTCATAAGTTGTAACATTTAAAAATATGTGTCCTCTTCCCATTGTTTGTTTATATGATGGATGTAGTTTTTAATGAATAAATTTACTTGCAAATAATTCATTAATATTAACTTGCTATTTCCTAAAGTTAAGTCACCTGATATTGTTATGAGAGAAATGTTAAAATTGTTAATAATTTTTGGCAGCTTTGTTTAATAAAAGGAAGTCTTTTACTACATGTTATTTTTAACCTGTGGGTTGCAACCCATTTAGCGATCCAAAAGCCCTTTTATAGGGGTCACATATTAGATATCTTGCATATCAGATTACATTAAAGTTTATAACAGTAACAAAATTACAGCTATGAAGTATCAACAAAATTAATTTTATGGTTCATGTCACCACTACATGAGGAACTATATTAAGGGACTGTAGCATTAGGAAGATTGAGAACCACTGTGTTAATGCATATTTTCCATTAATTCACATTGTATTTATTTTTTGTTTTGTATTGTTTAGGGTTTATGCTTTGCCTTTATTTTATTAAATGAGTTTCTGAGTCTTTGCTTTTTTTGAGTAACTGGAAATGACATTGGCTTCTGAATTTTGTCTTGTGTTGAGAAATCATTGCCAGTGTTGAGATATACAAATGATTTTTCTCTATTGATTTGTATACTTCCACATATATATTGTATGTTAAATTTAACAGAATTTTTGTAGATTCCTTTGCTATTTATATGTAAAAGAACATTTTTACTTACAAATTATGACTGATGTACTTTATCTATTTAAATTTACAAGACATTTCATTAATTTTGCCAACAAGTCCATCTGAAAGTTTTGAAATGGAATTAAGGCCTTCACCTTCTGCCTAATATTATAGGCAAAGACTGCATTTTCCATATGAATAATTAAATCAGTCATGAAGATCTTAGATGTACTTTATTATCATGCAAATTTTCTCTTTCTCTTCTTTTTATAGGCCTCTGAGTGTTTTATTTGAAGTTGCATTAAATACTGTCACATTTTTTGTATCCCATTGATATGATAATCAAATTTGAAAATTTTGAGTATCTGGTACACTAGAAAACTTTCTCCTGTACAGACAATATATCTGAGAAAATCAACTTAAAATATGGAAAAGTTTTGTTTGTTTTCCTCTACAGTTTCAGGTATCTTTGTTTATACTCACTTTGCACTTCTTCTATTGTATTTAGCCTCAGGTATTTTGTTATGTAATGACAAATTAATGGTAATAATAAGAAATACTAATCTCAGTTTTTGATAGTGATGTATTTATTTCTTAGCATGATACTGCACTCATGCTCAATATATTCCCTCTTTCTCTAGCTTATGGATTTCTGAAACTTTATGCTTTGCCCTGTCAAATATTTTATAGAAACCAAAATTAAAGATTGATGTCTAGTTTAAAAGTGTGTGTGTGTATGTGTGTGTGTTCATTATTCATTCTACTTATAAGATTACAATTAGAAATTTTATGTGTTTAAAGATAAATATTTCTCTGATAATAATTTTAGTATTTTCTATGATTTAAATTTTGTTCATTTCCAAGTGATAAATCTAAATATAGTAATGTAATAATTGCATATTACCTGATCTTACTTTTTCTAAGTTCAATAATAAATCCATGCTTTCATTTCTTCTTCTTCATATTTATTTTTCAGTTTCATTCTTCATCTATTGATAAATAAAAACTACCTTTTTTAAAATTTAATGTTTTTTATGTAGAGTTTTTCTGTTGAGGTTGGGTCACATGAATTAAATAGAAAACAAGATAAATCTCTTTAAGTTGGGATTACCATAAATATAACTATGTTTTTATTTTTATTTTTTGACATTGGACTAACTTACTATTAAACATTTTTATTTTCTCATGAATTATCAGATACTGAAGGTCTACAAAACTGAGCCCTGAGCAGTATGAAAGGAAATCTAATTACTTTGCATTTATGATGCAAAAACTTAAACATTGATATGATTTTGCTAAGAGTATAAAACCTAAAATTCTCCACATTCTTAAATACTAATAAAGTTAAAAAGACAAATAGTATTAGTCAATTATCAAAACAATGTTATTTATTTACTGTAATAGAATTAAATCAACTTAAATTCATACAAATTTTATATTTCAGTTGAATAA
Source organism: Acomys percivali (assembly GCA_907169655.1). Classification (NCBI taxonomy): domain Eukaryota; kingdom Metazoa; phylum Chordata; class Mammalia; order Rodentia; family Muridae; genus Acomys; species Acomys percivali. Next base: position 31,188,809 of record OU015748.1, on the reverse strand, counting down.
CAATAAATGAAGTATCCAACACTTTGTTACTAGATGTAGCTATTTTTGTAAAACAATTGATCAAATACAACTTTATTTCTAAGTATTCAGTTCTTTTCTAAACTTTCAAGATTTTTAATGTATACGAAACATACCATCAATAGAAAAAAAGTTATAGTTTAGCATTAATGTATGATTAATTTAGCAAAATATGAATATATAAAACAAATAATCACTATGATTTCTATAATCTTAGACCAAGACCAACTAAAATTTGACAAAATTAATTTACTTGCTTCTGTATTTACATAAAGGATAATATTTTGCCCTCCTGATAATGTAGTCTCATGGAGAAGCCTAGTCCTGTTCTCTGCTAAGAAAATTTCTCTACCATATTTTTTACTGAACTCCATGTTGTAGAGAATGAAACTAGTAGAAGCTGAAGCAGTTAATCACATTGTGGTGTTTGGAGTTTAGTTGAGTAGTAAACATCTGTATATTATACATGACACCCTGAGAAAGTGTACTCCCCCACATACTCTTGTCTCACACAATTCAAACATTCATAAGCACACAATATACAAAATTTTTGGTTAATGAAGTACAATAAATTTAATAAAATATGTCATATGAACCGAATTTTCTTTCTCTTTACCCTTAAAGTTTTTGTCTTTTACTAGAAATAAACTATTGTCTCTAATATTACTATATGCCAGATAAAACTTACAGTTGAGACTCACAATGAATCTTCTAGACAATTTCAAAGTATACTCTTACTCTGATGCAAGTGTTATGCTAAATTGTATACAGTTATTGTCTCTACTTCTAAGATTTCCATATTTTTTTA
>OU015748.1:31170446-31187973 GCA_907169655.1 Acomys percivali | reverse complement strand
TAACACAGCGGGACCTTCGTGCTAAGAGAGCAGCAGCCGCAGCAGCGGTTTATTATTCTTCTCCTCCCAGAGTTCCAAAGAGCCTTCTTACAGGCAGCAAAACAGGAATCCTCCTCCCAGGTGAAATCCCTCAAGAAGTGATTGCACACAGGAGGACAAGTCTCTAGGAAGGGAGGGGCGCATTCTCAGAGCAGTAAACATGACTAGCTAACCAAGATAAACACAGACATGGAAGCTGCTAGAAACAGGACATGAAACAGCAAGACAGGCAGGCAGCCCAGTCGGGCCTGGTTCCTACAAACAGATCAAGAGGCCCAACAAATCAGGGCCCAGGTGGTGTGTGGAGTCTAAACCACCAACCAAGGACCATGTATGGACTGGAACTAGGTCATCTACATAGATGTAGCCAATGGGCAGCTCAGGCTTCATGTGGGTCCACTAGTAAAGCGAGAGTGGTTTGTCTCTAACATGGACTCTGTTGCCTGCTGTTTGATCACTTCCCCTTGTGGGAACTGCCATGGCAGGCTGCAGAGGAGGACGAACTAAGTCTTAATGCATTGAGACTTGAAGAGTTGGGGTTGATGGGTAGGGGGCTTCCTTTTTCTGAGGAATAGGGGAGAAGGTAGAACTTGGAGGAAATGAGGGAGGGATGTACAGTGGTTAAGTAAATAAATTTAAAAGAAGCTGGAGTTTGACCTGAAACCTAAGATGTCTATATCCAATTTGTTCTGTATAATGATGACTTTCAATGTTTGCTTCTCATAGATGGCTTAATACCATATACATTCTGATGCTAAAAAATATGATATTAGCAGTAATTTACTTCCTGTTTAACTCTAAGATACATTATTTCAAATAGACTTGAGAAGATCATACATTTTGTTCTCATGGAGGTAGAATTTATGGGAGATAACTTGAGAATTCTTTACAATCCATGAGCTCTGAGTAGTGCTTGATATAGAGTTTGATTCAGAAGTTATTGCAAATGTCCAGGACAAAAGGAAATAACCTTTGTACACTGAACTCAAGTTTAACTCTTATCACACTTTTATAAAGCTCTCATATGGTAAACTTGATTGTTATGATATGTATCTGAATTTTAATACATGAGCTGCTTAGGGAAAACATCTCACTTTTACTAAATACTACTGGTTTTTTGGGGGGTGGGTGTAAGGTTAATTTTCCAAAGCAGAAAGCATATACATATTAAACACAGAAGATGATTTTATTACTTAGAATCTATCATAAGCCCTGGCAGTATTTGCATCTTAAAAAGAACTGCCTCGATTTTAAATCAAGGAGAAATGTTCCTATTCACTGCCAGTCAGATAGCAGAAAAAAGTAGTTTGAATCTCCAGGAAATGTTGGCTGGTTTGTGCAGATATTTTACTAAGTATCTGAATGTGAATTTATATACTTCCAAACATAAAACATTGTCTACATTGATGTTTCCCCAAAGAAAATCAATTATATTATTTTCCAGACAGCCCCAGGGCATTTTTAAATTTGTCAGTGAAATAATTTGAGTTCCAAGATAGAACCATTAGTCTCTGACTTTCAAAGTAAAATAACAGCATGAATATTGAAAGCTCACTATGATATAATAATGTAACGTTGATAAAACAGTTGACACATAATAGACACTCCTCACATTTTATTTTTTGCTCAATTCATTAAGTACATAGTTTGCTATGATTTTATTTGTTTTCCAAATAAAAGAACACAATGCCAATGGATTGTGAACATGGCCATGTTAGATTAACAGTTAATACATTTGTCCTACAAACCAGGAGCTCACTTCCAATAGCATGGATTTTAAGCAATGTATTGTGCTAAAGTTTGTTATGGAAAATAGCAATTATGGAGTGAATTATGAGGATAATCACTCCATCTTCTTATTGTAGAACAATTTTCCATGGATATCATTAAAAAGGGCACTGGAAACGTTGTATGTAACCTTTATCTTAATTTTATGGTAAATTAAGATAAGCATGGTTTTTAGAATCTGGCTTGTCACACTTGTTGAGAAGAAAATTTTTGAATTTATTTCTGGAAAATGTGTTTTTTAATCTATGACTCTACACTATTTTTATTTCTGTTTTCAAGAATGCTATACATAAATGATATTCATGGTACAATAAGAGTTTTCCACATGTTATAATAAGAAACTTGTATAGGGGTTGAAAGAACTACCACTAGAGAATTGAGTACTGGAGAGCAGATCCATTGAAATAACTTTCTTAGACTTTGTATCTTTTTTAACTTTCCCCTGTGGAGACAATGTTTAATAGTAAAGAGTAGTAACAAGTACATTAGTGATACTTTAATCTTCATTTTGCCGTTTTAAATATTTTTATTTGAGTATTTAATTGTGAGATTTCATTTATATATTTTCTTGTCATACTCAATAACATATACATTATATAATGCTTAGGTATAGTCCAGTCTTTACTCATATTAAACGATCATGTCAGTTATTGAAGTATATGTTTAGTTAATAAAATGTACTTTGTACTTTTTTGATATTTCAGGTAACTAATTCAAGCATTTGAGGCTATATTATATCATCTTGTTAATCATAATAAAATGTGTATTTTTTCTACTGTGAAAAGAGCAGTAGAGAATTAATTGCAAAATATAGTATAATTTGTGAAAAAAGTATGAATAGTAAAACTGGCTTTATGAATGTATAATCATCATGTTTTTCTTATCATTTGTAAGCAATAAAATTAACATAATTTTTAGAACACTGCTGCTATATGTTTAGAATTAACAACATTTGTAATATATAAATAAATATATAATCTTCTTTAACATTAAACCAGGAACAACTGGGAAGTGATACAAATGGCTCAAAAGCAATATTATACAGTTAGGAACTGAACATTTTTTGAGTTTTCAGCCTTATGTGAAGTAATTAAAGTCCTTCATCAGTTCTCTTCCTTTTTATCGCGGGCTCCTTTTATTTCACAGGCCATTTCCTCAACTTCATGGTGTTTTTCATCTAGTGGTTTATAACAAATTCCCAAAATAAATTTGGGTCTATTGTAACATCCAATTTCTTGCCAGAGTGAATCTGACCTATCCTATTCTCACTTACTCTGCTCAGTTAGGTGATTTTCAACCTTTCTATCTCTGGTGTCAAAAATGTATATAAAGATGGACTGTCCTATAAATGGTGTATCGAGGATAAAGTGATAGAAATGACACATTAAATACCAACAACCAAAAACTCAACATAAATGTTAATAAATGAAACACAGTTGTAAATATATAAAATTTTACATATATTAAGATTACTCTCCTCTTTCTTGCTCCTAACATTGAGCTGTTGGCATAATGCATTTTCGAGTTCATAGCTAACAAAAACCAAGTGATCAAGAGTGTACAAAATCAGTAAAAGAACAAATGTTTCACATGCTAAGCTACCACTTACTAAGCCATGGAGTATATTTTTCACTGATTAAATGACTTACGTATTTTTCCATGTAAAATGTTGTTTATTCAAAATAAAATAGTAATACTGTTTTAAATATATGAACACATGTTTATGTGTTCAGAAAGTTATCATTGCGAATTCAGCATATAATAGTGCACGTGTGTATGTGTAGAGGATGAAAAGTCAGGAATAATAAGCATTGTGCTAAATAATCAAACAAAGAATATTTTTCTCATTTGAAAATGAAAGAGAGGGCAAATATTAAAAACTCACCCACAAGTGTTTAACATCTTAATTGGATAATATTTTACTTGCCATCTAGAAATCAGAGTGTTGCATTTTTAAAAACTTGCACAGTAACAGAAAATAGAATGCATAGTAGATATTCTAATGTAGATGAAACTCTTTCTATAATACTTGCAGAATCTACTTAATAATTCCAGATTCTATTTTAACATGTTACAGGGAGATCAGAAGCATGATGTTCCATACATGATTATCAAAGTACATATTCTGAAAAAACACAGACATGAGTATGATATTTAGTGTGAGAAAATGAAATATCATTACATATACCTACATCCACATATAAAAATACACAAATTTGCAAATGTGCATATTAAGATATGAAAAAAATTCTCTAAATAATGTGTTCGGTGTGTAAAATGACAAATTTTAAAAGGTAAACTGTTATATACTTACATACTCACTCAGTGAGTGACATCTATGTCACATAGTAAAAAAGGTACTGGTCTGATTACTCTGACAAAATCCAGGACAAAAGCAACCTAAAGAAGTAAGAGTTTATCTTGACTTAGAGTTCTACGAGATAACAATTTATCATTTGTGGGAAAGTATGACATCTTAGGCGGGTGCATGGTGCAGCTGGACAGAATACTTTCACTGCTCACTGTTTCACTTCCAGGTAGACCTGCCTTTTTTTTTTTTTTTAAATGCAACTCCTGAAATTATTCTGTCAAAATTTAAGTGTCTTTCTTCCATAGGAATCTATTCTTTGGGAACCTTCACAGACATTTTCAGCCATTTACCTCTTAGGCGATTCTAGGTCATGTCAAGGTGAAAATCAATATTAGACATAACAAACTTAGGAGCACATGTAGACTCATTTTTCAGAACTTATACCCACCTGCTACTCCTTATGATCCTCTTTCTTAATGGCATTTTTTCATCTTCTTGCTGTCTTTCTTCCATTCCTCTTCTTCCTCAATTCCATTCATTCTTTAACTGTATGAACATTTATATCTAGATTTACAAACCAACAACATAAAATATTTAAAGCTTCTTTTCTTTATCAAAATTTCTTAGTATGTTACTTGTAGAATAAAAAAAGAGAAAATATTAGTAAAAAATATTTAAAGCTAAACAAATTTGCTTATTTTGTCACAGCTATATCCATGCAAAGTGTTTCCATGGGGTGATAGCAATGACATTTTTTATTTTTAAAATTTCTGCTTTAAGTTAAAAGTAGGGACATTGAATTCTAAATTTAAGTGATAAAATAATAATGTCTTCTAAGTTCTTCCTGAAGAAAATATAGTGTCACATCCTTCTAGACAGTTTAAGATAAAGCTTCTGGTATAGTTCCATAACATTTTGTTTCCTTACTTTTCTTGTAAGAACATTTTTTTGTTTTCTTTATTTTTATATTAATCTACATACACACTAACACATGCCTCCACTGCAAATATGCTCACACACATAGACATATACACATACGTGAAGTCAGGATTACTGTTTTGCTAAGTGCCCTCTGTGGTCTTCTGTGGGGACCCATGCCAAATTCTGCCATGTCAGAAATCCTGTGCTTAGGCTGCATGCTGTGACCTTCGAGTTTCTGACCTTTGCCTCATGAGGTCCTGTGTTCTAGGCTATCCTTGGACTATTTACTTTTGAAAGAAGTAGGAAGTCCCACCTTGGAACCACCCAGAGGATCAAGGAAGTTCTTACAAGGAACTACTCCGAGAACTAGGAAGTTCTACAGGGAACAATTCAGGCTATTGCATTCTTGCCTGGGGGCTAGGGTGAGTGGGATTAGAATAGATCCTATTGACCTTGCTCTCTATATATTCTTACTAGTCAGGCATTAAAGTGAATCTTGATCAGAAATTTCCTGACTTGATTTGTTATTTCTCACGTCTCTGTATCCTACTTTCAATCCTCACTCCCTATTTCGGGTGAACCTTGATTCGGTTTTTCCAGAGGGCCGGGACCCGACAGTCTTCAGAGTAGTTGCCACAATATTGGTTGGTAGGAACATATACTTGTCCAGGAAATGTTTTAAAGGAAGTGATTAACATTTAGGCCAATTTTCAGTTTCTCAGAATGGCACATGGTAATATAACCCATGGGACCAGAAAGTATAGACAACCCGGTATCATACTTGATGACCCTATGAAATCATTCCACATACTGGGGAAAGAAACTTTTCAGTGTGGTGTGGGGTTAATAAATCCTGAAATGAAGCATGGTCATGGAAAACAATAAAACATATGGGTCATTTTAAATTTTCTGATGTCCTATAACTTAGAAAAATATGATGATAAGAAATGGCTATATAGGGAGTAAAAGAACCTTTGTTTCACCAGCATGGTACAGAACAGAAATAACAGCAAGAGAAAACTGATCTTTTTCTGTTTACAGTTCCATCTATCCTTTTAACCTGTCAACATTTTAAAGAATCATGAACTATTTGGGTTTCTCTCTGTGTATGTTCTCTCTCTATATATTTTTAACTTTAGATAGAGAATATTGTATATGCATGTGTCTGTAACCATAGATCTCACCATCCTCTATTCAGTAAAAGTCTATGTAATTTGTTATCACTGTGTCTTATTAACTTTCTTTTCTCAAAAACAAAACTCCTTCATTCTTTATTTGAATGTTTAGCTACTCTTTTTTTTTTGTTTTTAAGTTATACATTGAATGTTTAAATAATGTACTTAATGCATTCATTTGTTTTGTTAAACCTGTTTATTAGAGTTAAATAAAGCTCTTGAATGCTCATAAGCATAGCTCAAAATTCTCATCAATTGCATTATGGATGCCAAATCCTAGATGAAAAATAAAACATTTCACAAGCAATTTGATATTCATTTCTTGTCTCTTTTACCTTCCACAGAAGCATTGTATATAAGATTCTACAGTTTGCTGTCCACATAATGTTTGTTTTTGTTTCATTTCTTTCTTTCAATATAGTGATTATGGTAAATCTATATTTGAGCACAATTTAGGATAATTTTATTGCTTGAGGAAATGAATCACTTTATGAATATGCCACAATGAGTTTAGCAGTCTTTTATTTATACAGTTTCATACTTTAAAATTTCACATTAATTAAAGTGCTGTTATTCTAATCTAATTCTTAATTGAGAAGACATTATTAATTATACTATTTTTCTGGCTGTGGTTTGTTACTGTCTATTGCTACATCTTGAAATACATAAGTATACTTATTCTTCATAACAATAGGTGAAAATTTATACTTTTTTCTTCTGTTATTAGAAGGGGTTTCATCTATCAGAAGTGAAAATAATAGAGAAAGAGAGAATACAACCAAAGACAACTTTTTTTAATTTAGTGAGTGGTATAAAACCTTATAATAATATGAATCACATGGTTGAAAGGTGTTGTTTTATTGGCTAGGTCAATAGTCTATTCTCATTTAATGTATACCCATGAAACTTTGTTCAACTAGGTTTATTAGCCTTCTCTGTAAGAATGCAATAGTTTGAAGCCTAAGATTTAAGGACATGGTAAACTGGCTTGTTACATACTTCAGTTTAGCCTGGAAGATCCTCCATAAGCTCATTGTCCTTGGATTTAATTAATTTAGCACCAGAGAAAATAAATATTTACTTAATAGAAGAAATATTAATATTACAGTGGAAAATGTATTCTTCCAAGCTACAATATCAATCTGGCTGACTAAATTTACTGAGTGGTGCTTATGCTTGTGAAGTAGGTGAAATTGGATTGTATATCTTGTAACTTAGACTTTCTCTCACTATTTGCTCTCCCTCAGCTACAAGAATTTCCTTATCTATTTTTTGGTTATTCTTCTGGCAGTTAAGATGATATCCTCTTGCTGAAGTCACACCTAAGTAAAAGAAACAAAACATTTCTGCACAACTCAATGGATAATTTTTTTTCATATTGCATTCTTGTAGTTCTCACATAAAGATATAACACATTAACATTTCTGACACTGGTCATTTCACCATGTATTCTAACTCAATAAATATTAAATAACAATTGTTTGTCAATTCTCAAAAACTCTATCAAAAAAATCAAACCATGATTAAAAATGTCAGCTGAACACTCTAATATGCTATAACTTGTATTACTCTTTTAGAGTAACTATAAAACTGAACAGAATTATTTCCATGTTCTCAGAAAACAGGAAAAATATGACATCCATGAATTCATCTTAAGTCCTGAAGATAGGTGTCAGCTCTGAACAGACATTCACTTTACATGTTTTCCAAAGTAATAGATAACAGTAACCTGACAAAAAAAGAAAGGTATATGAAGTTACTAACTTATGACTTAATTTTAATATCATTCTCAAATTCTTCTACATTCTTTATTCATTCAAACTTATCAATAGGAAACAGAACAAATGCAAGATATAAAATGATAGCATTAGAAAGTAGCATGTATGGTCATAATGAAATGTAGTATGAAGTTATTTAATTTAGGAGACACTTATTTGATATCCATTACATTAAATTATACATGAAAATATACACATTGTTTATTAAAATACATATTTTGTCAGCTATATAAGCAGGTACTATCAGAGACCATTCTCCCTGTGCTATTATTCAGGATATTTTATTGTCTAAAAGTTTTATGAATTTAAGCATATTTTATTATAATGATTTTAGTAGCAGATTGATTATGTCCTCATTGTGGCAGACCTGTGAGAATTCGAATGGTGAGTGTACAGAATCCTATTTTATCTTATGGGTCTGATTGAAATTACGTTCAGGCCATAATCCTGCCTGCCTTTCCAGAGGCTACACTGGCAAATGGGATTCCAGGTAAGACCCTGACCTGTGCTTGCCAACTCCCATCAAACCCACTGGACAACTGTAAAGTGCATCTCATCCTTGGGGAGCTGCCTCTTGGTACCACTTCTGGGCTCTTCTGGCCTCATAGCTCCACGTGATTTCTAAAAGGCCATATCGGTGCCAAGGTATGCGACACATCAGATAGGATATACCCTATGCCCAATGACTTCAGTATTACCTTAAATAATACTCAACATCTACCAACTACACCCTATTTCTTAGGCTTCATACCCATATCCACAACTTTGCCATAAGAGCTCTATATTCCCAGGGCCCATGCAACTTATAGAAAACCACAAAGGCAATGTCGGGACCCCCAAACCCCAAGGGTTAAGCAGGCCACAAAGCACTAGCAAAGACACATAATGGAGCATGAAGACTTGTCAGCCACCATAATGCCAGGCCATGCAGACAAGAAGACCAGAGAGGAAGGAGAAACCAAGCCAAACAGCAGCAGCAGCAACAACAACAAAACATACAAAACTGCCCATCTAACAAAGATAAACACAGAAGTCTGCACCTAAACCTTTAATAACCTTAAAACCCGTATAACTACAGGCCAGCATAAGAAAATAATCAACAACAGCAAGGCAATATGAAATCACCATTTCTCTGCTATCATATAACAGCAAGCCCTCGATATTCCAACACAGCTGAAGCATGAGAATATGACCTTAAATCTTATTACACTCACACTTATAATCCACCCATTAATAATGGGCGATTTCGACACCCTACTTTCACCAATGGATTAGTCATACAGACAGAATCTAAACAGAAACATAATGGAACAGACATTATGACTCAAATAGATCTAACAGGTACACACATCACTTTTCACCAATATACAAAAGAATACACTTTCTCTGCAATTCATGGAGCCGTCTACATAATTCACCATACAGTCAGTCATAAAGCAAGTTTTAACAGATACAAATAAATTGAAAGAGTCCTCTGCATCTCATCAGACCATCATGGATTATGCTAGACTTCAACAACAATAGAGAAATCAGAAAGGCTACAAACTCATTAGAACTGAACAACTCACTACTGAAGGAAAAAATAATTTAAACACTTTCTAGAATTCAATGAAAATTAGGGCAGAACAAATAGAAACTTATGGAACAAAATGAAACCAGTTTTGACCATGTCCCCTGGAAGGGGAGATCTGGTGGCACTCAGAGGAAGGATAGGAGGTTACTGAGAAGAGACTTGATACCCTATGAGCATATACAGGGGGAGGAAATCTCCATCAGGAACAGTCATAGGGGAGGGGAATAAGGGGAAAATGGGAAGGAGGGAAGAATGGGAGGATACAAGGGTTGGGATAACCATTGAGATGTAACAAGAATAAATTAATAAAAAATTTTAAAAAGTGAAACCAGTTTTAAGAGGCGAGTTCATGTCACTAAGTGCCTTCATAAAGAAATAAATGACATCTAATACTAGAAAATTAAGGCATATGTAAATACTCTAAAATGAAGACAAGCCAAAACTCACACAAGAGTAATACACAGCAAAAATTAGGCTAACTCAGAGTTAAATCAATAAAGTATAAACCAAGAACAATACAAAAAATTAACAAAAAACAAAGATATCTTTTTTGGGGAGAAATCAACAAGATAAATAGGCTCTTAGCCAAACTAAATAAAAGTCATAAAGAGAATATCCAAATTAACAAAATCAGAAATGAAAAGGGGGACATAACAAAAGACACTGAGTAAATCCAAAGAATCATTATGTCTTTTTTAAAATTTAGTTTATATTTCTTTTTTTTTCTTTTTTTTATCAATTTATTCTTGTTACACATCAATGGTTATCCCATCCCTTGTATCCTCCCATTCTTCCCTCCCTCCCATTTTCCCCTTACTCCCTTCCCCTATGACTGTGACTGAGGGGGACTTCCTCCCCCCTTATATGCTCATAGGGTATCAAGTCTCCTCTTGGTAGCCTGCTATCCTTCCTCTGAGTGCCACCAGGTCTCCCCATTCTGGGGATGTGGTCAAATATGAGGCTCCAGAGTACGTGTGAAAGTCAGTCTCCACTCTCCACTCAACTGTGGAAAATGTCCTGTCCATTGGCTAGATCTGGGTAGGGGTTTGAAGTTTACAGCCTGTATTGTCCTTGGCTGGTGCCATAGTTTGAGCGGGACCCCTGGGCCCAAATCTGCCTATTCTGTACACATTTTGTTGAGTATACTTCTCATCTCAACACCTTAATTTTTATTCACAAATAGGTTATTTTTTAATTCAATGGTATTGAATTTTGTATATTGATGCAAATCATGGTCATGTCAAATACTAGTCTAATTTATCACAAGAATATATATACTTGGTATAATAGATAAATATTTTCTATAGATATATAAGGGAAAACATTTAAATAAGGTCTTCAAAAGCCTCAGACACATACAGAATATGGCATTTAAAAATGTTTTTATTATCCTAAAGATTCTTTGACAACAAGACAAGTTAACTCCTAGCAACACCCAGCTGACCTCAATTAGGGTGATGAGCATCAATGAATCTTCTTATGCAGATGTCTTCAAATGTGACAAACCATCCACTGGGTAAAATGTCCTTGTTTCTGCCACAGACAGAATTCTGCCTAAAATTTACAAGTTTAGATGCAGGCAAAGTTGACAGCTGAACTCTGGGTTAGCGCGTCCTCAGTAGCTCCTGCCTCACAAATATGTTCGTCAGATATATTGAGCTAGAAGGGCGAAGATGATGTGCTCCATAGTTATAGAGTGTTGAATGACTGTTCATGCAGTAAACTGTTTCAGTCATTTTTTTTTTTTTTTCATTTTCGAAGCTGCCAACCTGCACTTCTGGTTCACTCAGGTATTTAAGTTTTATTTCTTCTCAAATCTCTGATGCGGTTGAAGACCAGATAGTTAGTCTTTCAATTAAGCTTCATAGGTTAGGGATAAGATGCTTTTAGATCAAGATCGATGTTTTAATTTAATAGAGATAAGTTATGATAGATATTGATCTTCATTCAGAATATTAGACCCAACAAGATAGGAAAGATGTTTACTTTAAGTTTGACAAATACAAATAGCCAAACCATTATGAATGTAACATTTATATAATTTCTGATTGTCTCATGGTTCTTCCTGCTGTATGTAGTTTATTTTATTCATGTATAATAATATAAATGTATACTTTAAAATAGAAATATAATAAAAAGATTTTAAAAAGATCTGTTTAACACACAATTGGAAAATATAAAAGAAATGGAAAATTTTCTCAATAGATACCACTTACCAAAGTTATATCAAGATCTAATAAACTACTTAAATAGACTTATACTTCTAAGAAAATATAAGCAATAAAAAATTTTGCAATCAAAAGAAGCTCAAGAACAGGTAGTTTTAATTAATATTTTATTGAATTTCACAAAAAAGCTAATACCAATACTCCTCAAGTTAATCCACAAAATTATAACAGAAGAGACTTTGAAAAATTCGTTGTATGAGGCCACAGTCATTATGATACCTAAACCATAGAAAATCTGAATAAAGAATAAGAATTTTGGACCAATTTTCCACATGAACATTAATGCATAAATATTTTATAAAATACAAGCAAACCAAATCTAAGAACACATCAAAAACAGAATCCACAATGTTCAAGTAGGCTTCTTTTCTAGATTCAGGAATGGTTTGACAAATAGAATTCTGTCGATGTAATCCACCATATAAACAATCAGAAAAGAAAAATACAATATGATCATATTATTTGATACAGAAAAATTATTTTACAAAATCAACAAGCCTTCTTGACAAAACTTTTGGAGAGATTATGGATCACTGACACATTCCCAAAAATAATAAAGTCAATATATAACATACAGGTATCCAACTTTAAATTAGATAGAATCTTAAAGCAATTACATTAAAATTGGGACAAGACTAGTTTGCCTAATCTCTCTGTTTCACATTAATATGGTACTATGAGTTCTAGCTAGAGCAACAAGAAAATCAAAGGTGATTAATGGGATATAAACTGGAAGGGAAGAAACCAAAGTATTGCATTTCACAGATGATGTACAAGAGTAAAAATGAGGCAGAAATTGAGAGAATGGCTAACCAATGACTAGTCCAACTTAAGAGAAAATTTACTTCTGACACTGATAAAGGTATTCTTCTGAACTTAAAGACAGAAACCTAGCATAACTATCATTAGAAAGGCTTTATCCAGCAACTGATGGAAACAGATAGAAAGATCCACAGCCAGAAATTAGATGGAGCTTGTGAAATCCTGTGGAAGAGGGTGGGTGAAGGATTGGAGGAGACACAGCAGGTCAAGGACATCACAAGAAAACATACATAATCAATTCAAAGGGCACATAGGGGCCAACATAAACTGAATGACAACCAGGAAGCATGCATGGGAATTATCTAGGCCCTCTGCACAGTTGTACATAGTAATAGTTGTGCAGCTTGGTCTTCATTCAAGACTCTTAACAGAGAAAGCAGGGACTGTCTCTGACTTTGTTACCTGCCTTCGGATGCTTTTTGCCTACTGGGCTGCTTGGTCTAGCCTCAATAGGTGATAATGCTCCTAGCTTTATTGAAACTTGATATGCCAAACTGTTTGATATTCACTAGAGACCTCTCTTCTTCTGAAGAGAAAGAACAAAGAAGTAGATGCTGGGTTGGAGGTGTTCAGGAAGAAGGATTGAGAAGAGAGGAAGAAGAGGAAACTGTGGTTGAGGTGTAAAGTAAATTAATTAATTAAAACTTTTTAAAAACACAGAATTTTGTATTTATCACTTGTTTTTATTTACCCAGTATTTTCATTTTATTGTATCTTGGCTATATCCTTACACCATAAAACCCAAATTCAATTTATAATATTTGAGAAATTCCCACTGCAAGATTTCAATACTAGACTAACATTGGGCACACGTATCAACAGAAAGAATTCTTTTGAGCTTTGTACTAGGCATAACCTTTACATTTATTCATGATCCTTTGTTTAAATCTTAGAAATATTACATATACAGAAATGAGTAAATAGTGAATTAAACTTGAAAGGATGAATGGGTGTACAGAAGATGCAAATTAGAGGTAAAACATATGATGTCCTAAGTGATTAGGATAGCAGAATAGTCATGCAATATTTCTTGTACATAGCATGATCAATTATTAAGGACTTTCAACTACTAAGAAATGACAGAAGAGATTAAATAATAACAAGATAGAATAAGACTAAACATTGTTAAATTTTCTATGAGGTTATCATGAAAGAAGTTGCATATAAAATTAACTGAAAATAGGCTTTAAAAAACCCATATGAGTATTTTCTTTAAAATGAATTCATGCAGTTTAAAACAAATGCTGATGATAGAATCAGGGTTGCTTGGTCAGCCTACACAATGAATAAATGTCACACAGAATATTCAAAAGAGTTATGAGGATAGATGACCACAATTTAATAAAGCACAGATCATTAACTAGTGTCAACACTTGCAAAATATTTCATATACAGAGCTGGACTGAATACACATAAGGCTGTGGGCACACAACTTATTTCATGCTCTTTCTCACACGGAAGTGAATCCCACTAATAAAATTCCTTAAAATATCTTCACACACACTGTCTTATTCTAATAAAGGCTCACTGTTGATCAGTGTCTATACAGATAATTTCTAGTTCACTGATGCTGTAATATAATTATGCAAGTTTTTATGACTCTAGGGCTCATGTTTTCTAGAGTTTGAGCTTGGAAGAACCTCATACAGGATAATCCTTTGCTGATCGGAAATTTTAAATCTTGAACATAAGCCCTGTGATATTTAATTTTTATCATCAACCTTGTTAGTTTAAGAAACAACTAGCTAGGGCATTAGTGAGGAACTCTTACAGCCTGTCTGTGAGATCTAATCGTACTCCCTTCACATCAGGCACACAGAATTTCTGACAATATGCTTTCCCTTACTTGAGATATTTCTCAACTGAGAAGGTAAATAATAAAGCTTTACGTTTTTGAGTTGCTTTCTGACAGGCATTAGGAAACAGCCAGAAGTTAATAGAGGCCATTTCATTTATACCTTAAATAATATTGTAAATTATTAGCACATTACATATTGTCTTTTTCATTTTAATGTCTGGGGGAAAGGAAAAATATTTATTTCTTGGTGCTATAACAGAACTTCTTAACATTTACATTTTATGAGAAATGATTCCTATTAGCATATATAACATTTTCCTAATTCTATGTATTGTGATATCAAGCACAAGATGGCATTGTTAAGTAAAGATTTTGATGTTACTGTGTGTGTCTATGTACGTGCTTATTTGTGCTTGTATGAAAATTACATGGCCAGTATAATTACATTAAAAATGAACCTGTAAGAATCTTTCTCAGGTCTTCTGTGTAGAAAGTTTCTAAGGCCTATTGCTAATTTACAGAGATGTGTCATCACAAGATTGGTTTATAAGACTAGAAATTCTTTTTAATCACCTACAAGGTATTGTTTCTCCGTATAAATTTTGGATACTATGGGAAATGTGAAGAAGTGAGGAAATCTTAGACGTGATACTTTTAAAATTGCCCAGAAACATTCTATGGAAAATATTTAGGTGACACTAGGTAGAAGTGTTGGTATTTGAAAAGTTGGTTCAAGAAGCACAAGCCTTTGTGATTTTGTCAAGTGATATTATGAATAAAAGAACTAGGTTTGAATGTATAGAGAGGTTCAAGGACATATATTTGGAAAATACTGTGTAGAGTTCTAAAGAATGAAGATAACAGACTGAACAACAGCACAAAATAAAATTTTTATAATGGAGACAATAAATATAAAAAGCCCTCCCCTCTCAGCTCCTGCCTCCATCTGCCTCACCCACCTGGGACACAGAGAGGAGAGAGCCAGCTGAGCCAACAGAGAGCCAGCAGGGGTGAGCTGTTTGCAAGCCCAGCCCCCATTGTCCTTCATGCCATGGAGGTCTGATATGGAATGAGCGACATTCAACTTAGAGCACTCTCCACTGCTGACTCATCTGCTAGATCCACAAGGGACACAGACAGCAGTGAGCCAGCAGAGTCAGCAGAGGTGAGCTGTTCTCACAAACCAACCACCATAGTCATTCATGCAGAGGAAGGCTGTATCCAGCTGAGCAATATTTAGTTTAGAAACCTCTCTGCTGCTGACTCCTAATCTGTCAGACCCACCAGTGAGGAGGCCACTAGAGAGACTACGAGGCTTGCAAGACCAGATAGACCAAATGGCAACAAAACCCAGAACAATATGACACCATCAGGAGCCACCTATCCTTCCACGCCAAGCCCTCAAGATACTATCATACCAGAAGCACAAAAAACTGAGAATAAATCTGAGGTTTTGAAATGATAGAAGCCATAAAAGGAAAGGAAAAGGAATCCCTTTAAAAAATACTGCAAAAGAGATCTAAGATGGCAGCGAGCAGCATGGACCGTGTTTAAAAGCTTCAGTAACGATTCAGGGAATTGCACAGAATTCTGAACCAGGAACACCAAGCTCCCCACCCCACTATAGTGGGAATACTCCATAGTTCGAAAGGACCAAAATACAGAAAACCTGCATACCCCTGCACATGAGAGAAGCGTGGATGTTCTCGGACCAGAGCGTCAGCGGTGGCTGATGTTTGCAGCTGGGAACCCTCTGGCAAAGGTGATTGGCCTTGTCAGCAGTGGGAATTGCTGTGGGAGAGGGGACACAGTGCAGGATTTGGGCCCCGTGACCCTAGCTGAACTCAGCGTGTGGTTTGGGAACCATGACCCAAGCTCAACTTGGTGCACGGCTTGTGCCCTGAGACCCAAACTGGACTTGTAGCGCTGTTTGGCTCCTGAGACCCTAGCTGAACTCGGTGTGCAGCTTGGACCCAGAGACCCTGGCTGAGCTCGGCACGCTGTTTGGGCCCAGAGTCACTGGCTGGACTTGGTGGCCAGTTTGGGCTCAGAGACTCTAGCTGAACTTTGCACATGGTCTGGTCCTGTAATGTAAAAATGACATGGCTCTATAGGACAAGAAACATCCAGTTATTCAATTTATTTCATTTTCTGTTAGCCATCCACTACTAGGCATACAGCCTATGCTTAAGAATAATTTTTTGTTTGTTTAGTTTTGTTTTGTTTTAACAGTAAGATTGCCTTGTAGGAAAGTAATTTTTATTTGGAAATGGTTATCATTTGGATACAGATTCTGATTTAGGAGTCAGAGAATATTTGCACTTATAATTCACCTATAGGATGCCATTTGGTAACCATGCATGTTGCTTAAGTCTCTGAACACATAGGAACATCAGTGCTGTTTATAAAAGTGGGTTTGTTTTTTGTTCCTTCATCCTCTCTGGTTATGACATTACTTCCACCACAATCTCCACAGGTTCCTTTGGTCCCCAAGGGGAAAGTGGTGATGGAGCCTCTGTTCTGTTATAGCTGAGTGTTCCTCGGCCTCTCACTCTTTGTATATTGTCTGGCTGTAAGACTCTGTGTTTAATCCCATCTTCTTCAGAAGGAAGCTTCTCTTATAAAGGTTGAGAAAGATGGTATTCCATAAGTTTAGAAGAATTTCATTATGAGTCATTTTATACTTACTTTTTCTTTGAAAGAGTAATGTGTACTTGATTTTACTGTAGGTCCATGGGCTATCTAGTATCAGGTTTTTGGTCATGCAAGCAAAGTCATGTATGGATTTACTCTCATGGAGTGAGCCTAAATTCAAATCAGATATTACTTGATTACTTCCAAAAGCTTAGTTCCACCATTGCACTAATATATCATACAAAAAGGGCTCTTTTATTCATTAAAAAGTTTTAACCATTTAGTGTTTACATTTGTCTTTTTGCTAGCATGGAGAGAACCTTCCTGGACCCAAGACACTGTCACATGAGTGTAGGTATTAGCTTTACTACTCCATACTCAAGGAGTGGTGTGTGTTGTCTTCAACAGGATCATCTCTCTCTCTCTCTCTCTCTCTCTCTCTCTCTCTCTCTCTCTCTCT
>OU015748.1:31134601-31170436 GCA_907169655.1 Acomys percivali | reverse complement strand
TCTCTCTCTCTCTCTCTCTCTCTCTCTCTCTCTCTCTCTCTCTCTCTTTCTCTCTCTCTCTCTTGTACTTGTCTTATCATAGGAATAGTGTCATGTTGTTGTTGTTTTTTAATTTCTACTATATGGTAGATGATTTTATACATGATCTTTGCTCAATCATCAGTGTCCAACAGAAAATTCAATATGTCATTGTGGATGTGGAAATTCAATTAATATATATTGAGTTAATAAAAAAAAACACAAAATGATCATGCCAATGTGGACAAGGGAAATCTTATGAGGCCTCAACCCTATCTAAAAAATTATAGGCAACAGAGGAAAATGGGAAATCAGAAATGACCTTCTACAGGAAGAGCAAATCAATTGGTTGTACAATGCCAAGCTATAATCCTTAAAAAATATACAGACTAAACCAGTGAATAAATATTTGTACACATATATTCATGTATGTATATGTGCATATAGTCATGTATATGTGTGTGTTTTTGTGTGTGTGTCTATGGGTGTAAATACAATACTAGCAATTAATGAAGAAAAGAAAGTAAGAATTTGAAATATGGTAGTTAAAGATATAATTATATTTATTTATAAATATTTATATATATGTAAATATTATAATTATATTATTATCTCACTATGTCAGGAAAGCAACCATGGGGTTTTGAAAATAAACCTGTGTCACAATTCCATACTTCCACTAAATTGAAAATTTTAAGTTGTTTAAAGTCTTTTCAGTTTCAGACTTATTTTAGACTGAAGATGTAAGTTGCCTTCCTAAAATAAGGATTAGTCAAAACTTCCATTCTAGTCTGTCAGTAGGACATAAAAAATTTCTCTTCACTCTGAAAGCATAAAATTCATCTCAGCAGAAAGAGTGACCTTCTTAATCTAAAATATAATCAGAGATTACAGTACACTCCTTCTCACAGGTCTCTGCTTGGGTAGTGGTCATTTTCTTCCTAGGTAGCTCTGTGTGACTAATACTTATATTTAGAAATATCATTGAGAACAAGATTCTGTCTGTGAGAAGAAAATGATAGGTTTTTGAGATATAACCCAAAATATCCACACAACTTCGGCTTTTTTTATTTTCATCGATAGAGGATTATCAGAAATAATGATTAATATAATAATTGGAAAAGTTGATTACATGGAATAGAGAGAAATTCTTATGGTCAGGTAGTTGCAAGATACCTAGTAAGGTCCAACAAATTTTGGAGTATAGCAATTATCAGACTTTCCCTTTAACTTATAAATATTCTAAACTCTAAGAAATGCATCGTATTTTAATTCTTGGTCTTACTGTTCTTATTCTATAATATAATTGAATAATTTTGAGACAACTTTCTCCTAAAAGTAGGACAAAATAAATAATAATTTCCCTCAGGTTTATCTAAATCAACTTCTGATATTAAAAATTCAAGTTCCTAATTTGTATCCTAAACATGTTAGTAGCATTTTCTCTAAACTTCATAATAAAGCAGACACTGACAATGACAAAGGAGAATAAAAAATTTATCCATTTTCCCTTGGTTGACATTAATGTCATTAACAATTTACTTTCAGAGAGAAAAAAAGATATCTTTGCAGCCTTTTACCTACTATCATTCACATTCTTTCAAATTAATCTTTGAAAAATTATCATTATATAATTTCTTTCAGTCTAAATAGAGGGAAATATGTCTGTGTGCTCCAAATGCTACAATAAATGGTGTGTAAAGAAGAAAATACTTTAAGTAACACATTTTGTATTTATTCTTAGTGTTATAATGTCATTTGTCAGGCTAAACTATGAGCAAAAATTCAAGCATAACTATTGTGAAAATGTGTTCAGACAGCAGTTGATAGAAACAGAAACATTTTTTTATTAAAGGCCACAATAGTTAAATAGATTAAAGCACCAACAATATTGATATAATTTAAAGAAAATTTGGTGGAATGAAAATGAAAGAAATAAATGATCAGGCGCTGAAAACGGCATTAGATATGAACAATGAGCATATATAAGCAGGGATGGTAAGGTTAGGAAGGGGAGAAGGCAGCATAGGCAGGGTAGGGCATTGTAAGAATGTATCACACACATGCATAAAATAGAAAAATAAAAATAATAATAAAAGCTAAGCATATTTAAAAAAATCAATCTATTAATTTCCTTTAAATGACTCAGTCTTAGTTTCTAATGCAGTAAATTGTGATTGATATAAGACACAATAATAAAAGAACTTTGGAGGCCTTCAGTTTAAAATAAAAGTAAGGGTTGAGTCATAAGACCTGAAATACATCAGAAATAAATAGAATAAAGAAGTAGGAACCTATATGGAATGTTGTCAATACATACTGGTGTCCATAATTAATGTTAACAGTTATACTCATATATTGGCAGGGCTATGGAATTCCTTATTTTTACCTATATCAGTGAAACTATGAGAACATCACTTTACAGTTTACTTGTATTACAGATATATGAAATAAGAAAGAAATCCAGCCTTATACATTTTAGAGTGCTTTTATAAAGAGAAATATTAAGTTAAATGAGCTAAGGTAAATTTTTTGAAGAGGAATGATTACTCCACTTTAATGTAGGTTTAAGAACAAATATTTATTTAGCTAGGGATGATGTTGGGTTAATAAAATGGTGGTTGTTGGTTTTCTTCCAAGATCTATGATTTCAATAGTGTTCGGTAGTTGGCTAAGTTTTTAATATCAGGCTTGATTTTCCTCATGTTGAATTGCTCTGAAGTTTAATTATAGAGCTGTTGGTTACTGTAAGGAAATGCCTGTCACTACTACAAACTTAAGGTCATTGCTGATGGCCATCATTGTGGTTTATAGGCATCAGTTCATTACCAGTGCCCTTTGGGAATAGTGTCTGATGTACAAGCCATCTGCAGCAATAGGGAATTATCTTCCACCTAGAGAGGGCAATAGAAATGTCCTTCAGGATTTTTGGAATCCTTCAGTATTTTTACCAACAACTTTTACCAGCAACTGAGAGGAAGCCTTCTACCATGAAATTTCTCCTTCCCATGGTGAGCCTTAAGTGCCCACTCCCATTAAACAGTCTTTGTTACTTTGCCTCTCTAGGTCTGTACACCATAGCATTATGGTTTGAGTAATACTGTACTGTGTAAACATTCTGTACGCACTGTTCAGTTGAAAGGCATCTAGGTTGTTTCCAGTTTATGAATATTGTGAATATTGCTGTCATGAGCATAGGTGAGCAATTGTCTTTGTTGTAGGATGGAGCTTCCTTTAGGTATATGCCCAGGATTGTTATAGCTGGGTATTGAGGCAGATTTACTCCCCTTATGGATTTTCAAAGTGGCTGTAAAAGTTAGCATTCCCATCAGCAGTTGAAGGAGATTTCCCCATCATCAACATCCTTGCTAACATGAACTTTCACCTGCAATTTTGATACTTGCAATTATGACAGTTATAGGATGAAATCTCAAGATTATTTAGATTTGCATTTCCCATTTGGCTAAAGCTATTGCACATTTCCTTAAGGGTATCTCACTCATTTAAGATTACTCTATTTGAGAATTCTCTGTTTAAGTCCATATCTCAGTTTTAATTGGATTATTTAGTTTGGTGCTGTCTGTTTTCTGCAGGAGAGATTATGTGGGGGATGGAAAAATACTTGGAGAAATGACTGGAATTGGGAGATATTTCCAGGATGAGGTTGAAACTTAGTGCAATGGAAACTCCATGTAACCAGTGCGAGTAAACTGAGCAAAGACTCCTAGCAATGCTGGACACAGAGCCTGAACAGGCCATCATCTGTTACCAGGGAAGGCTTCAAGTTGAAAGATTTGAGACATCTATCCATTTAATTGCAAATTTCATTATATTAGTTTTCTTTACAGTTGAATAATATTCCATATTGCATTTTTCCAAATTTTATTATCTATTCATCAGTTGAAGGATATTTAAGTTATTTTCATTTTCTAGAATTGTAATTAAAACAGTGATAAGCATGGCTGAGCAATTATTTGTAGAGAAGGATATCTATTCAGTTGGCCTATGTTATGGACTGATATAGCAGTCTTATATGGAAGATTAATTTTCTAGCTTTTGGAAAAATTTTCATGTTGATTTCTAGAGTGGATGGGCCAGTATAAAATTCCTTCTCAGCATGAAATACTGACATTTACATCCTGGCAAAAAAAAAAAAAACACTTTAATGAACTTAATAACTGCTCAACAATAGGAAAAGCATGCCTGATACTGTAAATCTAGCCAACTACCAGAGCTAAGAAATAATGAATCTTAGGGAAAACTTATAATTATGACTTTCTTAGACATGCATAATCCCTAACTAGAATGGAATATTTGTCTTTAGACCCATTGTTAAATAAAATTCTCACCAGCTCATCAAGAAAACCTCTGTCTGGCACAGACAGAGGCCTATATAGAAAACTATAACAATTTACAATGTTCAGTCCAATCCCAAAGGAGAAATATGTGTGTGTATATATATATGTTTGTATGTATGTCTGTGTTTTTGTGTGTGTGTAGTTACAGGTAGAAGAACATTATTAAATCCTTAGTTCTTACCTGACAAAATACTTATCTCTAAATAGACCAAGAACTTCAAAATAAAACAAACACATAGTCACAGTAAGTGTCTTTCAGAACAGAATTTTGTGGCTGTAGTATTAGTACCAGACATTTGCAGAGAGGACTTCATGAAACAACAACAACAAAAAGATTCTGTACAGAAGGGACAGCACATCTATTTTCAGTGTAGCATCCAGTTAAGAAAATTCCACAATATCTATTTTGTGTTTGAAGAGAACTGATTAGAATATACAAAGCATTAAAAAAAAAATAAGAAAACCAATAACTTGATTACAACTGTAGCATGGAGCTATATAAAAAGTTCTCAAAGATGAAATACAAATCCCTAAGCTAAAGTAAAAGTGAAGAAAGTACAAATAAAATAACTATGATATTTGTTTTACATCAATGCAAAGACAAGGGATAAGATTTATTTAAATTAAAACACATGCTATTGTGGATGTTTGAACAAGGAAATATTTGTTGATGGTGGGACGCTTTCTCCTTAAATTTGAAATTGCTCTCTGCCATACAATCAAGCGATCCCACTATTTGGCATTTTGTCAAGGCCTCTCTATGGCTTACTACAGAGACGTTTGGCTGCTCTTGTTTGCTGCTGCTTAATCCACGGTAGACAGAAATTTTAGCCAGCTTTATTTCGATCAACTGACAAGTGGATAATGGAATACTAATTAGTTGTAAAGAAAATGGAACTATGAAGTATATAAATGGGTCTGCACATAATCATTCATACTGAGGGAACCTAGAAGGAGGAAGATGAAAGCCACACTGTTCTTAATTATACATGGATTCTAGCCTTGAATGTTTAGAGAAATATGTTCAAGTTAGAATATCCGAGAAGAGACTTGATTCCCTATGAGCATATACAGGGGGAGGTAATCCCTCTCAGGAACAGTCATAGGGGAGGGGAATAACGGGAAAATGGGAGGGAGGGGAGAATGGGATGATACAAGTGATTGGATAACCATAGAGATGTAACAAGAATAAATTAATAATAAAAAAAAAGAATATCCAAAGAATTCAGAAGACCAGAACGAGGCCACATTGCTGGACTCAAAAATAATGGGGATAGATGGTTGGTGTCATGAATGGGGAAGGTGAATAACCAAACAGAAAATGTACAATGCATTTAGAGATAGGAAGTAAGATGAAAGGAGATAGATGGAGATGGACAGCATACAGCTGTAGAAGCTTCTTATTTTATGTATATATCCATATGTAAAAATTTTTAAGTAGAGTTAACATGCTTATTAAGGACAGTGCCTCCTCAGCCACCATAGGCTATCAACAAAATAACTCATTATCAGATGTGAGTTACATCTTTTTTAGTTCTTTGTCATTGATGTCCTATAGATCCCTCCAAATACTGACGATCATTGTTACCACTTTTGGGTATTTTCCAGAACTTGATGGGAAAACCATATTGCTGAAAACTGCATGTGGTTGAGTCATAGGAAATGGGGAAAGCAAGCTGATACTACCCTGGGAGCTTTATCCCAACTCCTAGCTTTCACTGTGCCGAAAGGTTCTTGGCATGCTTCTTGTGGAGCACAACGTAACAAAAAGTCTGATCAGCTATGAACACTGTGAGCTAAATGATAACTAATTTGATAATACATGTCAATTTATCCAATATTATCACAAATACTATGGGAGTAGCGAGTCACTTTATGAGTAGCTTTAAATCTTCCTGCACAAGAAGTAGTGAAGATTGATATCATTGTCTGGTCCAAAACCATTGGCTGGCTAGGTCATTGGCTCAAGAAGGGAAAATAAATTATTATTCCACTAATTGGTCATATTGATAAACTGCATACCAATATCATTATATTTATACTCTTAGATTAGTAAATCCATCACCCTTCATCAGGGAAGCTTTTTCCTTAGTGATGCCTATTAATATAGAAACCCAAAACTTGTCAATGTTTAGAGAATAAAGAACTGCAGCATGCTCAGAGCTAATTGAGACATTTATATCACAAACATTCCCCCAAGATTCAAGATCATTGTATAAAATAGGACAGGAAGGATTTAAGAGTTACATGTATTGGACATCTGTAGGGAAATAGTATTTGGCAGATATGACAAGGCTGTTTCGCACATGAAGTCATAGCATCTGTGAGTATGTGCATAAAACCTTTATAATATACTCTGGCCAATGTCACAGCACATTGGTACTTTAGGGACTCATAAGGGCCCATTCCAACTGTTAATCTATTGGCACGTGATGGCTAAAGGGAAAGGTCTGTTCAGTTTACTTCAGATTAGGACTTCCTAGATGCTACCTATGCTTCCATACCAATGTACATACTAAATCGTAGCTCCAATTGTACTCAGTGATTCCACCAAAAAAACAAACAAACAAACAAAAATAACACACATTAAGTTGTGTAGGAAAGTGGTTGAGTAGAGGGTATGAATTGAAAAGTAAAGATTGGATCCAAATATATGGTATGTATGTATGAAATTCTCAACAGTAAAATAAATAAAAAATAAACCTTTTGAATAGAAATATATTGGATTTCATACCTCCTTCTGGCTTTCTATAATTTTCTGGAAAAGAAAACTTAAATGAAAAGCTAATTTGATCTGTAAGTAACAGATGATATATAAGAAATATAACTTATAAATAAATGAAGAATGTTTATGAGATGTCAGAATACTTAAGGAGATAAATTATTAATAAGAGAAAGAAGGAAAGATCATTCCAAATTTTTAAGATATAATTTCCATAATCAATTGTCTAAAAAGGCTCATTTACCTTTTGCACTGGCCTAAACATAGCACAATTTTGTTCATGGAATCTCTTTCCATAAATGTCCCTTGTAAGTCAGAAAAAACTGAGCACATCCTCAACTGAAGAGGTGAATCACTATAGACTTAAACAGTACTATGTGTTCATTGGTTAGACACAGAAGAAATTATTCATGGAAACAGAATTAATTTTGATTCTTGTAAAATTTTTGGAACTAACCTCTTCTATATCTGTAAAATCATGAAACACAAAACTGGTGAAATAACAATATAAATATTCATTTGCAGGTAGAGACTCGACTGCTGACTTTTGCCCACTCTGGTTATCATTTTGGTCTTTTTGGCATGAGTACCAGCTATTTTCTGGAGAAGTAATCTAAGAAATACAAACATATCCTGTGTCATTTAACTGATCCGTTGCTTCTTTGTCACTAGCATTCACTTCTCTTTTTAAAAGATCTTGTCTATCTTTATCCTCTGAAACCTGTAGAGAATTATACTTTTTAAAAATCTGTGAAATTGGAAATGACAAGTTTAGACAAACAGAGAAGCATTAACTTTCAATGTCTTCACATTACGCTCCTTTATCAGACCCACGGAGCTATTTGTATGTTGCTTTGGTACTTAATTTTTTATAGCATGTGTAAATGTGTTTGTCTGCCAGAGCCTGGAGAGAATTATAGAGAAGGCTGACAGCTGATGTTGTCATAACTCTAAATGTCATTAGCTTGGCAGTTTTCGCTAGAGCAAATGGGAGTACATCTATAAACAGGAGGAACTTGGATGGCAATATAAATATTTTCATGGTGATTGAGTGATATCTGGTCATTTAACCAAGTGTTCCCTACATAGTTTACATTTAAGATATACATTAACACCAATGTTAATGAGTAGTTTTTAACTTTATTATGATTCAACATAATTCTAACTATAAGTGATTTAAATGACTCCTGCAAAATACCAGCATAAAATACAACATTTTACTCAAAACTCTTGGTGAATAAACCTTTGTAAAATATAGATTATAGAGAGACTCACCTTTCTAAACTAACATTTCACTGCTTTAAACCCTACAGCATTTATAAATATCATGGCAAGCAAGGATCTGAACTTTTCTAATTAATTTAAAATTGGAATATATTTTCTCTTTCTTTATTCCTTCAGGATTCAGCTATGTTGTTTACACCTGGAATTTGTTTTTTTAAAAAGTGCTCACATATATATCTATCATTGCATGTGCATTTTATATGTCCTTTTTCTAACAAAGTTTCTGTCTCAACTATATTAATTTATTAACCCATTCTCATTTCCCTCTCTTAATTCAACTATTTCTCTAATGATAGAATTGACAGGTTTTGTATTTCTGAAACAGATGAGATATTAACTGTATGATTTCTTTATTTGTCTCATAAAAAAGTAACTAACAAAAGCAACTTGAATAAATAGATTTATTTAGTTCACAATTTCGGCAAATGGTCCAAAAAAGTGAGGAAATGATGGCAAAAGGATGTTGATGTTGGTTGGTATTTTTGTATAGAGTTGGGAAGATCAAACATATGCAATAGAATGCTCAGTTCACTTTTTTCTTGTTATTCATTTCAGAAGCCCAACTCATTGAATGGTGCTACTGACAATTAATATGGATTTTCCCCAAATAATTAACCTAATCTGAGTAACCCCTTGACTATATGGCCAAAGGCTAACATAAAGTAAATAAGCCCATACAGAGTTGCTCAAAAGGTAATTTCTTAAGTGATTATATGAGTTTACAATAGATAATAACAATCGCATTAGTTATGTATCAGCCCATATTCAAGCCAATCATGTACCCATAGCTCTTTACATATATAACTGTTATACTGCTCATGAGGAGCAGCTAATTTATCATTAATATAAGTGTTTTAGATAGGGTTATATTGTTGTGAAATAACAAGGAAACAAGGAAATCTTGAAACTTATAGGCAAGTGGAAGGAAATAAGAAATATCATCCTGAGTGAATGAGGTAACCTAAAAGTATTTTCTTATTTAAGGTTACCTCCTCTATAATGACTTTAGCTTTTGTCAGATTGACATGAAACTATCCAACACAGGTTTTTAAAAGCTTAACATCCAGGCTTTAACTGCATAGGAAAAATTTAGGGGTCTATATATGCTTTAAATGTAAGTTTTATAACTATATTTTTATACATCATTTCATAAATTGTTTAAACATTTATTCTGCATATACCTTTGTTCTTCATGTAGCCTCATCATTATCCACCATTATAGGCTGAGACACTATTAATAACAAGATTTTTATATAAGTCACATTCAATTATTTGATGTATATCCTTTCGTAGTCAGAAGTACTGAGAACAAACTGTTGAACATGTCCTTTTATTATTTTCATGATAAAACTGAATATAGCATTAGAAGCAACATCAAAGTAAACATGAAGGAAGCTGGAGGCAGAAAAAGAAGGAGGTGAACAAGAGGATCAAGAAGAAGAGGTGGAAAAAATCTCAATGATAGAACTAGAAAGTTCTTAAATTACCTTATGTGTATGGCATCATTGCCAATTTGACCTAGAAATTTATAGTCAGTTTTTAGAGGTTACAAGAAAATTATATAAGGGGACTTAATATTTCAGATCTTTGATTTCATTTAACAAATGAATAATAAATAGTAAATATAAACAATAAATGTGTGGAAATATAAACATAAATTAAAATTATTGTAAATGTTTTATAGCAATAATGTTAAGTCTCAAGTGTCATAATGGTTTGGAAATGCAGTTACCAATTGCAGATAACTTCTTGGTAATGAGTGGGAGCTCGTGTCCAAATTCTCCTCTTAAAACTTGGACTTATCTGGCTATAACCTCTTCATGACCTGTGCATGCTATAATAGTCTCATGAGTTCATATGTCTATCAGTCCTGTTTTGTTTGAAAGGCATTTTCCCTAGAGTCATCTATTCTTTCTGGCTATTACAGTTTTTTTCTCGT
Source organism: Acomys percivali (assembly GCA_907169655.1). NCBI lineage: Eukaryota > Metazoa > Chordata > Mammalia > Rodentia > Muridae > Acomys > Acomys percivali. The sequence continues at coordinate 31,160,115 of OU015748.1, read as the reverse complement.
TACTCCCAGAGTCCTGAAGTTAGGAGTTTGACATTCCATTTAGCACTAAGTGTTTCTAAAATCTCAGTCTCTGGACATTGCTTAGTTGTTGGTCTCTTGTTAGTTCCAATCTACTACAGATGAATCCCTCTGTGATAATAGTTGAAAAAGGCACCGATTGATGGATGTAGCAAAATATTATTAGGACTCATTTACTAGTTTTGTTTCTTTAGAAGACCAATAATAATTATTTTTCCCTTTGATCACAGCCTATCAGAGCTAAGGTTCATGGGGTCCCATGAAGTGTAGTGTATGGGTTCCATTGTGTGTAATGGACTGTAAACTCAATCAAAGAATGACTGGTTGCCCTTCAATGTTTGTGCCACTATTTCACCAGCATGTTCTTTAGGCACTTCATTAATGTAAATTGTAGAGCTTGTAGCCAGGTTGATATTTAGCTTTCTCTTTTGGTAGCATATTCTAGTAATAAGAAAAATAATCAATAAGGGTAAAAAAAGGCTCTACTTACCCAGCAAATGGGGCTCTCGGTATTCAATGATATATCTATAGACTTTTAAGAGTTTATATCTCTGAAGCAGTTGTTTGAGTGAAAAGCCCACTTTAGTATAGGTGAAAACTTACAAAAGCTGATTCTCATAAGGTACCAGAAAAATATCTTCATAGCTCTATTGGTTGGAGTGTCTCCTCCCCTCTGAGATCATTTACTGTTCATATAAACTTAGGGAGGAGCCTTCTGAAAGTTGCAATTTCCTGCATCATGTAATTTTCATTAGCTTCCTGAGACTAGTATGTTTTATTAGACTCCTTCGATTTTACCTCCAAGAAAGAATACTGTAGATCAGAAAGATTAATTGGAAAAAAAAAAACAGGTCTAATGTGATACTTAGCAGGTTAGTATAATTTTAAGTATATTTAATAGTGCTTAGCATGCATACAACTGAGAATAATAGAGATAGCCAGATAATAGAGGGATGAGCGAGAGAAATCCCTTTTCTGAGTTCTTAGATGGTCAGGATTAAGTGCTAATGAGAACAAATCAAGAACATAGGGTGAAGGGTTGCTTTTCCATTATTATACTTCTCTGTTAAGTATTAATAATATGCTTCACCAATCTTAATTACTTCAATGACCTTCCTAATTTAAGAGTTTTAGCTTCTCAGTTTGTAATTTTGCCAGAATAATTGGATAACTAGGCAATGCATGTACCTAAACAAATTAGACATTTTAATAAAACTTAATTATACACAGTCTATTACACAAAAGTGAAATTTTTGTATTAATTTTGATCATACTATGGAATAAAGTTTAGTGTATAACACGACATTTGATCTTTTATATTTAAGATATTCATGTTTTAAAATTGAAGTCACTTCAAGATTAATTATATAATGTTTATTGAATTGAAAAGTACCATGTTGGGTTTTCTGGTTTAGAAAGAATTCAAGATGTTTATGATAATAACAATGCAGTTTAGGAAAACAAGCATATGTTGAATATATGTTTTATCACCTTTTATTAGATTTATGTAAGTAACATGAAATAAATTTCACGATTCATAGTATGGTTGGTATAAGTCTGTATACTAAAGGAAACTTTATCTTACTCTCTGTTTAACAAAACTTCAGACATGTCCCTTAAACTTGTTGATCTGTAATTACTTACAAAACCAAATGACAACAAATGTTGGAGGGGAGGTGAGTAAAATAACAGGGCTATAAACTTGTTTAGACACTGTAGAAATCAGTGCAAGAAAGGGGAAACATGAATTAGAAAAAGACAACTACCATATGACCTAGACTCACCAATCCCAAACACATAAACAAAAGACTTTTCACATCATAAATCTTATTGCTGGTTATTCCTCAATGCAGTAAAATGGACTAGATTAGACATAAATATTTGAAAATTAATAATGATAATAAGTTATCTTATGCTGCAAAATTTATTTAATTGAAAAGAGAATATTTTGAAATGTGTATGAAATTGTTGGAATTTGAAAATGTATTATAGGGGGCTGGAGAGATGTCTCAGTGGTTAAGAGTGCCGCCTGTTCTTCCAGAGGTCCTGAGTTCAATTCCCAGCAACCACATGGTGGCTCACAACTATCTATAATATAATCTGATACCCTCTTCAGCAGATAAAGCACTCATACGCAATAAATAAAATAAATAAATCTTTTAAAAAAAGAAAATGTATTATAGGAAGTAAGAGAAATACCTGATAATTGCTACAATTATGTGTAGCCCAATTTCTAACTATATATCTATATATAATATCCATACTATATATGTAAATAAATTTTTATGTGCATATTTAATTATCTGGGGTTGAGTATGCTTAGAGGTCAGGAAACTAAAAAAGAGCCCATGAGATGGAAAACAACACTTCAAGAGAGCTGTGTATGAAATTTAGTAGAACCTGTGTGATTTGACAGAGGAAATGTGCCTGTGGGGTGGGGGTAAAAGTGATGAGGGAGACAGAAAGATGAGGTTGGAAACATGAACCAAAACCTAAACTAAGAATTTAGGCAATTGATTTAGAAAACCTGTAACCTTGTACTCTATTAAATTTAAAAGTGAGAGATGCAGAAAGAGAACTCTCTTTTTTGATGTATAAGTAATTTTAAAAATTCCTTCCAGTTTTGTACAACCAAGAAGAGTAATAACATTTTGTAAGGATATAAAAGCCACTTTTTCAAGGTGTAAGGAGAGAGAGAGAGAGAAAATGTCCTTACATTTCATATAAATTGTAGGAGCCAGTTTTCTTGAATTCCTTGCTCCTTTCATGAGGATACAGAAAAAATTATTTTTATTCCAGTTAGCAAATGCTGATAATGTAAGATTCCTTATACTACAGCTATGGAGAATCATTTCACTCTTGCTTCTATTAACCTGGACCATAGATTGAGTTCTAGAATAGTGTTAAAATCAGTAGCCTGAAATAATATCTTATTTATTTTTATCTGGAACAATTTTTTGTTTTTGTTAGCATCAATTTATATTTTATACTTAAATTCCTATATGGTCATGTAAGTAGCTGTCTCGAAAAACACGGGATAAATTAAAAGTTCTTTAGAGGTCTTTAGTGTTATGCAAGCTACTCTATTTAGAAGTTAGCCTTAGCCTAAATTTAATACCTTATTCTCTGTATCCATTGTTATAGTTATTCTAATAAGGAAAACTTTAAAAATATGATCATCTTCATATGGTTACTGTTTTATTATACAAATAAAGCTATGGAAAAATGTCAGTAACACTACTAATATTTAAATTTTACATAAGCATGAAATTATAGAGAATTATACATTGTTATACCTATATTCACATTTCATTATATGATACACAAACACTAACTGTATTGTATTGTATTTCAAACTAATACTGTGAAGGATGTATACTGAATAACCATTTGATAGTCAACATTCATAACAGAATTCCAGTTTGCACTTCCACCAGCAATGAAGGAGTTTTCCATTTTCTCCATCTGGTGCTTTATCAGAAAATTGGGACTAGCTCTAACTCAACATCCAGCTATAACACTCCTGAGCATATACCCAAAAGATGCTCCACCATAACACAAAGACATTTACTCAACTATGTTCATAGAATTTTTATTTGTAATAGTCAGATTCTAGAAACAACCTAGATGTCCCTCAACCGAAGAATGGATAAAGAAACTGTGGTGCCTTTATTCAAAAGAAAACTACTCAGCTATCTAAAGCAAAGACATCTTGAAATTTGTAGACCAGTGAATGGAACTAAAAAAGATCAACCTGAGTGAAGTAACCCTGACTTAAAAGAACACATACGGTGTATACTCACTTGTAAGAGGAGTTTAGCCATATAGTATAGGATGAACATGCTAAAATGTAAGTAAAGAAAAGTAAAAAGAAGGACCCAAGGGAATATGCTTAAATCTTACTTGGATGGGGAAATAGAATAGACAGAGGTAGTGGTTGAAGAGGAAACAAAATAGGAGTGGGAAAACAGAGATATGAGGGTGGAGATCAGAATGAGGGAGAAGCAAAGGCAGGAAGATATAAGTTGTGCAGAGAAAAGAGAAACTGTGGGTGAAGACAGCTCTGTGTTAAGCTGGAGACCTAGGTCATAATAGGTCTTTGAGAAAATATGATGGGGACTCTAGATGAGAAACCTAGTATCAGGGGCATTGGAGACTGTAGACCCTTTAACTAGATAAATATCCTAACGCAGGGAGAGAAACACCAACTAATTTAGCAAAACTTCTACCCCAAATTTACAGGGTTTACAAGATTTTCAGTGAAAAAAGTTAGAACAAATAAGGCAGAGATTTAGGGAATGCTTAGCCCAAACCAAGAGCACCTCATGAAAGAGCCAATCCATGACATAAATAATGATACTCTGCTATGTGGCACTCCCCAAGAACAGCTCCAGGAAGAGTAAAGTGGAGAGAAGAGAGGTGGATCCATGGTAGGGAGAAATCAGCAAGCGGTGAACAGCTGGTTAAGGGAAACCAGCCTTTGGTAGAACAACTTGTTAGAGGAACCAGTTGTTCAGGAGAAGTTGAGGAATGGAGGAAAAAGAAATACTTGGAGACTCAGGTATATGTGGTACAAACTGAAGGTCTTAAAGCCTAGGAGAAATTTTCTTCAGGATCTCTGTCTCAATTTCTGTCTCATTTGCTGTCTGTCTGACTCTTTCCTCCTTGCTCACCTACTTGATTGCTGTCTTTCTATCTAACTATATTCTTGCTTGCTGTTACCCATCTACCTATCTCTTTTGCCATCCCTAATCTATCCATCTTTCTTGCTGTTCCCCATCTCACTATAGATTACTCTCTCATGTGTGTTACTTCCTTGCCCCTCTCCTTGGTCCAACCCCAGTATTTTATTGAACTGAAATTCAGTTTTTTCACTGAAGATTACATCATGATATTTTTCATCATTACAATCACTAGGGCAATCAAAAATCAACAGAAATAACAAGGAAAAGTTCTGTACCTACAACAAAGCATACAACAAAAATCCATTATTTTCCAAGCAATGGTCAGCATAATGTGCTTATTCCTTCTTAAACAATACTCAGGAAATTTTAATCATAAATTTCCCCAGGCTAAAACCAATGTGTCTACAAGATGGTCATAGCAACATAACTTGATCTATATATTCCCTGAAGAGAAAACTTGAGCCACTTCCAGTCCCAGACCAACAGTGGTGTTATCCAAGCCTAGGCTAACTGTATCGTCTATTGTAAAATATCTGTAAAGCATGACATTCCAAGTCCACTTTCTATTGCACTCAAAGCACATTCTAAGGAAATGTGCTAACCAGGTACTGTTACTTCAAGGTCTTAACTTTTTCATGCAGTTTCTGCTTAGGTGCTCACAATCACAGCAAAACACTTTATCATTGACTCAAGACATTGGCCACATGCCCTCTTTCAACATTCACTATAGGAAAACATTTTCCCTGTATAATTTTCCTTAGGGCTGAGAAATAAAGAGAAAAACAGTTTTAGGAGATTTCTAAACAACATTACCCTTGGACAACATAATATTTAGGGACAGTAGTGATCAGCCAGAGATCTTTGAAACTTTGTCAAGCAAAGGCTCAACAGATATTCTAGATGTCTAGTGATCATGTTGGACAGTCAGAGGTCTCTGGAACTTTTTAAAGCAAAGCCTCTATCTACAACTTATCCTCATGTCTGTGACAGCTATGCTTTCTGACAGGAGCATAGTCGAGTTGTTTTCTTTCTTTTTAAAATTTTAATTGTATTAATTTATTCAGAGTACATCTCAATTGTTATCCCATCACTTGTGCCCTCCCACTCTTCCCTCCCTCCCACTTTCACACTATTCCACTCCTTAGGTCTATGACTGAAGGGGACCTCTTCCCCCACTATATGGTCATAGGCTTTCAAGTCTCATCTCGGCAGACTGCTTATTTTTTCTTTGAGTGCCACCAGGCTTCCTGACCAAGGGGAGGTGGTCAAATATGGAGCACCAGAATTCATGTCAAAGTCAGTCCTCTTTCTCTATATAACTGTGGAGAATGTCCTGTCCATTGGGTAGAATAGATAGGGATCCGACGTTTACTATTATATTGTCCTTAGTTACTGCAATAGGCCCACAGCTGATAAACACTTTCAGCAAATTGCCTGGATACAAAATTAATCTAAAATGTCAGTACCTTTCCTATATACAAATGACAATCATGCAGAGGAAGTAATTATGAAAACTACACCCTTGACGATAGCCGCATGCAATATAAAATATCTAGGAGTAACTCTAACCAAGCAAGTGGAGGAATTGTTTGAAAAAAATTAAAAAAAAACTTTTATTTATTTATTATGCACACAGTACTTTGTCTGCATGTCCACCAGAAGAGGGTACCAGATCTTATTATAGATGATTGTGAGCCACCATATGGTTGCTGGGAATTGAAATCAAGACCTCTGGATGAGGAAGCAGAGCTCTTAACCTCTGAGCCATCTTTCCAGCCCCTGAAAAAAAACTTTAAATCTCTGAAGAAAGAGATTGAACATGACATCAGAAGATGGAGAGATCTTCCTTGTTTGTGGATCGGGGGAATTAACACAGTAAAAATGGCCATCTTCCCAAAAGCAATTTACAGATTCAATGCAATCCCTATCAAAATACCTACAAAATATTTTAAAGACATTGAAAGATCAATTCTCAACTTCATATGGGAAAAACCCAGAATAGTAAAAATAATCTTATACAATAAAAGATCCTCTGGAAGAATTTCCATACCCAATCTCAAGCTGTACTATAGAACAACAGTAATTAAAACAGCATGGTACTGGCACAGCAATAGGCTGGTTGATCAATGGAATTAAATTGAAGTGGTAGAAGTGAATCCACACACATATGGTCACTTGATTTTTTAAAAATTGATTTTTATTTATTATAATTTATTCACATTACATCCCAATTGTTATCCCCTCACTCATATATTCCTGTTCGTCGTACCCTCCCTCTCTCTCCTGCCCTATTCCCCTCCTAGACCTCTGACTGAGGAGTCACCTCCTTCCCCACTGACTGACCATAGTCTATCTGGTCTCATTAATAGAGCCTGCATTCCTTTCCTCTGTGTGCCTGCAAGGCAACCCCTTGATTTTTGACAAAGAAGCCAAATCTATTCAATGGAAAAAGTATAGCATATTCAATAAATGGTGCTGGTCTAACTGGATATCTACATGTGAAAAATGCAGTTGTACCCGTATTTGTCACCATGCACAAAACTCAAAGTCCATGTAAATTAAAGACCTCAACATAAAACCAGAGACATAAATCAGTTAGAAGAAAAAGTGGGCAAGAGCCTGGAACACATTGGCACAGGAGATAGCTTCCTGAGCAGAACACCAACAGACAAGGCCTTAAGGTCAACAATTAATAAAAGGACCTCATGAGGCTGAGAAGCTTCTGTAATGCAGGAGACACTGTTGACAGAACAAAGCAACAGCCTACAGACTGGAAAAAAATCTTCACCAACCCTACATCTGACAGAGGTCTAATATCCAAAATATATAAAGAACTCAAGAAATTAAACACCACCAAACCAAATAACCCAATTGATCGGAGTTGTTTTTGAGTGACTCCAGATAGAAGTGGTTTGAAACAGATGCTGAGACTCACAGTAAATAATTGCGCAAATGGTACTGAGTCTTGTGGAAAAGCCGGGGGCTGGGGAGGGAATAAAAGGACCCGGAAGTGACAAAAGATCCACAAGATGACAAACAGAAGCAAGTAACCAAAGGGGCTTATAAAGACTGGAGGAACAATGAAGGCCCATGCATTGACTAGACCTAGGCCCCATAAACAGATGTTGCCAATGGGCAGCTCAGGGTTCAGGAAGGGGAGCAGGAGTTGTCTCTGACATGGACTCTGTTGATTCCTTTTTCATCTTTCCCCCCTGTCAGGACTGCCTTGCCAGGCCACAGGGGAAGAGGACAATCTCAGTTATGATGCGAATTGATGAGCTGGGTGGGTGGACAGTTAGGGGATTCCCCTTTTTTAGGGATAGGGGAGGAGGATAAGGTAAGAGGGAGGGAGGGTGGGATTGGGAGGAGAAGAGGAAAGGAGCTATGATCCAGATGTAAATTTAATAAATATATACATTTTAAAAATGTATAACAGACAAAAATGATAAAATTAATTATTTGAATAAATATTTATTTCTAAAGTATGAATTGGCAGTAAACTTGTAAAAGATTAGTGCATAGAATGCCCATCCTATTTAAAGCATAATAAAAAAAATTCAAGTAATAAAACATATTTTGTAGAGGGAAATAAGAGAAAACTTTAGCAAAACTTTACCACTTGAAGTGTACATGTACATTTTTTATATTGAAATTAAACTTCAAAAACAGTTCGGTGAGCTATTGGAATGTTGGAGAATTATTTAAAATCAATTTATTATAAATTGATTTTCCTGAGGGAGGGCATGTTTTTTATTTTATTGAAAATAGTTTTTTTCCTTGTACAATATAGGTTGATTATAATGTTCCTTCTCTTTGCTCTTCCCAGTTCTTCCTCACCTCCATTCCCCTACAGATTCACTCTCTTTATGTCTATCACTTGAGTAAGGACAGCAGGTCACCGAGAAGAGACTTGATACCCTATGAGCATATAAAAGGGGAGGTAATCCCCCTCAGGAATAGTCATAGGGAAGGGGAATAAGGGGAAAATGGGAAGGAGGGAAGAATGGGAGGATACATGGGATGGGATAACCATTGAGATGTAATATGAATAAATTAAAAAATTTTTAAAAATCAAAAAAGGCTTCTAATAGATAAAAACAAAATATGACAAAGTAGAATAAAATAATATGAATGAAGAAATACAATTTTATTGAAGTTGGACATGACAACCCAACAAAAGGAAAAGAGTCTCAAGAACAAGCACAAGATTCATGAACAATAAGGGTCCCATAAAATAGTGTGCTAATATGCAGAGAACCTGATATAGACCTCTTTAGGCCCTGTGACTTCCACCTCAGTCTCTGTGTCTTCCTATGCACCTTGCTTAGCTAATTAAGAGGCTCTTATTCTCCTGGTTTCCTCCACCCACTCTGGCTCTTATATTGCTTCGACCTACACTTCCTTTCCGGTACTCAGATGGAAGAGGTTAATGAGGATTTCCAATTTAGATTCTTGGCTACATAACATTTCGCTGTGGGTTTTTGCATCTATTCCCATCAGCTGCAGGAAGAAGTCTCTGTAGCATACCTGGATAAGAGAGTGATATATGAGTATAGGAGAACATCATTAGGAATCATTTTATTGATTGTTTTAGTACCTGCTGTTTGGTCTTTCACACTAGGTCTTTATGCTATCCAGTCTCTGGTTCTTGATTCCTCAGGTGATTTTCGGTGTGAGTTCTTCCTTGTGGAGTGGGCCTTAGTAAAATGAAGCATTGGCTGGATACTCCCACAAGTTCTGTGCCACCACTGTCATAGTGTATTTTGGATGAAGAATATGTGGTACCTCTACAGATTGAGAATTACTCAGTTGTTTCAAAAAACTACATACTGAAATTTGCAGGCATATCAATGGAACTAGAAAATATTATCCTGAGTGAAGTAACCCAGAACCAGAAGGACCAATATGGTATGTATTTTCTTAATGTAGATATTAGCTGTAAAGTAAAAGATAGACATGCCACAGTCCATAGATCCAGAGAGGTTAGGTAAAGAGGATGACTATAGTGATGGAACATGGGTTTGCCTGGGAAAGGGAAAAATAATAGAGTTTAGGGTAGACTGGGGACAAGTAGAGAGGTGTGGGCCCAGGAAAGCCATATGACTAGGGGAGCAAATCCAGAAGAAGAGTGGGGTTAAGATCTGTCCAAACCTGAAAAGTCTTGTTCTGAGTCTGGCAGTAGAAAGACTGCCTCCTCCTTGTGCTGGGCCAGCATTTCCCAGCACACCTGTCCCTGTGGGTCCCACCATTGCTACCTATGAGGTAGTTACATAGCTTGGTGGCCAGGTTTCAAGTTTTCTATTCTTATAAGGACATGCCCAGAAAACACCTGAAATTCTTCTTCATGAAAATGAAACATTCCAAGCACATCAGCCACAGCCTATGATGTACACTCACCCTTGCAAGCCCCTACCCACTCCTTAGTGTTTTTATAGCCTTTATTTACCCCCAATTCACAGAACTGTTTCAATGAACACTCCTCAGAGAAGGATGTTTTTCCTACATGCAACATCGACCAAGATCCTGTGTAAGCCACCTGCCCTAACCTAATGCTAACTTTCATTCACTCCAGCCAAGCCCAGTGTACAATGGTACATGGACACCCTGAGGTAAAAAAGCAGACCCAGGAATAAGTGACAGGGAGGTGAGCAGGAAGGATTAAGTGGAGGTAAAATGAAATGTAGGGAGAGATGACTGGGATAGGGTGACATTTGGGAGGACCTGGTATGGAAACACAGTGCACTGGAAACTTCTTGGACCTATGAAAATGATTCTAATGAGCAATTCTCGTAATGAGGATATAGAGTCTTAACTATTTCTTATAGACAGGCAAGACTTACAGTGGAGAAAGTAAGTTACATTCAACTGAGTTTTTGGCCAAGGGAGTCTCCTGAACATCCCCCAAACAACACAGGCTGCATGCCAAGACAAAATATTACTGTACTCAAACTGACAGGAAGGCCCCATGGCAGAGGACAATATGCACACAACTCATTGAATATGGACAAAGTCAAGCTGGTGCTTACAAGGAGCTCTCATTCCTACATTCTTATCTCTTTGGAAGGTACTTTGCCATCTTTGGGAGGTACATAGAAAAATGGAAACTAACTCAGCCAAAACCCCTTGACCTAATTTTCTTTACTATCAGTTTTAGACTTTGATAGTCTTTAGGGTGCCCACTTAAGAATGTATTTGCCTTCTCACTGCAGGAAATTGTTGAAATAAAACTGAATTGGTAAGTTTATTCTAAAGTAAATTCATGTTCTTTTATTAGCAAATGGTTATATGGTAAATTATATCAAGATTTGCTGCCTCAGCCCTGATGAGCCTGAGTCGGAAGACAGTGGAAAGTTAGACAGTCAGGATCTAGTCCCTGTTGTCCTGGAGATCCCAGGAAACTGGACAGACTGTCCTGATTCCAAAGGGAGATGCTGCATGGCCTAAAGTCCCTCTGCGCTGAGACATTTCACAGATCAAATGCACTCTAGTTAAGGACCATACAAATTGATCAATGATCTAGACTGCCAGTAAGACATTTGCCATCTTTTACACAAAAAGACAGATTACCTTTTAACTTTGTTCACTATTTCTTTTGTTTTGGAAGTATTAAAAAAAAAACATAAACAGCTCAAATGAGCTGTATAATCTCTTAGAGAACAATCCATTTTGTGGTTATTCTCTTTTTTTCCTAATAAATGATGTTGATTGAGTTACTACATTTTTTAATTAAAAAGTATTTGTTAGCAGAGTTTGGTACTACATGCCTTTAATCCCAGAACTTGAAAAGCAGAGACAGAGTCAGCTGGATATTTGTAACTTGGAGGCAGCCTGGTCCACATAATGAGTACCAGGATACCAAGAGCTACACAGTGAAGCCATGTCTCAACAATACAGCAAAACAAAAAACAATAAAAAAATTTTATTTATCAACTCGGAAATTATGAAAACTATCACATAATTATAATTATTCATTTAAATACTGTTTTGATTTCTTTCTTTATAAAGAAAAACGTCCTAACAAGTTTCCAAGAGACCATACTTTCCATGCTTTTTAGATTTTACTACAGATAATCATGTAGATGAGTTCTTTATACAAAGCACTGAACATTAAACAGTGTGCTTGAAGATGGGCATGAAGAAGATCTCTACATAGGGACTGCAGTTTATTATGAAAGGGAAAAAACATTTCAAAGAGAATTTTGCAGAAATATCCTTAAGATGTTTTAGTCTTAGCATATTTTTAATGACTCATTTTATATATTTTAAATTTTGAGTAAGACAATGCAATAAACTTTTAAGAAAAATAAGGAGTTATCTAACTTCTTTTTTATTTTTTATTAATTTATTCATATTACATCTCAGTTGTTAGATCATCCCTTGTATCCTCCCATTCCTCCCTCCATCCCGCTTCCCCCTACTCCCCTACCCTAGGTCTGTGACTGAGGGGGACCTCCTCCCCCTGTATATGCTCATAGGGTATCGAATCTCTTCTTGGTAACCTATTATCCTTCCTCTGAGTGCCACCTGGCATCCCATCGATGGGACATGGTCAAATATGGGACACCAGAGTTTGTGTGAAAGTCAGATCTCCTTCTCCACTTAATGATGGAGAATGTCCTGTCCATTGGCTAGACTGGGTAGGGGTTCGAAGTTTACTGCATATATTTTCCTTGGCTGGTGCCATAGTTTGAGGAGGACCCCAGGGCCCAGACCCGCCTGTAGTTTTCAAGGACCCACTGGATCCTTCTATTTCCTCATTCTCCCAGGCTTCTCACACCTAAAGTCTCAATAGGATGTCCTCCCCTCTGACCCACTTTCCTGGTAGGTAAAGTTTTTCATTGGGACGTACCTCTTGGACTAGTGTCTCGATATAAGTGAGTATATACCATTTAACTCTTTTAGATTCTGGGTGAACTCACTCTTTATGATAATTCCTAGTTCAATCCATTTGTCCACAAATTTCGGAAATTCCTTGTTTTTAATAGCTGAGTAGTATTCCATAGTGTAAATGTACCACAGTTTCTTTATCCATTCTACTACTGAGGGACACTTAGGCTGTTTCCATGTTCTGGCTATTATGAATAAGGCAGCTATGAACATAGTTGAGAATATGTCCCTGTTGTGTGCTGGTGCATCTTCTGGATATATTCCAAGGAGTGGAATAGCTGGGTCTTGAGGAAGCCCTATTCCCATTTTTCTGAGAAAGTGCCAGATAGATTTCCAAAGTGGTTGTACTAGTTTGCATTCCCACCAGCAATGAAGGAGTGTTCCTCTCTCTCCACATCCTCGCCAGCATGTGGTGTCAGTTGAATTATTGATCTTAGCCATTCTGATGGGTATAAGATGGAATCTCAGTGTCGTTTTGATTTGCATTTCTCTGATGACCAAGGAGGTCGAGCATTTCTTTAAGTGTTTCTCTGCCATTTGATATTCCTCTGTTGAGCATTCTCTGTTTAGTTCTGAGCCCCATTTCTCTATTGGGTTATTTGGTTTGGTAGTGTTTAATTTCTTGAGTTCTTTATATATTTTGGATATTAGACCTTTGACAGATGAAGGGTTGGTGAAGATCTTTTCCCAGTCTGTAGGGTGTCGCTTTGTTCTCTTGACAGTGTCTCCTGCCTTACAGAAGCTTCTCAGCCTCATGAGGTCCCAGTTATTAATTGTTGACGTTAAGTCCTGGGCTGTTGGTGTTCTGTTCAGGAAGTTTTCTCCTGTGCCTATGTGTTCCAGACTCTTCCCCACTTTTTCCTCTAACTGGATTAATGTCTCTAGTTTTAGGTTGAGGTCGTTAATCCACTTGGACTTGATTTTTGTGCATGGTGACAAAGAGGGGTTTAATGGCATTTTTCTACACGTAGACATCCAGTTAGACCAGCAACATTTGTTGAATATGCTATCCTTTTTCCATTGAATGGATTTGGCTTCTTTGTCAAAAATCAAGTGACCACATGTGTGCGGATACATCTCTGGGTCTTCAGTTCAATTCCATTGATCCACTAGCCTATTGCTGTGCCAGTACCATGATGTTTTAATTACTGTTGCTCTATAGTATAATTTGAGATCAGGTTTGAAGATTCCCCCAGAGGATCTTTTATTGTATAGGATTGTTTTTGCTATTCTGGGCTTTTTGTTTCTCCATATATAGTTGAGAATTGTTCTTTCAATATCTTCAAAATATTTTGTAGCTATTCTGATAGGGATTGAATTGAATCTGTAAATTGCTTTTGGGAAGATGGCCATTTTTACTATGTTAATTCTCCTGATCCACGAACAAGGTAGATCACACCATCTTCTGATGTCATTTTCAATCTCTTTCTTCAGAGATTTAAAGTTTTTTTCAAATAAGTCCTTCACTTGCTTAGTTAGGGTTATTCCTAGATATTTTAATTGCTTGTGGCTAGTGTGAAGGGAGTAATTTTTCTAATTTCTTCCTCTGCCTGTTTGTCATTTATATATAGCAAAGCTACTGACTTTTTAAATTTTTTTTTGTATCCTGCCAATTTGCTGAAGGTGTTTATCAGCTGTAGGAGTTCTCTGGTGGAATTTTGGGGATTACTTATATACACTATCATATCATCTGCAAATAGGGATAATTTGATTTCTTCCTTTCCCATTTGAATCCCCTTGATCTCCTTTTGATGTCTTATTGCTCTGGCTAGAACTTCAAGAACTATATTGAAGAAATATGGGGAAAGTGGGCAGCCCTGTCTGGTCCCCGATTTTAGAGGGATTTCCTTGAGATTCTCTCCATTTAATTTAATGTTGGCTATTGGTTTGTTGTATATAGCCTTTATGATGTTTAGAAAAGTGCCTTGTATTCCCAATCTCTCCAGAACTTTAAACATAAATGGGTGTTGGATTTTGTCAAATGCTTTTTCTGCATCTAAAGAGACGATCATGTGGTTTTTCTCTTTCAGTTTGTTTCTATGGTGGATTACATTGATGAATTTCCATATGTTAAACCATCCCTGAATGCCTGGAATGAAGCCTACCTGGTCATGGTGAATAATGTCTTTGATATGCTGTTGTATTCGCTTTGCGAGTATTTTGTTGAGTATTTTTGTATCAATGTTCATAAGAGAAACTGGTCTGAAATTCTCTTTTTTTTGTTGAGTCTTTGTGGGGTTTAGGTATCAATGTGACTGTGGCCTCATAGAATGAATTTGGTAATACTCCATCCATTTCTATCTTTCAGAATAGCTTCAGTAGTATCGGTATTAGCTCCTCTTTTAAGGACTGGTAGAATTCTGCTCTGAAACCATCTGGCCCTGGGCTTTTTTTGGTTGGGAGACTATCAATGGTTGCTTCTATTTCTATAGGCGAAATAGGGCTTTTTAATTTGTTTATATGGTCTTGATTCAATTTTGGCAAATGGAATCGGTTGAGAAAATTGTCCATTTCCCTTAGATTTTCAAATTTTGTGGCATAAATGCCTTTCAAGTAGGTTCTTATGATTCTTTGTATTTCTTCGATTTCTGTTGTGATGTCTCCCTTTTCATTTCTGATTTTGTTTATTTGGATATCGTTTCGTTGTCTTTAGTTAGATTGGCTAACGGTTTGTCTATCTTGTTAATTTTCTCAAAGAACCAGCTCTGATTGTTTGGATTGTTCTCTTTGTTTCTAATTTATTGATTTCAGCCCTGAGTTTGATTATTTCTAGGTGTCAACTCCTCTTGGGTGTTTCTGCTTCTTTTTTTTCTAAAGCTTCCAGATGTGTTGTTAAGTTGTTTATGTGGGATGTTTCCATTTTCTTTTTAAAGGCACTTTAGTGCTATGAATTTTCCTCTTAGCACTGCTTTCAATGTGTCCCACAAATATGGGTATGTTGTTCCATCATTTTCATTGAATTTCAGGAAGTCTTTTATTTCTTCCCTTATTCTTCCATGACCCATGTGTCATTAAGTAGAAAGGTGTTTAGTTTCCATGTGTTATTATGCTTTTGTTATTTCTGTTGTTGTTGAAGTCCAGCCTTAGACCATGGTGATCTGATAAGATACAAGGTATTATTTCAATCTTCTTGTATCTGTTGAGGTTTGCTTCGTGACCAACTATGTGACCAATTTTAGAGAAAGTTCCATGGGGTGCTGAGAAAAAGGTATAATCCTTTGCGTTTGGGTGGAAAGTTCTGTAGATATCTGTTAGATCCATATGATTCATGACATTGGTTAATGAAGTTATTTCCCAGCTTGGTTTTTGATGCAAAGACCTATCCTTGAGTGAAAGTGGGGTGTTGAAGTCTCCCACTATTAATGTGTGGGTATCGATGAGTGGTTCAAGTTTTGTTAATAACTCTTTTACAAATGTTGGAGCCTTTGTATTAAGAGCATAGATGTTCAAAATCGTGATTTTGTGAGGTTGTGATTTTGTGATGGTATAGTTACCTATTTCCTATGTAGTTTTGGTTGTAGTTTGACCCTTTGGGTGGAGTTTTCCTTGTAGTAACTTCTGTAAAGCTGGATTTGTGGCTAGGTATTCTTTGAATTTGTTTTTGTCATGGAATATCTTGTTTTCTCCGTCAATGGTTATTGATAATTTCGCTGGGTAAAGTATTCTTGCCTGGTATCTGTGTTCTCTTAGGGTTTGCAGAACCTCTGTCTAGGCCCTTCTGGCTTTCATGGTCTCTCTGAGAAGTCAGGAGTAATTCTGAATGGTTTGCCTTCATATTTTACTCGGCCTTTTTCTCTTGCCGCTTTTAATATTTTTCTTTGTTCTGTATATTTTGTGTTGTTATTATTATGTGGCGGAAAGATTTTCTTTTCAGGTCTATTCTATTTGGTGTTCTGTAGGCCTCTTGTATGTTCGTATCATCTCCTTCTTCAAATTGGGGAAATTTTCTTCTATTATTCGATTAAAGATATTTTCTGGGCTGTGGAGTCGGTTGCCTTCTCTTTCCTCTATCCCTATTATTCTCAAGTTTCGTCTTTTCGTGTTGTCTTTTATTTCACGGATGCTCTGTGTCAGGAAATTTTCAGATTTAGCCTTTTCCTGGATGGATGTTTTCAGTTCTGCGATTGTATCTTCAAGTCCAGATATTCATTCTTCTATTTCTTGCAATCTGTTAGATAAGGCCACCTCTGAGATGCTTGCTTTCTTTTTTGATGCTTCTTGATCACGTTTTTCTTCCATGTGTTCTTTTATGATAGCTTCCACTTTTATCTTCAGGTCTAGAACTGTTTTAAAAATTTCCTTCATCTAGATATTTGTATTTTTCTGAAATTCTTCAAATGCCTCTTTATATGACTCTTTTAAGTCTTCAGCCCTCTTGTTTGCCTCCTTCTGCATTTGTTTACAGATTTTATTTGTTTCTTCCATTATCATCTTATTTACTAAGGACTTGAGGTCGTTTTCTTGTATATCAATTGTTGTTGGGTTCTCCAGGTTGTTTTCATTGGTATTGCTAGGATCTGGTGATGCCATCCTGTTTTAGTTTTTGTTAGCATTCTTTCATTGTCCCCTTGTCATTTTGGTGACTCTGATGTTGGGAGGTGGTATGTAGTGACCTTCCCTGTTTGGGAGTGGATAGTTGATGTCTGATTATAGGTAGAGTGCCCTTACCTGTGAGGATCAGGGAATATTTCCCTGGACCAGGCAGGTAATTCAGATTTTACTCATGGAGATTTTTCTCAACACCTTAGGCACCAGGCTGAGTCATGCAAAGTAGGTTTCTGTTTGGGCCTTTTCACCTTATTGCTGTAAATCAGATTAGCAGTTTTGGGATCTAGAGTAAGGTCAGCACATAAGCTCTCTGGTTGTGTAGGTTGATCCCAGCTGCCTGTCTTTCCTGTTGCTTTGTAGCCAAGACCCATGGTGTATCAGATTTTCTGGGTTGTAGCTGTCTTTTAGCTCTGCCTCTATACTCTGTAGGAGTTCTTGCTGGGTCTGCAGGATCTAACCCAGCTAGGATCTGCCTATTGGAGATTACAGGATCAGTGCCTGGTAGGCCTGAGACAATATGGTTTCAGGCCACTGGCAGTATCCAAGGAGGCAGCAATTTCCATGCCCCTATATGCCAGGACACTCCCAGATTTCTTTAGATCAGTAGTTAGACCCTGCAAGCAAGACGCACAGCTCCCTGTATCATGGAAGGTCCTGTCGCACCTGCAAGAATGGACCCAGCTAGGTTCTGTTGTTTAGGGAGTGCCGGGTCAGTGCAGGCAGCCTGGGCAGGCGGCTGGTGACAATGGCGATTCAGACCACTGTCGGGAATTCCCTGTATCTTCTCTTTCCACCAGTGAAAGCCAGGATGCTCCCAGATCATTTTAGGTCAGTAGGTAGGCACCGCAAGCAAGACCCACGTCTCCCGATAATGTGGGCGGTCCCACTGGGCTGTGGGAGCAGTCCATGCTGATTTCTAACTTCCCCTGTTTGCAGGGTCAATCCTTTGTGTTTGGGTTCAGATTGGGCCCAGGACACAGTCCATGAGCTACACACCAGCTCTAGCTCTTTTTGGTGAGTCCTGCCACCTGTGTTTCCACTCGGGATAGGCAGGTGACCTCCATAGTTTGGCATGGTGTGAATGGAGAGGTTCAATGGTAGTTTCACCCTATTCGCTGAGACTCCTCAGGCTGGGAGCTCTGGAAAATCCCCTCCCCAAATGGCGAGTTTGGGTTTTATGTGCTGGCTGCAGCTTGGTTGTGGATTCCGTTTCCGAGTTTGGGGAGTACGTTTAGCACCTCCAGGCTATTGCTTGTCCCGGGGTTAGACCCTGGTGGTCTGCCGAGTTTGGGGCCCCACTCACCTACACTTCTCAAAATCCAGCAGTCTGTGGCTACATTCATGTCCCTGGTCTCCTAGGAGTAGATCAGCTATGGTGCAGACTGGTCGACACCATCTTGGAATTATCCTAACTTCTTATACTGTTTCAGACATTAATTTCAGAATAAAAACCTACTCAATGTCACTAATACTGAATTGTGCCTATCCTGAAATACTGAAACCACGATCATTTAAGTACAATAATTGTTACTTTTTTGGAATTACACTCTTACAGAGATTATCTTTTCAAAAAATAGTTATATTTCTTTTCTTTATGTTTCGTATGTCTTAAAAGGCTTTAATCACAAATTCTCCATGGGGTTTATTCCAGGAGAAATTGTATTTATATCTATGAATGTACTAAATAAGTATTAGAAACATAAGGAAAACATTAACAATAGGTATTGTTCAAAATGTTTTCTGATCTTTTGGAGCAGGAATTGTTTGTAGATTTATCCAATGAGATTGGGTATTTCAACTACTCATTTTGGAGTTTGTTGTTTTGCCTAGTGTTAGCTATCTGTTGCAAAAAAGAAATACCCTTAATGAGTAATGCCTCCACTTTCTATCTATATAACTACATAAACATAAACATATGTATGTAGCAGAAATTAATGAAATAAAATGTCACATATTTGAAAAAAGAGCAAGCAGTTATATACTAGAGAGTTTTTAGTGACCAATGGAAAGTAGAAAAATAAAATCACATTATAGTTGTAAGAAATAAATAAATAAATATTTTTTTATTAATTTATTCTTGTTACATCTCAATGCTTATCCCATCCCTTGTATCCTCCCATTCTTCCCTCCCTCCCATTTTCCCCTTATTCCCCTCCCCTATGACTGTTCTTGAGGGGGACTTCCTCCCCCTGTATATGCTCACAGGTTATCAAGTCTCTTCTTGGTAACCTGCTATCCTTTGTCTGAGTGCTACCAGGTCTCCCCCTCCAGTGGACATGGTCCAATATGAGGCACCAGAGTATGTGAGAAAGTCATATCCCACTCTCTACTCTTAAACTGTCATTTTAATAAAAGCATACGCCTATGTTCCGTTCAATAATTTAGACATCATTATTTAAATTGCTTCCTCTAAGTGTGTGTGTTGTGTGTGTGTGTGTGTGTGTGTGTGAGTGTGTATGTATGTGTATGTATATTCCTTGCTTCTTTGGTTATCTTCCATTAGGTGGAACAAAATCATATTATATTTTAATTTTTTTATTTTTTTATTTTATTAATTTATTAATTTATTCTTGTTACATCTCTATGGTTATCCCATCCCTTGTATCCTCCCATTCTCCTCTCCCTCCCATTTTCTCCTTATTCCCCTCCCCTATGACTGTTCCTAAGAGGGATTACCTCCCCCTATATATGCTCATAGGGTATCAAGTCTCTTCGCGGTGACCTGCTGTCCTTCCTCTGAGTGCCACTAGGTCTCCCCCTCCAAGGGACATAGGAAATGTGAGGCACCAGAGTACATGAGAAAGTCATATCCCACTCTCCACTCAAGTGTGGAGACTGTCCTGTCCATTGGCTAGATCTGGGAAGGGGCTTAAATTTTACCTCCTGTATTGTCCTTGGCTAGTGCCTTAGTTTGTTTGGGAACATGCCCCACGAAAGCCTTCCCTTACCAGGAAACTGGGACAGAGGGGAGGACATCCTATTGGGACTCTAGATGAGAGAACCATGTGAGAATAGCAATGTAGAAGGATCCAGTGGGTACTAGAAACCTACAAGTAGAACATTATGATAGGAAGATTTGGGCCAAGGATTCCCGCTCAAACTATATTTTAATTTTTTACCTATATATTTCACCTTCCTATTTTTCATAAGAATAGAGCTAAAGTTTCTTTTATTTATAAACTGTTTCTTTTCCAATTTCCATGTCTGTTTTCTCTGGGTCAATGATTTTATTTAATTTTTTATATTTTTGTTTTCTTCAAAATTTATGATATTCTTTAGTGCAGTGGACCACATGAAACTCATATCTATATGAAAAGAATAGACATCAAGAAGTATTTATGGTGAAAAAAAATTAAGCATTATATGTTGGTCCTAAGTTCTCTTGTCTTTGTATTAATTACAGTTCATTTTCAAAGCATTTATGCAATAGGTTCTACTTGCACTTCTTTCTGTTCTCATATCATTTAGCTTATGGTTTTGTCTAATATTTATTAAATTATGAATCATTATATTCCCTCTTCTCTTCACCCCACCTTCCTTCTTTCTCCTCATCTTATTTGTGGAAAACAAAGCTCCTTGTATTTTGTTTTAAAATATATTTTCACACAGCTCTTAAGCACTTTATTCTTGATTTATCTTTCATGATTTCATTAAAGATCAAAAGCCTTAAATGTGTAACTTGGGAAAATACTTTAGCTCATTTTTCTTTAAGATTTATAGTGCATCTCTTAGAAAAGGGGCACTACTATCTCCAAAATAAGAACACCATTCTGAAATCAAATAATTCACACACAAAAAAGGAAAAAATGTAAGCTTCATTTGTGATATACCTTGAAATTGATAACAGTATTTTCAATACTGGTGTAGTCTTTTCATTAACGTTAGAACTCCATACACTATTTTGAAAAAAGGTGCATTGTCTGATGATTTGCAAGTAAATTCATAGGTACTGAAACTATTCTTATGTGGATAACACCCTGGTCACTTGCTTATAGAGTGATTCTCTTAACCATAGGGTTCTTATGATTAACAGAAATAAGAAATTTTAGTATTACAAAATTATTATCAAATCTAATGTAATCTAAAGACTACATAGAAAAAATGAATGTTCATTTATATAACATTCAACTATTATAAATATTAAATTGATTATTGCAAAGACCAAGCTTAATATGGATGATAACTTAAAATATATGATTATGGATGATAAAACTGATGTACCCATCAGTTTTACTTCTATCTTTCTTTGAGTCTTCGATTAGTGGTTATGGTAGATGGTGATTAGCTTTTCTGATTGGAGATTGCCTTGCAGTAAGATCAAAATGTCCAAGGTGTGAATCTGGAACTGTTTCTTGTCATAATACTAGCTAAGATAGTACAACTTATCCCTTAGTGTAAAGACTTTCTTCTGATTTAAAAGTGAAAGGCTGTCCATGGACATGTTTTGTGAGTCTCAAAGGCAACTGAAAAAGAACAAATGGTTTACTCTAACTCCTATGAGTAAAGAACTACTCACTTCTAAGAGAACTTTATCACATCCCAGAAATGGCAGTGCAAGGTTGTTTCGGGAAAATACACAGAGATTTTAAGGACTACATATTATTTATTTCATGCTACCCCTGTTTCTTCACAATGAATGATAGATATCCAATTTGGCAGCCAATGAACTTCACTCAGGAATACCTACATTATAGTTGTAAAACAATAGGAGCCAGGGTAGGATGTGTGTTACTCAGATTGTAGGAGACAAATGTCTTTTCACTGTTTCATCTGGGCAGTTTTCTTTTGTTTCCTAATTGAAAGATAGGAAAAACTAACACTAGGATATTTGCCAAAGTATTATCCCTCTCAAAGACATTTGTTATAGCCTATTTATGGATGATATCTTTTTACCTCTTTTCTCTTTCAAGAAGAACCTAACAGTCATGAACATCCTTCTCCGGGCTCTTTTTACAAGTGAGAGCTACACCTCTCCTCAGGATATCTGGAAAGTTGTCTACTTTCTTTGAATTGTTCCTGTTCTTTAGTTTCTTAAAAATGATTTCTCCTTGGTGATAATCAATAGCTTGCTAATTCAACCTTAAACCTGCACAACATCAAAGATTAAAATTAAAAACAGGATTAACAAACAAGATTGAAATCATACTTCAAACTGGAAGGCTAAACAACTACACAATACTGAGATTTAATATTTACCTGTATACCAACAGATAAGTGTACTCCTCATCCATCTTCAATTGAGCATTTCTTTAACACACATAGGAGATAATGACAAAGAACTATAAGTTTTCAGAATGGAAAGTAGTTGTGGAACACAGTCCTAATGGATACCTCTACAAAACAGCGCCTACACCTCAGGGTCATAAATCATTTCAGCGTTGGTGGTGGGGTGGGGCCCAGAAAGATGATAAGAGCTAGATGATGGTCAGGGATTTTTCTATGAGACTGCATCTTTTAGTAATGTCTGAAACTATACCCATAAGTTATCACCAACATAACAGCGTAAACATGAGATGAAGAAGAAAAAAATCAACAAACATGCTCAAATTTATGGGAGAAATATTCTCAGGAGGCCTAGAACCTTCCCCAAGCACTATAAGGCAACTAAAGATTCCGAATAACCATGATACAATCCATAGACCCAAAGAAGCTAAGTCACAAGGAGAGCCCAAGGAAGGATACTTCATTCTCACTCACAAGGTTAAATAAAATGGGCATTAGAGGCAGATAGCGGTAGGGAACTTGGTAGAGGAAGGAATCGGGAGGAGAACATCAGTTGAGATTAGAATTAGTGAAAATGGGGGAGAAAATTCCTGGTGTGAGAATGAAAAGCAGAGGTGGGGGAGGTATTTGTGACATTTTCCAGAAACCTGGGATAAGGAAGGCCCCAGAAAGTCTATGGTGTTCACACTAGCAGTAAGTGATATGGGCTCAAAAGTGGCCACTTTCTGGAGTCTGGCAGGACTTTCAGTGGAAGGATAAAGACGCCAACACATGCACAAAACCTTCAACCCAAAATTGGTCCCAACTACAAGATGTGCAGGACAAGGATGGGACAAAGATTAAGGAACTGCTTACATGAGACTCATCCCCTGTGAGAGAACCAATCCCTGACACCATAAATGTTATACTGCTATGATTTTCGACAAGAGACTAGCATAACCCCTCTGAAATGCTTTGTCTAGCAGCTAAGGAAAACAGATGGAGAGACCCAAAACCATACATTAGACAGAGCTTTGGAGTCCTATGGAAGAGTTGGGGGAATGATTGAGGGAGCCACAGAGGTCATAGTCCACAAAAAGACCTAGAGAGTCAACTAGCCCATGGCAGGTCACAGAGATTTACCACTATCCAAAGAGCATGCATGGGCTGGACCTAGAACGCCTACAAATATGTAGCAGATGCATAGCTTGGTCTTCATGTGGATCCCCACAACTAGGGCAGGGACTCCATCTGACTCTGATGCCTCCCTTTGGATTCCTTTCAGTTAATCAGGTCATTTTGTTTGGCTTCAGTGGGAGAGGATGTTCCTAGTTCTGTAATAATTTAATGTCCCAAAGTGGATGGTATCCATGGGGGATCTCCCCCTTCCCTGAGGAGAAGGAGAAGAAAAAATGGGAAGAGGGGTGTTTGAGGTGAGAAACTGGGAGGTAAGGATAAAGTCTGTTATTGGGACATAAAATGAATAAATAAATAAATTCAACTTTAAAAATTTCCAGAACATAATAAGAGAGAGAGAGAGACAGAGACAAAGACAAAGGCAGAGAGGAGAGAGAGAGAGTCATGAGAGTGGAAAAAATAATATTCTTCAGCCAAGAGCCTTGAACCCATACCGATAAATAACATGACAGACTG
This sequence comes from Acomys percivali, assembly GCA_907169655.1. NCBI lineage: Eukaryota > Metazoa > Chordata > Mammalia > Rodentia > Muridae > Acomys > Acomys percivali. The sequence continues at coordinate 31,136,122 of OU015748.1, read as the reverse complement.
ACCTGGTCTAATTTAGGAATATATAATCACGTAACAAAAATTAATGAAAAAAGTCAAGAATTTGAAAAAGAGTAAGGAGGGATTTAAGGAGGGGTAGTTGGAAGGATCACTTATGTAACTATAATATAACCTCAAAAAAAAAAAAGGTACGATAATTTACATTAAAAAAATAAACCAACCAGTTTCCTCTCTCTATGGGAGAGAGGAAATATTCAGCTACCTTTTTTAAGGACTTTTTTTCACTCAATTCGTTAAAGCAAGATATTCAGATGAAATGTCATATATAGGTTGTTGTTAACATGGCCTGGGATGTATGACAACTTGGTGAACATGACATTTGTCATTAAAAAAAAAGCTTCCTTAAATCCACTACCTTTCTTCTGCATTGTTATACTGCTGTTTTCTTAGCAAATAGTCTGAAGTAAATAGTCCCCCCTATATTTAGGTAATTGAACTCCTTTTAAAAGGTTGTTTTTATTAGACCACCTAGTGCTAACACATGAAAAGTGCTCTTATAAACATAAACTGATGTTTTGTTAAAGTCAAGAGTTTCCAATTTATGCTTAAAATTATCAGAAAAAAGTTTTTTTCCTTATTACCATTGTATTCTTCCTTTTAAACTATATTTGAAGTTCCCTACTTCCTCTAATTCTCAAATGAAAATTTTGATTAGACAATTTGCTAAGCATTTAAATGCATGAACTTTTATTTTCCTTTTATTTCCAATCAAGCAGAAAGTAGAAAGCAATCACTTAATGAGAACATAACCTACTCAGCCCTTAAGGCTCACACTGGCTACCTTTGTATCAGCCTTAACGTGTGAGAGAGTCCATTTTCTGACCATCTCATCTCCCATGGGCTGTAACTTCCAGCCCATTATGAAGATTGCTTCTGCCCTTGCTGATCCTATTCTCATTTATATTATCCATGATTCAGCTTGGCTCAATTTCCTAACAAAATCATTGAAGGACAAATTTGTGTCTGGGGCCCAAATACATAGACTCTAGAAGAAATATAATCCATTTATAAAATAAACATTTCAATATTAAGAGATTGGCATACATGAGAAAATTGAAAGCATGCAACTGCTTAATTGAACAAAATGTTTGAAAGTTGAGAGCCCATTAAGTAATCAATGTGTTCATTCCTCACTTTTCATCACGGCAAGAGTCAGAACAATTGATTCAACCTGCGACAAATGTTAAGCATTATCCAGAAATTTTCCTTCAACTCATTCTGCCTCCCACTAAGTATATAAAAACTGCTAAAACGACTGGGGAGAAACAGGCTGGACTAAGGTGAAACTTTTATCAATATGCCAAAGAGAAAAGAATAGACCGTAAAATTCAAATAGATCAAATGGCATATATAAACAACATTTGAGTTATTAATATCTCCAGTATATTCCAAGATGCCGGAATGCAAAATTAATTAAAGGGAATAAAAAAGTTTTTGAATAATTATATTTTCTTAAGTTCAAAAACCCTTTTTAATATATCAGAAATAATGTAATGTTAATAT
>OU015748.1:31122873-31134591 GCA_907169655.1 Acomys percivali | reverse complement strand
GTAAGCCCAGCTGGCCTGTATCTAACTATGCAGACCAGGCTGTGCTTGATTTCTCAGAGATCTTCTTGCCTGGGCCTCACTAGTTATGGGATTCAAAACATGGGCACTATATAACATTTTTCCTTTTGAAAATAATGAAGAAAATAAACTTTTATAGGTGATATTTTCCCACTCATGTGCATATATGGTACTTTTCTGTTAATAAAAATGAAATTTCTTCTGTGGGAAAAGAACAATTAGAATACTACCTTGGAACTAGGTGAGAAATATAAATCTAATACAGAATTGAAGCAAAAAATGTGAATATTAGTGAGAGGACATTCATCACTAACCAAAGTATTCACTTTTAAGGCTTAGTGTGTTAAACATCAAGATGTTTAAACCATGGGAGGAATGTATTAAATCCCTAAAATATTTAATAAGTTTTAGTTGGTATGAGATGTTTGTATTATAAATAGAAACTCATGTTTATTTTATTTCAGAAATGTGTGAAAATTACTTCAAATAATTCTTACAGTAAATACATTTATATTTATAAAAATATCTCTAATCCTCATTGCTCAAATTTCGCTCTCAACCTGAAAAATATTGTTGTTTGGCATTTTGAGATGAGTGTTGTATATAGATCTTAAAGTTTACTTGACTTTGACTCTGTGTGGTATTTTAAGTTCTATAACCCATGGGGGTTTATTTTAGAATACACTTTCCTTAATACTATCTCACTGACATTGTTGACCAATTACTTTTACAAAAACATTGAAAGTGACATTTTCCTATAGCAATAAAATATTTGGAGAGGAAAAATAAGATTTGATTTGTAACAAAAATAAAAATGTAGGAAGCATAAAAGCAACGTGATTCAAGAATTCTAATTGCATAAAAAAAGAAAAAATATAAAACAAAACAAAACAAAAAATATGTTTGATTGTTTACCTCAATTTCATTACTTGGGAGGTCAGACCATATGGATCACTGTGAACTCCAGGCCAGAAACAAATTCTTGTTTTAAAATAAATGCATGCAATGGCATGGTCTATAAGAAGTGTATGTGGAAGAAGTATAAATTTTATAATCTCATTTAGGGCTCAGTTTATCATCTGTCCTTGTTAGTTACTTGTTTCAAATGTTTATACTTATTTCCAAATTTTCAATTTTGCTTTCATATAATAAAACATGAAAAGGATTTTTATACCTGGACTTTTATTATATATGTTAGTCAATATCTTTGCTATGAATAGAGAAAACTGTTCTTTGCATCAGAAATAATGTATTTTTCCTTATGTTGCTCTGAAATATTAAATCCCTAAATATCCTTTCCATCTTTGATCAAAATCAATCACAAAATTTTTTACAATTTTCAATGTTCACAAAATCTCCATGAGTATATTACTGGATTCTCTTTTTAATTCATATATATATATATATATATATATATATATATATATATATAAAAACATAAAATAAATACAGTCCTTTTGTACAGCTGTTTGTTTTTTCCTTCCTTCTCCCATGAGTTAGAACAATGTAACAGAACGTACTTGTATATTTTTCTTCCCACTTAAAAATTCACTGAAGGAATATTCTGCATGGAAAAGGGTACATGAAATGAAAAGTTTTCAAAAATATGAGAGATAGTTTGTTATAAAGTTGCTAATACAATAGTGCTCGACTTGAGCAGACTTCTAACTTTGCATCACAAAAACAGTCTTACAGTCATAGAACTAACAGAGAGGAGCAAGATACTTCTAGTGAAAAGAGAACAGAGTAAGACATCACTTCTCTGTAAAAGGCAAAACTAATAAGATCAGGACATGTATTAGTAAAAGATTTTAGTCAACAACTGTATTAATCAGTCTTATTTCTTTCAAGAAAAATGAGAAGCTATTGAGATTTCAATCTATGCTTAAAGTCATACAAAACACTAAGAAAATTTATTCAGAAGGAAAACATTTTATTTAAATTCTAAACAGTTTACTACATAGCAAATCTGATAACACTTAAATTTTTATTAGTTGGAGGGATAACATTCAGTTGGTTAAAAAATCACTTCTTCCCCTAAACTGTAAAAAACATGGTATTTAAATGATACAATTTTGACAACATCTAGTTCAACCACTTGGGTTTAAGTTGTACAGAGCATATAGTGTCTTTATGTAAAATCTGAAAACTTCATTCAGATTATCAGCATAGATAATTAAATAGTAAAAGCATTATCTACAAATTCAATACTTCTATATTATAAGCTAATTTTCAATAACCTTATAGAAATAACAGAATATGTTTTTCTAAAGGTTGTGTAGAAATTGAAAGCATATAAAATAATTAAGACCATTCATGAACTTTTTGAATTGCCATTTCTCAAAGATCACTGTATGCATGACTGAGACTAGTGCTATTAGAAAGAAATCATTAGAGTGCGAGTTAGCTAGTTTGGTTATGTGTGGTCACCATAACATTTATAGCCTGACCAATCATAGTTTTTGGACTTAAAACTATACTAGTACTGAGATTTGCCTCCTTACTCAGGTTGCATGGTCCAAGATCATAACAATTATGAGGACTTGTAGAATAAACACGTGGCTGAATATTCTTATAGTGGACAATGCATTGGAAAACATGTGATACAGGACTTATAATTACATATTATAGTCCTATCTTTCCTCTACAGGGCTTTTCTAAGGAACATTTATCATTAAAAATAGAGAGTGGAGCTCTGTGTGTTGGTACACACATGTAGTCCCAGCACTCTGGAGCCAGAGGCAGGCCGATCACTGTGAGTTTAAGGCCAATCTGGTCTACAAAGATAGTCAAGGACAGAAAAGGCTACACAGAGACACCCTGTCTCAAACAGATAAACGACTCTCCCGATAAACCTGAAGGTTAGAATTTTGGTTATTAAATAGCTACAGGAGTAAGGCACACTGCAGCTGTGGTGATTTAAAGAAAACATATTACTCAAGAGATATTATCTATTACCATTTTTTCTTTTATTGTAATGTTTGACAGTCACATCAGTGTTATGGTCATATTGTCTTTACATTTAATCACAGTAATCTATATATTCTCAAATATCAAACAAACAAAAAAATCCACACATGCAGAGATCCTTTATATCCTATGGAAAAACATATACCAACTTTGAAGGAATATTTTTGCAATATCCCTGGTAATAAAGAATTGCTTAGCCATTCTATGAAGTATATTAAAGCTATATAGAATTTGGTGAACACACCACAGCTGAGATTAGTTGCTATGTCCATGCTGGAAAAATAAGTATGAGAATCATTTATTCTAAACTACATTCATATTGAGCCATTTAGAATACATGTGATGACTACTGATAAGCAAGATTCACAAATGAATTATGAACTTACTGTTTACTGTTACACTTCAGCAAACGGTCTTTAACATGAGTGCTATTCACTAACAAATTGTACTGCAGAAGCATGCCTGACTTTAGAGATTGGGGATTGAAACTCTACTTTGGAAATTATTTCTGCAGCCTCATTTCTTTGTGGTTTGTATGAATGACTGGAATTCTTATTTTGGATATTGTACAGATGATAGAAAGGGTGTAAATCTCCCCTTTAGAAGGGCTAATAAGCATTATTGTCTCTTTTTATCCTAAATAAATAATGAGATTTGTGAACTCAGTCTTTATAGGGTATAACTGAGGAGAATAACTTTATTTGGAACACATTTTAAAATACCAGTAATTTAGCAACAAGACAAACTCATGACAGCTAACATACATTTTATTGATCAGAGATATGGAATATTAAGAAAATATCCAAGAATCTATGATTGAATGTGCAAAGGATACTGCTGAAAGACATATCTATGGACATTTCTATCTCTGCATAGCTATTATAAGGATGAATAATAAAATGTATTCTATATTATCTGTAAAGTATGTTTGCATTGTAAAAATTTTGAAAGATCTAGATGATTTATTTCTCTAGAAGAAGAACAAGTTTGATGACATTCTTGGACAATACTGATTTTTCTTGTAGGCATTCTTACTGTGTTATTGAAAATCTGTGTTCCTAATCTAAAAGCACACTGTAATTAAATTTTCTTTAAATTTCCTTTTCAGGTTTTAGATATTTCTCTCATTTCCATGCATTTTGTGCCACAGTTTCTTTATACATTCTTTGGTTGAGGGATATCTTGCTTGTTTCCAAATTCTGGCTTTTACAAATAAATATGCTACAGACATACTTGAGCTAAAATCCCTATTATATAGAGGAGCATCTCTGGTAGAAGCTGAAGAGTGGTATAATTTGGTCTTGAGGTAACACTATTACAAATTTTCTAATAAAGTGCCAGATTGATTTCCAAAGTAGTTGTACAAGTTTGCACTCCCACCAGCAATGGAGGAGTGTTCCTTTCCTCACCATCCTCAGCACCCTATGTCTACAGACTGGGAAAAGATCTTCACCAACCCTAAGTCAGGCAGAGAGCTAATATCCAATATACATAAAGAACTCAATATATTAGGCACCACCAAGCCAAATAACCCATTTAAAAATAGTACACAGAGCTAAACAGAGAAACCTCAACAGAGGAATATTGAATGGCTGAGAAACACTTAAAGAAATGCTCAATGCATTCCCTTAGTCATCAGGGAAATGGTAATCAAAACAAGTCTGAGATTCCATCTTATACCTATCAGAGTGGCTAAGATCAAAAACTTCAGTGACAAAAATGTAAGTTATCTTATACATTTGGAATATACTAAATATTTGACTTTTTTCCTATCCCATCACACTTGCATATCACTTTCCTAGTGTTGCAAATTACTTGATATAGTTGATATGGGAACTATAAATAATGAAAATACATGAGAAAACGTTAGATGATAACTGGATAGAACAAATTATAGACTCCATATGATCTTAAATTTTATTGATATTGGAACACATTATGTAAGTTTTGCTCTGTACTGTGAACAAGAATTAAAAGTAGACGACGGAGTTGCTATATGGCTGGAAAATCCTTTCTTTCTAGGGCCTTCTTCACCTGAGGGAGAGACTAACACTCATTAAATGTATCTTTATGTCTATGCTTGAAATAAGGCAGAGATGAAATTCAGGCCTTCCTAGACAACATTTATAAAAGAACTCTGACTTCTTATAAAGAATTGTACTCAGTGTAATATACTTTTAGGTAGTAAAGAAGCAATTCCATTTGTCTTCTTCCTTAACTTCTTCATGGTCACTAGTTTGTAACACTTCACCCTCTTGAGAAATAAGTGTCTGCTTTCTGTTGGTCCCATTAGTGCTTCCTTCAGTGAACTGCTAACTCATGCCCAGCAAGGGTACATTATTTTCACTTGGAGCCAGGCAATAGCAAGAGAGATAACTGATTACTCTAGGGTTTGGTTTTAGCCACCACTTTTTTTTTTTATCACAATCAAACATAGTTTGCAGTTCACATGCTAATTAAAAAAAACTCTGTTTAGGAACAAGCTTATAAACCTAAATAATTCCAGCAATTCATTCAGATTAAAAACTTCAATATGTGAGAATATCTATGTTTTATTTTTTTCTCATTTAATATTAAACTATTTGACTTTAAATTTATTAATTGACTGATTTTCTAAAAAAATAAATTATGGCTTTCCAATTATAGTTTACAAATCATGGAAAGTAAACAAAGAAACTATTAGGAAAACCCATTTGTTTCAAACTGTCAGGCAGCCTATTAGCTCTTTTACTTTGTTTTGTATACATATAAATAAGAATATGATGTTGAGAGATACATTGGTAATAATATGGAATATAAATTGAAAGATGTAATAATTATATAATTCTAGAATAAAGTCATTTAATTTTTTGTGTATATATGCTCATTTAAGAAGTCCTGTTTGGTACCTGAAGATATTTATTTGGAAAGAGTGCAGGAATCTGGTGTGTGGTTTCAAAACACCAAAGCCTGTTTTCAGAGATGCATTTCCTCTAACAAAGACATACTTCTTAATCCTTCCTAAAAATTCCATAAACTAGAAATCAAACATGCAAATATATGCAGGACATTCTCACTCAAACTGCCATACCATGTTGGCATTATTATTATATTTTCCCATTTCATGTATGGCATGGCAGAAGAAAAACAAAATGTAACTTCTCTCCATTAGGCCTATAGGATGATTACCTTGACCACATCAGTGTCACAGAGTCTCACCACACCCTGTTCACTTTAATGCCTCTTGACAGTGACATAACTATGAACATGAATATGTTCTCTTTTGTCTCTTATGGTCGATTCAAGGCTCAGAAGGACACTGATGGTAGCAAAGCTGCTAATCTTGTTTCTCACGCTTTTCCTCTGAGGCTACTTTCGCTGCCACAGAAGTGTAATGTCTATAAGATGCGAAGTCAGAAGCTGATGATATTTCTTTACTTTCTTTCTTTCTTAATTTCTTCATTCGTCCCTTCCTTCCTTTCTTCCTTCTTTTTGTCTGTCTCTGTCTCTGTCTCTGTCTGTCTGTTTGTCTTTGTCTCTGTCTGTGTCTCTCTCTTCCCAGATTTTTTAAAATGAGGTGCCTGTCTGCAAAGAATTCTGGGCCAGCAAAGCCTGTTCTTTTGCTTAGGGATCATGGGGACATGGAAGAAAAGGAGCTCACCTTTTCATTTTCCCTACCATCTTGCTTGAATGACTCCAAGTCAGCTTGATTAACTCTCTGCAGATTTTCTTTTATTGAGCCCTTACCACCTGCTTTTTAAGGAACCCTGATAAAGATGTTAAGCTTTTCTTGAAAATAGTATTTTTCTTAAGGGCAAAAAAGTAGTGTTGTGTATCTGTTTCAAAATTAAATCACTCTTTTGTAGAGGGAGAAGAGAGTCTTACAAGCCTCAGGGAGCTAATGAAACTTACAAAACTCAGCAAGATTGTAGAAATTCTAACATTGAAAATGCTCAGAAAACATAAAACGCTGAGGGTTCCCCATGATATAAATAATGAATTATGACCAGGTCAGTAGGGACTCTCTCTGGTGACACTGATAAAAATTAAATCATATTCCAGAAATGCAAATTTCATAAATTATTATAGAGTGATGAGTAGAAAACACATTCTATCTCTAAATAGGTTCTTGTCCCACCCTCTTAAAAAATGGAATGGGACATCAAAGACTACGAATGGAAAGCACTCTATTTGTCACTTCAGAATTGACAGCCTTTATATGGGATGAAACAACTTACAAGCTTGTTATGCAAGATTTTAATGAGATAGATTTGACATCTCACTAGCATCCCATTGCCTGGGAAAACACTGCAAGTGAAGAAAGTGAGCCTTCTCCCGGGGAGACATTCCCTCTCTAATGAGAAAGCCAACTGAGAAACAGGTTGTGAAGCCTTTCGTCTTCTTTTCCCAAATATCGTAGTAGCTCCTGGGGGTAGAGTTAGAGCTGAAGTCCTTCTTCTTTGGCTTAAGTAGGGGTCCTGCCATTGTGGCTATAGAAGGCTCAGATCTATCCAGTCACCGGAATGACAGCTGGACCTGAGTATCCTTAGGGTGTGTGTCTCTCCAGAGGTAGGAGACTAACACAAACATTTCTACATACTTCTGCTTGCTACTGAGAATCTGGAGGCTGCCTGATGCTTCTTTCCCCACTTCTTCCTTTGGAGAGAAGTGTCTCACAACCAGGAAATGTTGTTTCATCAGTAGCTGCTGATTCTGCATCTGGCAGCTGATGCTCTGTGCATGATCTTTCTGCAGGGCTGAAAGCTGAAAGCTTTTTGGTACGCTACCTGAAAGCTCTTTATCAGGGGACTCCAGATCTACTTACTCACAACACATAACTTGAGCTGCAATGGACATTTCAGTGATTATGCTGACATGTTAGATCTCTACCCCTCACACTGGTTGGCCATGACAAATTTGATGGAGCTATTTGTTTGGTCTTTTACCATTTTTCTTCCTTGAATAAATAGTTGAATGTTCTAGTCTTCCTCGTAAACATCAAACAGAAGGCAGAATACTAATATATTATCATCTCCTATAACAAGTTTTATGTTGAGGATGTTTATAACACAAGATATTAGCAACAGAACATCATAAAAATGAATTTAAGAGTTTTCTACTAGTCTGTGGTAAAAGAAGGATTTTATTATTAAAAGAAGCTACATATAACTTAATAATAGTAAACATCGGTGAAGTTAGCAACACCATCATGTTTTGAAATAGTTTTGTGTTTGTGGCTCTTGCTTTTTTTTTTTCTGGTTGACAGAAAAACACCAGTTCCCGATTCAGGGAAGAAGGCATGGGAACATTCCTCAGTTGTATGCCCTGCTTGGAAGCATCCAGGTAAGGAAAATGTGTATACATGATTTTGAATAAGCTCTTTGCTAAAGGTCTGAGAATCCAGTATTGGAAACAGCGTTTCCCACATCTTCTCCACTTTGATCCTGTTTATTTCTTGTCATTTTTAAACTGAACATCTTTCATTTATTCTTTCCTGGTTCCCAGTATTTCAATTCCATTTACTGTTATCCAGTTCTTGCCTTAGCCATTGTTACTTTTTTTTTTACTGTCCCTTCCTTCCCCCTTTCTTTTTTTATACTAATATTTACCTATGTATTTATTCATATATATTTGATGACTCTTGACTACTAACCTTGGATATAAACAAAACAAAAAGAAGCCAGAGTAGTCAAGGCTGTAACCAGAACTTCCTTAAGTAGTGTTGCATCAAGCAGTCAGATTAGTGATAACAATTGCACTTAGACTCACACATGGTAAATATGCATTCTGAGAATTAATGCTTTTCTTTGTTTTCTAAGCATCATGTCTGAAATTTTTAAAAATAGCAGTTAATAATGGTTTTTGAACCCTTTTCCCAAGAATTTTCATTATAGAAATGCAAAAGCAACTAACATACTAAGATGATGATTTATTGTTGTTAAATTTTCAGGGAGATGGCAGTCCTTGGCAAATTAAGTTTTATTTTTACTACTATAAAATAAATAGTAAACAACAAGTTGGTGTTTTTTAATTATATAAGTGATTGTAAAGTATACAATGATATTTTCAGTGAATATTTTTTCACTTACTAATTTCTTTATATGTTCTTTTTCATATGTTATATCTTACCTGGATCATTTGTATTACAGTTATAAGGAATCTTTATGTATTCATAAGAAATTCATGCAGGGTAATTTTAAATGTTAATTAAGAATTAAAATGTCATCTAGATCTGCCTTTGGTTTTTCTGAAAGATGCTCGCATTGTTTTTCAAAGAAATTCAAACACACACATTGCCAATTTCCATTTTATTTCTTTCTCTTAAAGATCTAAACATGTAATGAAGTGTAATAGCTTATCATATAAAACAGCAATTAGCTTTTTTAAAATTTCAACTTTCATGCTCTAAACTTAAAAATTATAATAGTTTCATTTTTCAATGAAAATTTATATTAGATTGTAACCTTATTCTTCACACTCATATTAAACCTTCACAACCAATTAAGAATAATGTACAGAATATAGTTCCAACATCATTGAAATATAAATTCTAGTATGGGGAAAGTATATTTTCAAAAGGATGTAATAAACACTCATATTTATATGTAGAGTATATGCAGACAAACCTATGGGAATACTTAGTAATCTTAACTTTTCTCTCTATCACAACAGATCCTCTGTAGATGACCAAATCTAGTCTTTGTATACTAGGCAATCCCTTTAATATGGAGATCTATTCTCAGCAATTTATGTCTGTGAAATTTGGAAAATCTCTGGGATTGAGGAAATATCTAATTCTTCCTATTTCTACCAAAGCCTTCACATTTAATAATTTTACCATTAAATTTCAAATTATATATTTAAATCCCTTTATACTCTCTATCCATTTATATTTCCTGTGATAAATGTTCATAAAATTCAAAAAAGGAAGTTAAGTTATTAAATGATAAGGAATAAGTTATACTTAGTAAACATTGGTAATATTTTAAGGTTCAAAATATGCAGATAATATGGAAAAAGGGATGATGTTGAACCTGATTGCAAAATATGTGCCTTCAAGTTTAAGTGGCCACATCTAGCTACACGTCAAGCCTGAAATTTAATTCTCAATCATCTTTATGTCAGTAATTTGACAATTTTTGTTAAATATTTTTGTATGTCCAGAAATGTACTTTTAAGGATGAACTATGTAAAAGTAATAATATGTAGATTAAAACACTGGGATACTCAATGACAGCTTAGGTACATTTAAGAAAGAAAATACATAAATTTGCATGACTAAAAAGGGGAAAAGAAGAGAAAATCAAGAAAAAACTTTTTTGACTGAGGACAATTAGAGGAACTAAGTAGAATAACAAATGTGATGGTTTGTCCCATCTGGAATTAGCTAAATATCAAGCATTTGATGTGCCTGGCAAAAGTCATTAGGGGTAATTTTATGGCTATGTTCCATTAACAAATCAATATTTGGTTTTCCCCTAGGTCCCTGTATTGTCTAGTCAGAGGCTCCTGGTCACCACAGCAGTGTCAGGTATAGGTTCCATCTCATTAAGCAGGCCTTAAATAAAATCAGATATGGGTTTATCACTCCACCAAGCTTTGTGCTTTTATTGTGATAGGGTGTCTTGAAATGATCCTGTGTTTTCTTTTTATTTTTTTCAGTTTGTTATATAGTGGATTAATTTTATTGACTTACATATGTTGAACCATACCCTATTTCCATATTATTTCTTTTTATTGTTCTATAGCTTTCATGTGTGACATTAGGTGTTAAATGTAATTGTTATATTTTTCATTTTACCTAATCTCTTAGTGCTTTGAATTTGTTGTTTATAACCAGCTTCATAGTGTTCATTAAGTATCAGTATGCTGTGTGATAACTTTGTACTCTTAGATACACATGCTCATTAGTATGAGATCATTGGTTTTACTTCCCAGGTGGTAATGTTATTATCACAACACAGAGCAGAGTAATCTTGCCTCAGCATTTAACTCAAGTGGGTCCCAATGTTGATGTAAAGTATACTCTGTGATAAAACATGGTGAATAATAGTCATACTTTTACATCCAGTAATTCACAGTAAGCATGTGAATTGACCATGTTCTCAATATATCTAAAAACTAACAAATTCTATATCTCAATATTACATACTTTGATAATATATGAGGCATAAAAAATTAAAGTAGACAATATTATTAAAATAGTTTAATCAGCTTTCATGTTCATTTTACATATATACCACTTATACATTTCGTTATTTGTTATATCATATTAGTATAATAGTGCAGTATCTAAACCATGTCTAAATAATTGAATGTGACACAAACTGAATAATTCATAGGGCTCCACAGTAATTCAGTGTGTTGTGGTATACAGACTTCAGTTGATACTAATAATTCTGAATATCTCAATAAAGCCTAATTCTTTGAGCACTGACTAATATAAATAAATCAATTTATACGGCTTTAGTTGCTACCAAATGAAAATAAAATGTTACATCATTGATCATTACCAATTCAACATAACACTTGATGGAAGTACATGCATTGTTGCAGGAATTTCAAACATACTTTATTTGGGTTTTTTTTTAATGCTTATTCTTCCCTTCCAACCCACCTACCCTAGAAAGGAGAGAAAAGAGTTAATGCAAATAGCAGGAGGAGACCTATCAGACTCAGTTCATTGGAGCAATTCCACTCTTCATACTCAGGATTTCAGCTCACCTACTAAACAGCAAACCAGCAATTCAG
>OU015748.1:31062873-31120373 GCA_907169655.1 Acomys percivali | reverse complement strand
TCATTGCATCCATTACCTTTTCATGTTAAAAAGAAAATATGTGCTAGGCGGTGGTGGCGCACGCCTTTAGTCCCAGTACTTGGGAGGCAGAGGAAGGTGGATCACTGCAAGTTTGAGGCCAGCCTGGTCTACAAAGCTACTTCAGGACAGCCACAGCTACAAAGAGAAACCCTGTCTCGGAAAAAAAAAAAAAAAAAAAGAAGAAGAAGAAGAAGAAGAAGAAAGAAAATTTGTGCAGACACCAATACGCCTAACCAGTTTCATGTTCAATAAACCATGGTCAAAGTAGGATTGATAGCCTCTTTTTTTCTCGTTTTTTATTTATGTAGTTATTTTTATTTTTTCACATATACATTTATATTATTACACACTCTATCAACTTAAAACATCTATTTAGACCAAAAAACATATTAACCTGTAAACCACTAAGCTTAATTATAAAACTAGACTATCTGGTCTTCAACACCTTCAGAGACTTGGGAAGGAATAAAATTAATTACCTAAGTAGACAGGATGTGCAGATGAACAGCTTTCTTGGAAACAAAACAAAACAAATAAACAAAGAAATATTAACAACAACAAAAGCCCAGCAGATACAGTTTGCTGCCTGAACAGTCACCCAAAGCTCTCTATAACATTGTAGCATCATCTTCAGCCCAGTATATCTGACATATATATTTGTGAGGCAGGAAGTATTAAAGACTTGTACTGTACCCATACAACTCATGTAGAATAAATGGTTTACTTCCAATACTTTGAAAGCACTATTTCTGGCTGCTTATGATAAAAGAGCTATACAAGTTAATTGTTAATTGATCAAGTCATGGTAATGTCAATTACTAGTCTATTCGTATTACAAGGATATATATCTTAGGTTGAACAGATAGATATGATTCTATAGATAGATAAGGTAAAATAATTATATAAGGTCTTCAAAAATCTCAGAGACCTACAGAATATGGCGTGTAATGATGTTTTTATTATTTAAAAATTCATTGACAATAAAACAGGTTAACTCCTGGCAACACCCAGGCTACCTAAAAGAAGAAAATGATCATCAAAGAACCACCTTATGGAGATGGTTTCAAATGTGGAAAATCAGCCTCTGGGCAAAATGTTCTCATTTCTACCACACACAAAATTCCACCTAAAACTGGGCAAGCTTGAATGCAGGCAGAGTCAGTGAATTATAGCCTTTTAACAAAGGGAAATACTTAGTTATATGAAGACAAGAAACACTCAGTGTTGACTCATTATAACCTATTATTTCTCCTTTTGCTATATAATATGAATACAAATGTAAATAATGAATTATCAAGAAGTCACATATCATTTTAATTTTTGCCACTTTTCTGGAAATATTTAATTCTTCTCTCATACATTCTGATGATGATTTTCCATACTACCGCTCCCCCAAGTTGCCCCTAGTGCCTCTCTTCTCACCGAGATCCACTCCTTCCCTGTTTACCTTCAGATAACAACAGGCCTTCAAAAATATGAATTAAATATGGCTTAACACGATTGAGGGAATGCCCAAACTATGCCTAGCCCAACCCAAGACATGAGCAATGGGAGAGAACCAACCCCTGACACTACGAATGATATTCTGCTATGCTTGCACACAGGAGCAGCCCTCTGAGAGGCTGCACCCAGCAGCACCTCAAAAAAGATCCTAAGACTAACAGCCAAACATTGGGTAATGGGTAGAGAATTTTATGGAAAATGAGGCAAGGTGAAAGAACCTGGAGGTAACAGGAACATCACAAGAAGGCCAACAGAACCCACTAACCAGGGTCAGAGGGTCGTGCTAAGGCTGAAGAAACAACCAAGGACCTTGCATGGCCTTGACCTATGTCCCCTATAAAGATGTAGCCAATTGGCAGTTCAGACTTCATGTGGGTTCTCTAGTAAAGTGTAAGTGATATAATATGAATAGAAAGTTATTTAGCACCATGAAAAATACTGCAAATTTTTGTGGACAGAGTGTCCAGAAGGCACTAATTCCTAAAACTTGATGTATTAATTCAGTGTAATTATTCATTTTACTTTATAACAGTGCAGATGTTGATTAAGTTTCAAAGAAATTAGTCATAATGACCATCATTATCAGATAAAATGTTGATTATGCTTTATATCTGATATAAATAGACTTTTGATGTGGGTGGGAGCAATGGCTTGGCAGTTAAGAGCAGTTGTTGTTCTACTGGTCCTGACTCTGTTCCCCAGCATCCACGTCATGTGGCTCACTAACAGTTATAGCTACAGCTCAGGGGAATCTGATCTTATTTTCTGCCTTACCGAGGATAATGGTTACACAAGGCATGAAGTGTATAGACACACACAGAGAAACATAAATAAAAAGAAATATAAACACAACAGAATAATGATTCACTTGTGACAATTTTTTTTTTCTAAAAAGAGAAAGCTGCTACCTAGTTACCATTAATACACCCATATATAATTTACTTAGTATTGTATATGTGACTGGTCTGTGTGCATCACATGCGTGTGTGTGTGTGTGTGTGTGTGTGTGTGTGTGTGCGCGTGCATGTGCGCACACATGTGAGTGTGGACAAAAGTGTGCCATAGTATGCTCTTGTCATCAGATAACAATTATCAGAAGTTCTTTTATTTGTACTTGTTTCTAGGATCATATTCAAGTCACCAGGTTAGGCAGCAAGTTTCAGGCCTAACTGAGCCAATCACCAGGACAATATTTGATTATATTGAATACTTTACTTCATGAATAGCAAATAACTTGTCATTGTTAGGATAACCACTCTTTTTGTATGTGGTATCGGCTCAGAATTTATTTTCCTTTTATAATTACATACAAAATTGAAGAAATTCCCAGTCTATATGGCCATGGCAAAATATCAAAGTTGTTTTGAGATCATTATATTCTTTTAAAACCATCCTATTAATAACCTATGCTTACATTTCAGGTACATGGAGTTTTGTATAACAACTAAAGACATTTGTTCTGAAACTCTGTCTTTATAAGTCACTGATTCAGGTCTCTAAGTTGGTGTTCTGAATTCTGCTATTTAACCGTTATCTTTAGAATAACGAGTTGACCCTAACTGGCATGACTGTACCAATTATCTCAGAAGAATTGCATACACAAAAACCACTATTATCTTATTCTCTATGATGAAGCATCTGTATCAATGCAACATGAAATCAAAGCAGCTTTATTTGCTAAGGAAACATACTGCAGACTGTAAACTAATGTGCTTTCATCTTGATTTTCAGAATTCAGTATCATTATATTATAAGCTGAATATCGGTATTCTTTTGAGAATCCATTGTATATTGTTGCATAAGAATTGCCTAAAACACAGTTTCTACAACAACTATTTTTAAAGAATTGTTCAGGCTGGTTTGACTATATAGATGGCTATTTCTAGCTCTATTCTATTTCTCAAGAAAACCCAGTCACAGGTTTTCAAGACTCAAAATATAAAAAAGATTTTACCCTTCTGTATTGGGCCAATTGCTTTCTTATGAAGCCTTACTCTTTTACTAAGATGTGTGGAATGCCCAATGCAGCATTTTAGGGTGTAGAAATGGAAGCTGCTGCTGCAGACAATCTGCAGAATTTAAGAAACACACACACACAGGGAATATAATTTTATTTGATATATATATATATATATATATATATATATATATATAGAGAGAGAGAGAGAGAGAGAGAGAGAGAGAAGGAGACAGAGACAGAGAGAAAGAGAAACAGAGAGAGACAGAGACAGCGATAGAGACACAGAGAAAGACACAGAGAGGCAGAGAGAGTACAGAACCTTCTACTAGTTGAATTCATAACCTTTCATATTTGAATGATAATGTAATAAATATGGATTTTATGAATGAGCATACATCTCAGTTACAGAGAAATTGTCCAGGATATGTGAGGCCCAAAACTCAATACTTAACACTGTTAAAACATGATATTAATTTAGATTGTGTCATAGTCCATGCATGGAATTCCAGTATGTAAGAGATGAATACGGAGGGATAACATTCACTTTCAACATCTCCTACATAGAAAATTGAAGAGACACTAATCTACATATAACCAAATAGACAGGGACTAGAATATGTAATTTGCTTTATGAAATTGTTGGGTAATGGATGTTTTCATTTTGTATCACTTTCAACAGTCTATGATTTTTTTCTTGCAAATCACTGTTTTTGGAATATTCTTTACAATAGCTAATTTATGAAAACAACCAAAGAAATAAGCAAATAATAGTATGATAAATGCATATTATCCTAATAGCATTTATTAAATGCACAGTAGACTCAGTGCTAAATCTAAATAGCTAATAAGTAGCACAATTTAAAAGATATGAACGTAAATAATGGACAATAGAGTCCCTAGAAATCCTGATAGAAAATTTGTTCATCTTTGCTTGTCCAGTTTTGCCGATGTTATGTTTGTTTTCATAGACTTCTCACCATTGGGAAAACGTATTCTTTTAAAACACAAAGAATAAATTATGACATAATAGAGTTATGCTTCCTTACCTTGTCCTGTTTCTTATATTTATATATTATAAAATTATAATATAGAAAGTAATTCATTTATGGCTCATCTATATCTATAGGTATGTCTCTAAATCTCTAGGTCACCATAGCTATCTATCATCTATCTATCTATCTAATCTATTTCTTTCTCTCTTTATCTTTTCTTTCTTATCAAACCTACACCTACCTCTGTCCCTAACCAGTTATGCTTACATACACATGAATATATAAGTATATTTTTGTTCTCAGCTAGTAATAATGAACATAATTTTTCTTCAGTAAATTTCTTTATTTTCCTCCACTTTCAAGTTTATCCAAATGCTTTAAATTAGTTAACTTTAATCACATCTTCCAGAATCGAGCTCTTTACTATGTGTTTTCTTGTTACTGTTTCCTTTCCTTCCTTTCCATTCTGACTATAATATTTGGATTGCGATGTATAGTTTTACACTCCATGTTTTATGCCATTATTCCAAAATGTTTATTAACTTGGCATTTGTATCTTATTTTTAAAGTATCTATTCTACTATTGATTTAGCCTGTTTGAACTGTTATTATATATTAACAATGATGGGAAATTTATAAGGAGCAGACATTTGTTTTTCAGTTCTTTGGTTAATGGTTCATCAAGGCACTAGCCAATATAGTTATCTAGGAGGACTGAATTCTTCTTGTAAGAGGACAACTAGTAATTGTGTCTCTGGCTAAATTGCACCAGGCTAAAGGAACAGGAGAGAATATCTTTTATAAAAAACCAACAAAATAAAAACACTAATCAGGCATTCATTTACATAAGAGAGTAGATATCTCATGTTCTAATAAACTATAGGACTTAAATCTTACTAATCTCTACACTGAAGTATTTGTGTCAATACGAATTTGGGTAAAATAAGAAATATTGAACCATAGCAACTTCTCTTGCTAAATCACATATTTTGTAGATCATGAAATGGTATATGGTTAATTCTTTTCATTTTTTTATCCTATATTTACTCTGGTGTGTGTATCTTTGTTGAATTCATTTGTGTATTTAAGTAGGCAATCCCCTGTTGTTTTGTGATACTAGATTTTATATTTGTGTTTAGTGGAGCCCACATTCTTTTTCTTGGTCTTGAAAACATCAATGGGTCTATGTTTGACTTCATTTTTTATGTAAGCTTTTAAATATTTTCCTACGGAATCAAGTTATTATTAGAAACAGGTTATATTATACGACCTCTCTTTCCAAAACACAGAACGGTTCTAGCACAGGAAAGCAGAAATATGGAAAATATATACATTATAGGTTTGAAGTTTACAGCAATAAAGACGGACTGTGATATTCCAATCCTAAGATCACAGTACACTTTAATTTATTCGTCTTCCAGTAGGCTATCACTTTCTGAGGGCTCACATGAACTTGGAGCTTGGTGGCTATCACCTTCACTTTTTTCTTCTCCTCCACTAAGTTCTTCTTTCCCTTTCATTCTTTCCTTTACCCTTTTCCTTTCTTCCTTCCCCTCTTCCTTTTAAAATGAGTGTATAGTGTTCTTTTTATTCAAATGTTGAATCATTTCCGAGATGTTTTCAGGAGTAAATCTTGTCTTTTGTCTTTATAGTGCATCAGTGTTTCACATTGTAACCTCACTCTGTTTTGGAAATCGCAGTTATCTATAAAAGAGATATTTACTAAGAAATATTTATTATTTCTCTGCTGTAACCTTAGGTTTTAAGTGTTAACAATTTGCAGTGTTCAAAAGGGAAATACTGTAAATATAAGTCACACCTTTATAAAAATAATATGACCTTTCAGTTTGGTACAATTGCAGAACTTTTCCGATCTCTGAATTGTATTGAATACTGTTTGTGTACTGCTCTTGTCTATATTATAATTATTCATCACCATGAGTTATGGTATATAATACAAAAGCATAAATAAAACATTATGCTTCTTCCTGCATCAAGAAAATTTCACTTTTGTTATGTATGACAATAATCAGTTAAAGTTTTCTCTTTTAGACTTTAAAAGTTAATAATAAATTCTATAGTATCTGTTCATATTTTTCATTCATTATAAATTATTTCAACATCAACAAATTATTGTTACAATAACATGATATTAGCTTGGAGCTTTATCTTGGGCAAATATTCCCAGTAATGTGAGAGAGTAATTTTATCTACTTGCGCAGGGTACATTTATTGGTGGAAACAAACAAAAATCAACTATGATTTTGGGTGAAAAATCAAAATTTTATGTTGCAAAACTATGTACTTTAATCTTATTTATTGGAGAAAAAGCCTCCAAGGTTATGCTGTATTTGAAAAGGTTATTTATATCATTCCTTGTTCCTCTTAGCAATGTTGCTAAATGATTCATCACACCTATGTCAGCATTGAGCCCTACAAGGTTTCTAACAGTGCAGCAAAAAGCAAACAAGTTCCAGTGAATCATCATGACACAAATTACTATATGTGTGTTTGGTATCACAAGTGATTAATATGTTCAAGATATTTATCCACTTGCTTCTCCACGCTGTCAGAATCAAACATCACTCTAAAACATTTATCCTTAACTGATGAAAGGTGAAGTTATATGGATAATCTGCTACATAGACCTACAATAACATATGACACAAATAGGTAACATTAATTCTCTAAGTTATCTCCTATCAGTTTTATAACATGCAACATTTTAATTCATGTGTGATAAAAAATTTTAAATTAGAATATTTCCTTTTCTGAAACTACTTGGAAATTGTGCAGTTGAAAATTTCTTTTCTTTCAAATATAGAAAAACACTATGTGTTAAATGATGGAATGTTAAATAAAGTTAGGATTTATTATAGCAAAATTATGGGGACAGTTTAACTTTGATATATTTGAGAGTTCTATGGGCTGGGATACTGGTTTGTGAAATATATGAAAAACTCTATTAAATTTACTTTGACCTATTGCCAATCTTATATTCTCTCAGATATACAATGAAGTTACCAAAAGCCCAGAAGAAGTATATCCTTAATATTTCTTGAGCCACTTACTACTTACTTTTCTGTCAAAAAGAAATCATAATCCATACTATCCTTTGAATTTGTTTTGTGTTTTGAGAAGTTAGTTATCTATTTGGATGTTGTGATTCTTTTTGAAAATATGTCCAAGACTGTCCATTTTGGTTAAATCATTCCATTAAAAATTCAACAGATATTATGATGTTAATCATGGAACATATTTTGTTAGTGATTTCCAAATTCTACTCTGTGGTTTTCAGACTAATAGACGTTAATACTTTTTTAAAAAGATGAGATACTTTTTATTGGGCATTTTTCTCTTATTATAATGGATATTAATAATTCATACCAGTGTCAAAGCATAGGAAATATAGAAGTGATTCTAAATAATATTCTACTATATTCATAGATCAGTGCCTGGTCCCGTTGTCATCAGAGTCTTCCTCTGGCAGCAGATGTGAATGCAGAGACAAAACATGTTTAGACTGAGTCTAAATTGGAAGTTCCTATTCAGTCACTCCCAATGACTTGGGGAATCCCACTGAAGAGAAGGAAAGGCTTTAGAAGTCAGAGGAATGGAGTATATTAGGGTCACATGACCTACAGAATCCACTAAGTAGGGCTCAAATGGACTCAGAGAAACAGAAGCGCCAATCATGGACCCTGCAGGGTTCCCCACCATGTCTTCTGGGAACATGCTATGACTGTTAGCTTGGTGATTTTTGTGGGACTAACAGTTGGAGAAGGTTTTTCTTTGACCCCTCTGTGAGCTCATAGGATTGTCTTCCTCTTATTTGATTGCATTGTCCAGGTTTGACATGAGGGTTCTGTTTTGTCTTGTTGTATTTTGTTTTGTTTGGTTTTTGTCCCTCTTGGATATCTGCTCTTTTCTGAAGGCAAATGGAGGGGGAGTGGATCTGAGGAAAAAGGGATATAGAGTGTGGTCCTATGTCTGTAAGTGGAGGAAAAGTCCTCATTTACACTGAGGAAAACTCTGAGACCAGATTCTCAGCCCAGCCTCCCTGAGAAAGAATCCACATGGGGGAACTGGGTAGAGTGGAGGGAAGGGAAATATTGGTCACGGTGTATTGTATGACAGAAGAATATAATTTCAATTTAAAAGTTTTTACTTCTTATGATGGCTACAAAGCCTTCAGCCATTCTTTTCTGTAATAGCAGGATTTTAAAAGCATTTAGAGTAAAGGATATCCATATCCATCAGCTATGTTATAAAATATAGAAAAATATTGAGGATATGGACAACAAATAGTTCACCTGGTAGAGTGTTTATCTAGCAAACATACAGGTCTGGGTTTTGTACCTCACCCCACTTAAACTAGGAATTGTAATATACAACTGTATCAATGTGCTTTGTGTATTGTATTTTGATTAATAGAAAAATTGTAGGGAAAATATTAAAAACAAATTATATTTAAAAGTGTTGTAGTTCTAGTAGGCAGATTTTATCAGTTTCATTTATGTTTATATTATATTTTCTAATGAGATAGTCATTTTTTGTTTTTTTAATGGTTGTTGATTTTTTGGTGGATCATTATTACTGATTTTCATATGTTCAACATAATTTTATATGTTGAAAAATCTCTGCATGCTAAGGATCATTGTGAATGATTTTTATATGTCCTTTTTAAAAAATTTTTAAATTTAATTGATTTATTCAGATTACATCTCAGTTGTTATCCCCTCACTTGTATCTTCCCATTCTTCTCTCTCTCCATCTTTCACCCTATTCCCCTCCGATAGGTCTGTGACAGAAGGGGACCACATCCCCCACTATATGATCACAGCTTATCAGGTGACATTCAGCCTGCTTACCCTTCCTCTGAGTGCCACCATGCCTCCCCACCAAGGGGAGGTGGTCAAATAGTGGTCACCGAAGTTCATGTCAGAGTCAGTTTCTGCTCTCCACACAACTGTGGAGAGAATGTGTTGTCCACTGGCTAGATCTGAATAGGGGTTCTAGGTTTACTGCATGTTCTTTTATTTGGTCTGCATGTATTTTATTTAGTATCTTCTGTATTTGTGTTCATAAAAGAAATTGTTCTGTGATTGTTTTTCTGTGTTGAAACTTTATGCAGTTTGTTTACTAGGGTAGTTGTGGCTTCATAAAATGAATTGGGCAATGTTCTTTCTGATTTTATATTGTGAATAATTTGAGGAGCATTGGTGTTAACTCTTTCTAGAAAGTAAGATAGAAATTGCCCTGAGGCTTGAGTGCAGGGTGATATTAACAAGAAATTTTCTCCATTCAAAGGCCCTCCTCTCAAATGATTCCAGCTTGTGGCAAGATGATATAAAACTAGTTAGCACATCCATCTATGGGTTATTTATAGATATTTAATTTATATATTTTTTTCTGCCAAAATAGCTATGTGGAAAAGAACCAGTTTGAAATGTTATGTTTTTTGTTTGTTTTTTTTTTTTTTTTTTTTTTTTTTGCTGTTTCAAATTTTATATAGCACAATGTCACAGAAAGAAATTACTGAACGGAAGAGAAAGCCGATGAGCTTACATACCTTTAATCTTCATATTCTTGCCAGAAACAGACTACTATCTTCTTTTCAAATACAAGGAACCCAAGTCAGACAGGGATGAAATGGCTTGGCCATTTGTGGCTGCACAGTGGAGGGAAAAATTTTGGGGAATAGTATCTGAAAATGTAAAGTAACGGGGATGCTTCCATGCTATGCTGTACATAAATTTTCATGTATACAACCTTGGAATAAAAGGTCCTATTTGTAGATGCTCACAATAAAACTAAAACAAAGGTAACAAAAGACTAACTAAGCTTTAAAACACATATAAAACTTACGTTTTACTGAAAAAAATGCATTTAGTCAAATGGGATAATTTATATTATCAACATTTAATTTTATTTATTATTTTAATATCTTACTAATTTATTCATATTACATTTCAATTGTTAGCCCATCCCTTGTATTTTCCCATTCCTCCCTCCCTCTTACCTTTCCCCTGCTCCCCTCCTCTATGTCTGTGACTGAGGGGGACCTCCTTCCACTGTATATGCTCATAGGGTGTCAAGTCTCTTCCTGGTAGCCTGCTATAACACTTAATTTTAAAACAAAATGTCTTATATGAAAGTTTCTGGTTTGTCAAAATCTATTTTTAAAAATTGATTATGATGCAATTTGCACTACAAAAGGTAATACATTCGCAGTTTTTGTACTGATAAATATCATGCATTTAATTTATTTTTATATGTTTATAATCTAAAACACAAACATACATATATAAAAACAGTTGTGAATCTTTAGTGTTTCATAATATATAATATAATTATTAAAGACTATTATAATGTAAAAGACAACTAAAACAAATGAAATGTTCTACAGTGCTATCTGAATGAAGATTTATGTGCCATTTATACAAATTTCTAGTATGCAAACATACATTAAGATAATAAGAAAAAATAAACACAGATTAGATGAAAGAAAAAGAAAACGAACATGATACTGAGATAATGTTGGTGTAAGAGTTTATATAAAGTCAAGAAGTTGTAATATATCATTATTGTGTTTTAATATAAAATATACAAATTCACTACTTTTATAAAATATGGAAGAACAAAGGTAACAATGTGAAACCACTTAATGCTACAATGACATGAATAAGCATAAATTCTATGTTTGTCATTGTTACTAACAATTTCTAAAATTCAGAGAATGATTGAAAATAACAAATAAAGATGATTAAGAATGGTTGAATCATTCATGAGATTAACGAGTTTTCAGGTTTATTAAAACCAAGGAATGATTAGGACTGATAAGAAAGTTAAGTGAAATACATCTAAAATGGCATTTCTGTTATCAAAGTGTTCAAAAATTGCTTTACATTAACAAATATGTGACATTTCAGTATCCCAATAATGAATTTTATTTGAATAGAATGATAGGCAGTTGAATAATTGAATACATCATATAGTTTAAAAAAAATAAAATCCTACAGTTAATAAAGTTAATTACCCACATTCTAGAGAATTACAAAATTAGTGTGGAATACCTCACCTTAAATGTTTGCCTGACATGTCCCGGTAAAGCACACACACTACAGGTAAATTGGACCCCCACCTCCTGGACTCTATTTTCTGACCCCAAATTTTGACTGCTTTCCAGAGGCCAGAGCAGTAAGGGAGCCCAGAAGCAAGATAGGTTGTAAAAAACCACAGGACACTCAGGCCACAAAAATCCCAGCTGAGATACCTGATTGGACCTGAAGACACCCTAGTCACCACAACCAAGGCCACTCAAGCCAGAAAACAATCAAAAAACAAAAACTAAAGGAAAAACATAAAACACCCACCTATCCAACTTTATCCAAGATAAACTTAGAATCCAGCACCTATAATAACCAAAAACTCAAGATATCTAGAGTTCAATGTAAGAACACATTCAACAAGAGCCAGGGCAATATGGCACCACCATAATCCAGCTGTCCTATTGCAATAAGGTCTGTATATACTAAAATAGTTGAAGCACAAGAAAATGATCATAAATCTAATCTTAGGAAGTAGATTCCTTTGAAGAGGAAAAAAATTAGTCCCTTAAGGCAATACAAAAAAATGCAAACAGGAGAAGGAAATGAATAAAACTGTTCAAAAACTGAAAATAGGACACACAGTGAGTGAATTCTGGAGATGGAAAACCTAGATAATAGTACAAAAACTACAGACACAAGCATCACCAAGATTATACAAGAGTTTGAAGAAGAATCTCAGGCATAGAATATACGATATGAAGAAATTGAAAGATTGGTCAAAGAAAATATTAAATCTATAAAGTTTCTGAATCAAAACATCTAGGAAACCTGAGATACTATGAAAAGACTAAAAATTAGAATTATTGGAGTAGAAGAAGGAGAAGATTCCCCGCTCAAAGGTCCAGAAAATATTGCCAACAAAATTATAGAAGAAAATTTCCCTAGCCTAAGTAAGAGATTCTATCCTCTTACAAGAAGCTTAAGAATACCAAATACATTGAACCAAAAAAAAAAGAAAATTCCCATGGCACATCAGAATCAAAACACTCTATAGAAAAAAGAAAGACTATGAATTGCTACAATGGAAAAATGCCAAAAAACATATAAAAGGACCCCATCTGTCAGAGGTCATGAGGAGGGGAATAAAATGGAAAAGGGAGGGAGGGTGGTAACAAAAAGCTAAGCACGAGGAGATTGCAATCTGGATGTAATGTGAATTATTAATAAGAATAATTCCATATATATACATGTTTGTGTGTATATATACACACCTGACTTCTAAACAGCTTTAAAAGACAAAAGGTCCTGGGTAGATGTCTGGTAGTCTCTAAAGGAGCATAGATGCCATCTGAGACTACTATTCAAATAAACATTCAATCAACATAGATTGAAAACACAAGATATTCCATGACAAAACCAAATTTAAATGATATATATTAATAATACAGCCCTAAATATAATATTAGAAAAATACTCCAAATCAAGGAGCTTAACTATATATAAGCTTGATTATTAATATTTTTCAAGAACATCAATGGACACAATTACCAAATTCAAAGACACAGGCTAACAGAATGTATGTTAAAAACAGAATTCATTATTTTGCTGAATATAAGAAATATATTTCTTTTGATGTCTGTAAAAAATTCTGTTGGAATTTTATGGGAATGCATTGAATCTGTACGTTGTTTTTGGTAATACAGCCACTTTTTTTGTCATATTTAAATTTTATTTTTTATTAATTTATTTGTATTACATCTTGATTGTTAGCCCTTCCCCTGTTTCCTCCCATTCTTCCCTCCCTCCTACTTCCCCCCTTCTCCCCTCCTCTATGTCTGTGATTGAGGGAGACCTCCTCCCCCTATATATTCTCTTAGAATATCGAGTCTCTTCTTGGTAACTTGCTATCCTTCCTCTGAGTGCCATCAGGCCTCCCCATTCAGGGGACATTGTCAGAAAAGGGGCACCAGAGTTCGTGTGAGAGTCAAATCTCACTCTCCACTCAACAGTGGAGAATATCATGTTCATCAGCTAGGTCTTGGTAGGGGTTCGAAGTTTACTGCCTATATTCTCCTTGGCTGGTGCCTTAGTTTGAGGAGGACCCCAGGACACAGATCTGCCTGTCATAAAGTTCTTCTTGAATGTTTCCAGGATCCTGTGGGTCCTACTATTTCCCCATTCTTCCATGCTACTCTCGCCTAAAGTCTCAATAGGATGTCCTCTCCTCAAACCCACTTTCCTGGTAAGTAAAGTTTTTCAGAGTACGTATCCCTTGGACTAGTGTTTTGATATAAGGTGAGTATATACCGTTTGTCTCTTTTTGCTTCTGGATGAACTCACTCATTATGATAATTTCTAGATCAATCCATTTATCCACAAATTTCAGGAATTCCTTGTCTTTAATAGCTGAGTAGTATTCCATGGGGTAGATGTACCACAGTTTCTTCGTCCATTCTTCTACTGAGGGACACTTAGGCTGTTTCCATGTTCTGGCTATTATGTATAAAGCAGCTATGAACATGGTTGAGCATATGTCCCTGATGTGTGGTAGTGCATCTTCTGGGTATATTCCAAGGAGTGGAATAGCTGGGTCTTGAGGAAGCTCTATTCCCATTTTTCTCAGAAAGCGCCAGATAGCTTTCCAAAGTGGTTGTACTAGTTTGCATTCCCACCAGCAATGAAGGTGTGTTCCTCTTTCCACATCCTCACCAACAAGTGGTGTCAGTTGAGTTTTTGATCTTAGCCATTCTGATGGGTGTAAGGTGGAATCTCAGTGTCATTTTGATTTGCATTTCTCTGATGACTAACAAGGACGAGCATTTCTTTAAGTGTTTCTTGGCCATTTGATATTCCTTTGTTGAGAATTCTCTGTTAAGTTCCAAGCCCCATTTTGCAATTGGGTTGAAAAGATCCTCCGGAGGAATCTCTATACCTGATCTCAAGCTGTACTATAGAGCAACAGTAATTAAAACAGCATGGTACTGGCAAAGCAATAGGCTGGTGGATCAATGGAATTGAATTGAAGACCCAGAGATGAATCCACACACATTTGGTCACTTGATTTTTGACAAAGAAGCCAGATATAGTCAATGGAAAAATGATAGCATCTTCAACAAATGGTGCTGATCTAACTGGATGTCTACATGTAGAAAAATGCAATTAGACCCTCATTTGTCACCATGCACAAAACTCAAGTCCAAATGGATTAAAGACCTCAACTTAAAACCAGAGACATTAATTCAGTTAGAGGAAAAAGAGGGCGAAGAGCCTGGGACACATAGGCACAGGAAACAACTTCCTGAACAGTACACCAACAGCCCAGGCCTTAATGTCAACAATTAATAAATGGGACCTCATGAGGTTGAGAAGCTTCTGTAAGGCAGGAGACACTGTCAGAGGAACAAAGCGACAGCCTACAGACTGGGAAAAGATCTTCACCAACCCTACATCTGACAAAGGTCTAATATCCAAAATATATAAATAACTTAAGAAATTAAATATAGCCACTTTTACTATGCTAGTCCGACTGATCCATGAGCATGGGAGCTCTTTCACCTTATGATACATTTTCATGTTTCTTTCTTTGGAGACTTGAAGTTCTTTTCATAGATGTCTTTCCTTTGTTTTGTTAGAGATACACCAATATATTTTATATTATTTGTAGCTATTATGAAGGGTGCTGTTTCCCTATTTTTTTTCTTGGCCTGTTTATCATTTGTATACAAGATGACTACTGATTTTTTTGAGTTAATGTTATATCCAGGCACTTTGCTGAAGTATTTATCAGCTGTAGGAATATTCTAGTAGAATTTTGGGAGTCACTTATATATACTATCACTATATAGTATAGTATCACTATATAGTGATATTTGATGTCTTTCTTTCCAATATGTATGCCCTGGATCTTCTTGTCCCATTGCAATAGCTAGAACCATGTTGAATATATATAGTGAGAGTGGGCAGCCTTGCCTTGTCCCTGATTTTAGGAGAAACCACTTTAAATTTCTCTCCATTTAATTTGATGTCGGCTATTGGTTGCTGTATATTGCCTCTATTCTGTTTATGTATGCATCTTCTATCCCTGATCTCTCCAATACTTTTAGCATAAAGTGGTGTTTTATTTTGTCAAATGGTGTTTGCTTTTGTTTTTCATCATCTTTAGGTTTACTTAATGTGGTATTAAATTGAAGGATACATTGAAACATCCCTGCATCCATGGGATGAGGTCTACTTGATCCTGGTGGATGGTGTTTTTGATGTGTTCTTGGATTCTGTTTGTGAGTATCTTTATTGAGTGTTTTTTGCAACAATGTTCACAAGGGAAATTGGTCTGAAATTATCTTTGTTAGGTCTTTGTAGCCTAATAGAATGAGTTTAGCAATATTCCTTCTGCTTGTACTTCTTCTTCTTCTTCTTCTTCTTCTTCTTCTTCTTCTTCTTCTTCTTCTTCTTCTTCTTTTTTTTTTTTAAGTATAGACGAATTCTGCTCTCAAAGCATCTGGCCCTGGGCATTATTTGGTTGTGATCCTCCGAATGACACTTTGTATATCCTTTGGGGTTGTAGATCTATTTAAATTGTTTGCCTGATACTGATTTAACATTGATAAGTGATAGTTATCTAGAAATTCATCAATTTCATTTATATTTTCCAATTTTGTTGACTAATGGTTTTTGAGGTAAGAGATAACTATTCTTTGTATTTGTTCAGTATCTGTTGTTATGTTCCCCTTTTCATTTCTGCTTATATTAATTTGGATATTGTTTCTATGTTGTTTAGTTAATTTGTCTATGGGTTTATCTATCTTTTTGATTTCTCAAAGAACCAGCCCTGGTTTCAATGATTATTTATAATGCTCTTTTTTTCTAATTTATTGATTTCAGCCCTGAGTTTGATTATTTCCTGTCATCTACTCCTCTTTGATGTGCTGTCTTCTTTTCCTTCTAAACATTCTAGGTGTGCTCTTAAATTGCTATTATGGATTCTATCTAACTATTTGAGTGAAGGCACTTAGTGCTATGAAATTTCCTCTTTCTTTCTCTCATTGTGTCCTGTAAGTTATATTGTGGCATGCCTTCATTTTCATTAAATTCCAGGAAGTCTCTAATTTTATTCCTTTTTTCCTCCTTAACGCAGTGGTTATTGAGTAGAGAGCTGTTCAGTTTACACGAGTTTTAAGCCATCTGATGTTTGTGTTGCATTTGCTGAAGTCTAGCTTCGATTCATGGTGGCCTGATAAAATACAAAATGTTCTTTCAATTGCTTTGTACCTCTTGCGGCTTAATTTGTGACCAACTATGTGGTCAGTTTTGGATAAGGTTGCATGATGTGCAGAGAAGAAGGTACATTATTTTGTTTGGGTGGGATGTTCTGCAAAGATTGGTTATGCTCTTTGATTCAGCACATTAATAAATTTTATTATTTCTCTATTTAGTTTCTGTTTTAGATGACCTCTCCATTGGTGAGGGAGGTGTGTTGGAAGCTCCTACTATTAATGTGAGGGTTTCAATACACGGTTTACTACTTAGTAATTCTTCTATTGTGAGTGTGGGTACCCTTGATTTGGAAAGTAGATATTCAGGATTGAGACATCATCTCGGTGGGTATTTTCTTTGGTGATACTAAAATGTGCTTCCCCATCTTTTTTTATTAATTTTGGTTGAATTCTATTTTATTAGATATTAGAATTGTTACTCCAGCTTTTTTGGTCGCTTTGCTTGGAAAACCTTTTTCCAACCATTTTTTTTTATTGGAATGTCTAATTTTCTTGCTGAGATTTTTTTTTTTTTTGTATGCAGCATAATGACGAGTCTTGACTTAGCATCCTCAGTGTTATATGGGAAAAAAATCAGGATAGATAAGACATTTCTGTAAGATAAAAGAACTTCTTGAGGTACCACTATCCCTAATTTCAAGCTGTACTATAGAGCAATAGTAATAAAATAGCTTGGTATTGGTATTAAAACAGGAAAGTTGATAAATGGAATCAAAGACCCAGAAATAAATCCACACACTAACAGACATCTTGTTTATAGAAAGAAACCAAAAACCATAACAATAACACTCAAAATAGAAATCTCAAATGACTGAGTATCAGTTAAGGAAATGTTCATTGTCCTTAGTTATCAGAAAAATGTAAATCCAAATGATTCTGATATTATATCTTACACCCAACAGTATGATTAAAGTAAAAACTCATTTTACAGCACATACTCTCAAGGATATGGAGCAAAGGGTACACTTCTACATTACTAGCGTGAGTGCAAATTTGTACTAAAACTGTGGAAATCAATGTGGAGATAACTCAGAAAATCAAGAATAGTCTTGCCTGAAGACCAGCTATACCACTCCTGGATATATACCCAAAAGATTGTTCACCATATCACAAGGACACTTGCTCAACTATTTACTTGGCAGCTTTATTTGCAATAGTCAGAAACTGGAAACAATTTAGATATCCCTCAACTGAAGGAGCAATAAATAAAATGTGGTACATCTATAAAATGGACTACTAGTAAGAAATTAAAAATAAAACAACCATGTAATTTGCAGGCAAATGGGTGGAATTAAAAAAATCATGCTAAATAAAGTAAACCAAACCCAGAAAGACACACATGGTATGTACTCAGTCTAGGTGGATTTTAGTCACATAGTACAATATAAACATTACACTGCACAGACCCAAAGAAGATAAGTATCAAGGAGGATCCAAAAGAGGATGCCCAGATCTCATTCAGAAGGGAAAAATACACTTGTAAATGAATATTAGGCATAAATTAAAGGCTAACAATGCTACCTCAGACTCAAAATATCTAATGAAGGCCCAAGTGAAGATGGTGAATCTCACACAGAACAGGAAATAAATTAGATATCTGAAGTAGATGGAAGGGAGGGGACTTGGTGAGAGAGAGTGTGGGGATGGTAACAGAGTGAGGCCAGGTATGTGAAGAGCAGTGATGAGAGAAAAAAATTGGTTGAGGGGCATCACTGAATAAAGGGAGGCTTCCAGGAATCCATGGAGGTGACCCTACCTGAGACTCCTAGCTTCAGGGTTAAGGATCCTGACAGGCCACCTCCTGTAGCCTGGTGTGATTACCACTATTTTTTGCCTACAAAAGTGCACTGTTACAGACAGAGCATGAATTGAGTGAATGGAAAACTAAAGACTGTCCCAACTTGAGACCCATCCCATGGGAGAGAACCAAGCCCTGACACTATTAAGGATACTCTGTTATGCTGGCAGACAAGAACTTAGCATGACTGTCTTCTGAGAGGCTTCATACAGCAGCTGATGAAAACAGATGCAGACATCCATAACCAAACAATAAGCAAAGCCTGGGGATTTCTGTGCAAGAGAGAGAGGAAAGATAGAAGGAGCTGAGATGGTCAATGACAACATAAGCAGGCCTAGAGAGTCAACTAGCAAGCATGAACTGGACCTAGACACTCTACATATACGTAGCAGGTGTTCAGCATGGTGAACATGTGGGTCCCCCAAAAATAGGAATAGGAGGTCTCTCTGACTTTGTTGCCTGACACTGGATCCATTCCCCCTTAGCTGAGCTGCCTTATCACACTTCAAAGGAAAAAGATATTTTTTACCCCACATGTGACTTGAGCTGCCTAGGCGGGTTAATATCTGTTGAGGGTCTTCTCATCTCTGAGAAAAAAAAAGTAGAAAGAGGACATGAGGTAGAGTGGTCCAAGGGCAAGATTGGAAGGAGAGGATGCAGGTGGCTAAGGTCAGGCTGTAAGGAGATTAAATTAATGAATACATGGGAATAAAAAGAAACACAATTCAACATCTATGATAAACTATACTTCAGAGTAAAGGGCTGAGAAAAAAATCCACAAAGCCAGCAAACTCATGGTAACTGGAAAACTCTCTATTCTGAAACTACTGGGTCAAGAAAAAAAAATAAAGAAAGAATCTGGAGACTTTCTAAAATTCATTGGAAAAATGCACGTCATATTTAAACTATTAGGTCAATGAAAGTAGTGGCAAGAAATAAGTGTCTTCGTGAAGAAATTAGTGATATCTCATTCTAGTAATTCACAGAACACCTGAGAGTTCTAGAACAAAACAAAACAAAACAAAACAAAACAAAAAAAAAAAAAAAAGGAAACATAACCAAGAGGAGTAGACTGCAAAAAATAATCAAACTCAGGTCTGAGATGATTAAATTAGAAACAACAGCAACAATGCAAAGAATCAATGAAACAAAGAGCTGGATCTTTGAGAAAATCAACAAGATAGATAAACCCAAGGCCAAACTATGTAAAGGTAGAAGAGATGATCTACAGGTAGTCTACCTGATTTTATGACAGGCATAGCCTGTGTGTATTTGGTTTGAAGGTGCTAGGAAAAAACCAATAGGTGAGGGGAGGGAGGTCAAGAAGTAATAGTCTATGGGATCAAGAGAAGATGTGGACAGGGGAGGAAGGAAGGCTGACTCTGTTGAAGTGCTAGAGAAAAGACTTGGGAGACTGGATTTTGAAGGAAAGCGAGAATGGTGAAGATCTTCAGTTGGCTTAAGTGATTACCTGGCCTGCTCACTGATGTGCTTCCTGTGAGTGCCTACTATTGTTACAGGCTTTGATAATGAGATGAGTTTCTGGAAGGAACTCTGGAGCTAAAGATCTCTGTGATTCATGGGGGATGGATGCAGAGATAAAATTTTCAGGCAAATAGATGCAACTAGGAAATATATTTCCTTGGAGGGGCTGGGAAGCCAAGAACCCAGAAAGATAAATATAGGATGTATTCACTTATATGTGATATTAGCCATTAGATAAATAACAAGTTACAATTAATAGACCTAGAGATGTTAGATATAGAGGAAGGAACTAGGAGGGACAAAAAATTCTCCCAATGAGAAGGAAAACAAATAGATTTTATGGTGATATTGAGGGAGGATAGAGACAGGAACAGGAAGATCTTGTGGACAGGTGTAGGGGAGGGTTGAGAGAAAGAATATGGGGACAGACAGCTGGAATTGAGGAGCATTTGAGATATGATATGAAAACCGAGAACACTAGAAAAAATTTAAAATATACAAAGATGATCTTTATGAGGTCTCCTCATAGTGGGGGATACTGAGTCCTAACTGGCCATCTCTCATTCTCAAAGGAGGCTTCAAGTACTGACATTGGGTTGCATTGTATTGGCTTCTTGATAAGAGGGTACCATGGCATTGCTAAAAAAGAATGGTTTGCTCTTCGCAAATTATATCAGGCCCCCATTGTCAAAGAATACACCTACATAACACATTGAACTAGAAAAAATTGAGCTAGTATGTACATGTAGCATTCACTCCTATGTTCTAGTTTCCTTAATGCATGAAGATACTCTACCAGCTACAAAAAAAAAAGCTGTACATAAACATTAACGCATCCATAAAGTCTTTGGCTATAATCTGCCCTGCCTACAAGATATACTAGGGCACAAAACTTGCGGTAATAGCCAACCAACATCTGCTTGTTTTGACTTAACGCCCAATGTGCAGTATGGTTCCAACCTAACACTGGTTGGGTGGCCAAGAATTTTAGAATAAATAGCCTAAAGTCCTAGAATAACACAAAATCCTAGTGGTCCAAAGTCAAAACAAGAAAATATATCAAAAAATGACTGCTAATAATATTCTGCTATACTTCTAGATCAAAACCCTATTTATTTATCATTTCAGAAGATCCTTCTGGACAGACAGGAGCAGATGCAAAGACTTTTACCCAGATATTATGCTGAGTGAGAGCCCTTGGCACATAGCGCTCTAAATGTGATGTCTTCATCAAATCCCTCCTCTCAGAGCTTAAGGAACAGGTGGGCCTCTGATTCGTAGGACTCTATTTCTTCTATTAATTGTCTATCTGGCCTTAAGATGATTTTGTGTTTTATCTTTTTTTAATTTTTGTCATGTTTTGTTGCTGTCTCTTAGAAGCTTGTTCTACTCTGGTGAGAGTAGAATGGTGGTGGATCCATAGGGGAGGAGAGGACAGAGGGAAACTGTAGTGCAGATCTATTGTATGAGCACAGAAAACATTTTCAATAAAAAGAAAAAATTAAAAAGAGAGAATACCTTCTCAGGTGACTTTAGCTGAGTTAAGATTACAGTTTAAATTAACTAAGACAGTACCCCAGCATGCACAGAAGATTTGTGTTTATCTAATTCATAGTTAATTGCAACAACTTAATTAGTGTTCAAAATAATAGATTTTAAAATAGTTGAGTCATAATTTAATGAGTTAGAAAGTTATAGTGGAGCTAATTTCTTACTTATGTCAGATTTGGGTACCTAAATATTTTTAACCCAATGTAATATGCATTAATTTACTTTTATTATTTATCTTGTTATTATTATGATCTGCAGAAATTAAAATCTAAAATCATATTATTTAAAAAGTCAGAATTGATATCACATTTCTTCACTTTCTGAATAGAATGTATACGTCTCTTTGGATTTTCTATTCATACAAGCATCAGAAGCAAAGACTATTTTTATGCAACAACAGCATATGTATTTATCTTAAAGCAAGTTATAATGGCTTATAAATCCTCTTATTAGAAGCTGAAGTTTGCTTAATTTTTTTGAAGATTTTTTTCTCTTTCAAACAGAGCTGGCACTTCACTGCTGAATTAAAATAGCACGGAAAAACTACTATGAAACAAAACAGACAATTGCAGAACAAATTTCTTTGTTGGAGTTCTCAACAAAGTTGTTTATGAATAAATTTGATGTATTCTCCTTTTTTCATCATGGTTATGTTTGTATTATTACATTATAAGGTTCTGAAATTATAAAGAGTTACTTATTTACTTAATTATTAATACTCAGTGATTATTAGTCATATGTTCACTAAAGTTTTGTTTTCAGATAAATGAGGTAACTGTCTTCAAATTCAATGAAAAGATTTCTTAAGTTCATATGTATCTATTCAATTGCCTCTTTACAAAAACATATAGATGTAAATATATAGAATTAATAGGCATTGCATTTTTTTGAGAGAGGGTTTCTCTGTTATCTTGGTTGTCCTGGACTTGCTTTGTAGACCAGGCTGGCCTTGAACTCAAAGTGATCCATATTCTTCTGTCTCCCAAGTGCTGTGATTAAACGTGTGCCCCACATGCCTGGCTAGGCATTTATTTCAATTTGCTAGATATTGCAAAATTATTATGTATTTATTTAGGTTTTTCATGATTGAGCTTCTCCGTGTAGCCTTGGCTGTCCTGAACTTGCCTTGTAGACCACTCAGGTCTTGAACTCACAGAAATCGAGTTGTCCCTGCCTCCCTGAGTGCTGGGATTACAGGCAAGTACCAACATGTACAGCTAAATAGTGCGATTTTATGAAGAATTGTTTACTGTAAATAATATTTTTCCTTAGGTCTATTTTTTTGTGTGTGTTTTGAGATTGAGTCTCTCTATGTAATAGTAGATATCCTGGAACTGTAGATAAGGCTTTCTTTGAATCCAAACTATCAGCTTACCTCTCCCTACTAAGTGCTAGAATCTAAGGAGGATGAGATAAGGTTATTAAGTTTTTGAGACTTTCATATATAATTTGAATATTGAACTAGATTTTGAAAAACATTACCTAAACCTTACTGTCTGAGTAGTATTCTCTATATTTGTAACTGGATAATAATTTCATGGAACTTATGCTTATAAGTTTTGTCATGTATGTATAATGAAGGTTTCACTGAAAGACAGCAAGAAAACAATTTATGTAACATATAATGAATGAAATTTCACTCACACACTCCTGAATCCTGACAATTATTCTTTAACTGTATTCTTTTCACTTGTCAATTTTTAAAAATCTAAATATATAATAATTTTACCACTGGAAGTGTCCTCCATTAAAAAATCATTTAATTTTCCTCTCTGCTTCTTAAAGGACTGCATATATAAAATATCTTACTTGAACCTGAAGATGTCTACTTCCAAACAGCTTTTGGACAAATGTTATGTGTTGACTCTATTTTACTTTTTGGCTAATTATTTCAGAGGTATAAATATATGTGATATTAAATGGATAATGTCAGTACAAATTAATAATAAATGAGCTTCCAAAATACATTTCTGCCTTGTTCTGTTTGCTAAAGTACAATTGCAGAAAAAAAATATGTGGTTCTTTTCCCTTTAATATTATACATTATGTAAAATGGATGAGGTTTGTTCTGTACATTGTTTGTATCACATAAAATGGTAAGGCACAATATAGATGTGAGCTCTTCATAAATATTTTATGATGTCTTCACATTGACTTTATTTCTTATTACATTCCCTGAGGGACCAGAATCTGATTCCCAATCCTGCAGTTCTTACCTAAGAAAGGAGAATTCATGCTGATTTTGATAACTGCTAGATCAGAAAGTGATTTTGTCTTTCTCACTGCTGGGTACATTTTCAGTGACCAAAGGTTGTCTATTGATGTACACACAGAACTCTCATTAATACTGTAGAAGTTATACATGCAATAAACCAAGATACATATCTTTTAGTGTTGAGAGATGATCATTGCTAAAATAAGCTCTTTTTACATATAAATTGCAATTTACAGTAGGTCTCATTCCTGAGCAGTACAAAAATACAGAAGAACACCTCATGTGTATAATGAGTATATACAGAATTCTTTAGTGTATAATCACAGACACTGGCAAAAGCAGGATGCATCTGTGCATGCATAATAACAGTCTCAAAAGCTGTGCTGCTTGGAGCATGCCTTGTTGCTATGTGTAAAAGAAATTAATCTAGGGATGAAAAGTTATTATGGTGCTGGCTTAACAAACTATAAAATAAACTTAATGTAATTACACTTGATAAGAAGTTAAGCATGTAGTGTAACCACTGAATTTGAAGAAGATGACTCTGAGAGGATATGAACTACCCAGAGTGACAATTATTTAGTAATGCCTCAGGATATTATCCAGTAAAGAAACTGGTTGTGACTCAAAAGTGATTGACAAAATTTTCACGTTTACAATGAATGCTGTCTGTAATCTCCACTTTTGTAAATAAAGGCCCCTCTTTGATATGGATGGGCAAAAATGAGTTTTGGGGCTTGAATATGGTTTGCACCAGTTTTATGATGAGGTTAACATTTCCCTCTGCATGATTCATACTTCAGTCTTTCCTTTCATCTCTTCCCTATTTTGAATTATGTCAGTTTCTGATTTTTTTTCTGGACTTTCCTCTTTATTCTTGACAGCACCCCATTCTGTCTCATGTGAAAATATTTCCATATAAGTTTTTCTATTTCTTACATCTTACCAATGAAAAGCATGTTTTCTTTTTATTATGGCTATTTGTAGTACTTGGGAATGTGTGTGTGTGTGTATGTAGAGAATATATTCTTGCCTTAGTCTGGGCCCAAGGTGAAAACTGTCTCGGGATGTCACCCCACTGAGACTTTGTCTCTACAATCTGATAATCATCTGAGATAGACTCAGAGGAGACATATCAGTGCAAGAAAAAAGACAGGAGATGGTTACTCTGGAAGAGCTATTGAATTGCAAAATGAGCATCAGTGGAGGAGATTGGAGGATTGGAGACTGCAGCATGAAGGTATCAGGGATACCTCCAAGTTCAGTGCTCAGATGATATGTTTTTTTTTTTTTCTGTTGGATAGATGATCTGAAAAACACTCCTGAGAATTACACAAGGGAAATTGTCCCACAGAACTTATACCGAGAAGTTTTCATTCTTGTTCCCCCTTAATCTCCTTTCCCTCCTATTTAGAGTAGTCAGGTTGTAAGGGAGGCACACACCTTTAATAAATTCCTAATAAACTAGAATCATTAAGAAATTGGAGCCAACACGTGCCACTAGACTTGGGGCCTGATGGGTTCTGTAATTTCTAATTGTGTGAAGGAAGATTCAAATTTGCAGATATAGAAATCTTGTTTCAGGGTGTCAGCAAAATTGCAACTGCTGTTGTAAAACTCTTTCCTGCTTTATGCTTAGGGGGAATTTTCTGTTTTTTCTTTGTCTTTTTATTATATTTTACGCTTAGAAGGATTGGAAGAAAGGCTGATAAGATAGAAAAAACAGAAGTATCAGTAAATTCTATCCTTTTGGAAGGAATGGCAGACTTGACTAAACAGCTGGAGAAAGTGCAAAAAGTGTGGAATAAAGTTGAAGGCCTGGGAAAGAAAATAGCACCTTTGATAAAAGGGGGTGAAGAAAAACAGAAACTAGAAGATTAAGAAAACAGAAAAATAAAAATATCTTTGGAGAAAAATGTTTCGATAGAGGAACCCTCCAGAGCCACACAGACACCATCTGCTTTTCCAATTACTTTAAGACATGTGCCTGCTCATAACTGTGTGGAGGGGCATGATGAAATGACATGTTGTCCAATAGATATGTTGGATTTAAAACATTTTAAGTAATCTGTTGGCCAGTATGGAATGCATTCAATTTTCATTAGGCAAAAGTTAAATAACAGGGCTATGCAGCATAGACTTGCTCCCCAAGATTGGAAAAGTTTGGTTTCAGCAATATTAGAAGTGGCACAACACTCTGAGAATAGCACAAAGGGGTTAAATGTTAATAAAGGTGTATGAAGATAATGCAATCTTGTCTTAGTCTGGGCCCAAGGTGAAAACAATCTTGGAATGCCAGTCCACTGAGACTTCTCTGTAGAAACTGATAAACATCTGAGACAGAGTCTGAGGAAGAAGTATCAGCCCAAGACAAAAGATAGGGGTCTGTGACTCTGGCTGGGCTATTGTATTGCAAAATGACTATTTATGGGAGGGGAGAGAGACAGAGAGAGAGAGAGAGAGAGAGAGAGAGAGAGAGAGAGAGAGAGAGAAATAGGGGAGAGTGCTGCCTAAAGGCAAGGAGAGTTGGAGGATTTCGGACCTCGGTGGGCTTGTGGGATACCTCCAAGTTTGGTAGGGCTGCTTCTGTCAGATAGATGATCTGCAATACTTCTGAGAATTACACTAGGGGAATTGCACCACAGAACCGATATCCAGAAGTTTTCATTCTTGTTCTCCTTCATGTCTTTTCCCTCCTATTTAGGGTAGTTTGGCTGTTAGGGCGGTACATGCCATTAATAAATTCCTAATAAAGTAGAATTGTTAAGGAATCAGAGCCAACAAAAGTATAAGGGAGAAAGGGGATTGACAAAATGTAGTGAAGGATAAAATTAAGCAAAAATCAAGTGTATACACTTGAAAAAGTCAAAGGCTAAAAAAGATAAATTAAAAATCTAAACTATCATTAATTTTACTAACTTAAAAATTAATGCACTTGGTACTAGAGCACCAAATATGACTTTGAATAGGTCTTAAAGTAAATTAACTAGATCAGAACAAATATATATTTTAGGACCCATTACACTTGTTTTTAATTAAGGCTAAAAACAGATTTCTAGACCACCTTCCAAGCAATAGATTTGCTATTTGGTTACCCATATTTGCCAATTTCGGACACTGAAGATAGGAGAGTGGTCACTGTTGTTTAACTACACAAACCTCTTATTTCTGGGTTTGGGTGGGATTCTGTGCTCAATTTAAACCATGTGAGATTTTTGCACTTGCTTTGGTAGGGCTTTTCTTGTGTTTGTCACTGACTTTCATGTTGTAGTGACTACATCCCCAGCTCATGTTTGTAATACTTATTCTTTAGGTATTTAAAAGCTATTCTA
The DNA here is from genome assembly GCA_907169655.1 of Acomys percivali. Lineage (NCBI taxonomy): Eukaryota > Metazoa > Chordata > Mammalia > Rodentia > Muridae > Acomys > Acomys percivali. Next base: position 31,093,191 of record OU015748.1, on the reverse strand, counting down.
TAATGTTATTGCTCATAAATATTTTCACTATTGAAAAAGTATTTGATGAATATCCATACTTTCCTAAAGCATTTATTCACAGTTTCAATAATGCTGTAATTTGTTCTGACTTCTACGGAGTCAACAGTCACTTATAATTCATTTTTACTTGAACTTTGTTTATTATGAATTTATATTTAACAGAGCCACTTAAAGGGCTTTGTAGAATCCCATGTAATTTTACTCCACACTGAATATGCCTGTTTTCTCAAAAGCCCGAAGGAAAGTCAGGGTCAGACCAATTAAAGTAAATGGTATCATGGAGCTGGTGAGAGGTTAGGAAGTTTGTTTGGTTTGTTGATGACAAAATAGATTGTTTCTTCCTTTAATGAACACACGTAATGACAAGTACTTTAATGAATCTATATCCTCCCAGAAAAGCCAAGAAAGTTGCCTTAGGGAGGTCAATTATTTTTTATGTCTTTTTAGTGTTCATTTTATGGGTTTATCTGGCCAAATTAATTAGCTACAAGACTTGGTAGGAAAGCAGGGAAAGCAGTATGCAAACAGGCTGCTTTACTAATGTCACAAAGCATCACATAATTTCACATGTACAGTCAAATGGTATCTTAATGTTTCAAAAGAATCTATGACTACAGATTAAAAGCCATCATAATGTTTTATCACATGAATATATTAAAATGTGCAGGTGATATGATGGCATATATTTTCTATTTGTGATTATGCTAAGATGTTTGGTTAAATTCTTTTTCCTTCATTAACATTGTTAAAATTATCCATCTCTTTTGCTATAGTAGAATCTAAGAACATTATATTAATAAGTGTTTTTAAATGATAGGTTTATATTTAAAATCAATGGGATAAGTGATATATATCACAGATTTACAAGAATTTGGGCAGACAGAAAGTTAGCCCCATCTAATGTAAGATTCAGTTTACTGAGTAAACTTATGAATAGTTTACTTTGTAAGAAAATGTTATTTAACATTGGGTAACCACTTTCCGCATCAGAGTATTTTTATTTTTAAGCATTTCAAAAGACTCTTGCTGGGTTAAGCAGAAAGGACATTTATTAAGAAGTTATTAGGCAGCTCACAGAATCATTATCAAGGCTGAACACTAGCCAGATGCTAAGCAGTTCAAAAAGTGGCCCCCAACCTTATTTTAATGACTAGACCATGTTGCTGGTGTATACTAGCTAACCTCAGCACCTCCTATAATCACTTCCCAAGCTGTTTCTTCTAATGATCTCCTGGTTTGTCCCGTTGCTTCCTGACATTCATGAAGTACTGTCATGCATCTTCCTTCCATTGCCACAGCCCCTGAATTTGTAGTACTATGTGTCTATGTGCCAAAGCCTCAGTCACCTGCCTGTGTCTAGTTTAATTTAGAGCCAAAGAAGTTACGCAATAAGCATTGGCAATGGCTTTGGTAGAAGACACTACAACAATTCTAAACTCATAACGAAGAGGCTGTTCAAAATATTAAAAAGTCAAACATGTCTTAAAATATCTAATTTTCAGGTATTGCGCTCAAAGTTATCTTTTAATTAATTAGTTAATTTATTTGTTCATTCATATTACATCTCAATTGTTATCCCATCCCTTCTATCCTCCCATTCCTCCCTCCCTCCCACTTTCACCCTATTCCCCTCCCCTATGACTGTGACTGAGCGGGACCTCCTCCCCCTGTATATGACCATAGGGTATAAAGTCTCTTCTTGGTAGCCGGCTATCCTTCCTCTGAGTGCCACTGGGCCTCCCCATCAAGGGGACATGGTCAAATATGGGGCACCAGAGTTCATGTGAAAGTCGGTCCCTACTCTTCACTCATCTGTGGAGAACGTCCTGTCCATTGGCTAGATTTGGGTAGGGGTTCGATGTTTACTGCAGGTATTGTCCTTGGTTGGTGCCATAGTTTGAGGAGAACTGCTAGGCCCAGATCTGCCCATTATAATGTTCTACTGGTAGGTTTCTAGGACCCTCTGGATCCTTCCATTTCCCCATTCTCCCATAGTTCTCTTACCTAGAGTCCCAATAGGATGTCCTTCCCTCTGTCCCTCTTTCCTGGTAGGTGAAAACTTTCATGGGACATGTCCCTTGGGCTAGTGCCTAGTTATAAGTGAGTATAGACCATTTGAGTTTTTCTGCTTCTGGGTTAACTCACTCATTATTATCATTTCTAGTTCAATCCATTTGTCCACAAATTTCTGACATTCCTTGCTTTTAATAGCTGAGTAGTATTCCATAGTGTAAATGTACCACAGTTTCTTTATCCATTCTTCTACTGAGAGATACTTAGGCTGTTTCCATGCTCTGGCTATTATGAATAAGGCCGCTATGAACATGGCTGAGCATATGTCCTTGTTGTGTGATGGTGCATCCTCTGGGTATATTCCAAGGGGATTAATAGCTGGGCCTTGAGGAAGCCCTATTCCCAGTATTCTGAAATAGCCGTCAGGAAACACTCCCTGAGAGAGGCAGGCCCCTGGTTTTGGCTCCAGAAAAACACCTGTGTTCTTCACTGGGTCAGCCAAGGTAGGTGCTGGTGCTCTGCAGTTCCAGTATCACTTTGAGGTAGAGTATGTAGAACCATTTTTCCTATGTTTGACTGAACTTTGAAAATCTTGCCTTCAGTACTTGGGGCTTTGGGTCCTAGGCTCAGGTCACCCTAAACTGCCTGAACCCCTGTTGGCTTCTACAAATTGTTTAGGTTCTTGCCAGCTCCAACCAGGTAGTGGAGCCTATGTTCTGCCTGCAAAGGAGAGAGCAATTGCAGCCTTTTGATTGTTGTTGGTTGGCTAGATGTTTTCTCTACCTCTTCTGACCGGACCAGGCACTCACAAGAGTGTGTGAATCCCAGCTAGGCTGTGGAACCTGGCTAGGCTGGGATAGTTATGACCAGTTGTGCCAGGGTAGTCTTCTGGGGCTATCTGTTTGGTTTCTGCCCAGCCCTGGTCAGAGGGCTATTGTGTTCCTTGACTCCTGGCAGTGTCTTTGGACTCAGATCATGCCACTATGGCTATATATCCCTGATTTCAGCAATTTGTCACTTGCAGGCAGGGTCCAGACCAGGCTCTAGGGGCTGGATTGCTCTCCACTGAGTTTCCTTCTCAGAGCTTGCAGCAGATGGGGACTATACCTACTGCTGACTGGGTGCCCGAAAGGTGCCTAGGCTTTCTGTGGGCTTACATGGGTCATGGGGTGGGTCTCAGGTCCCAATCTACCCTCATAGCTTCCTCTAGTCCAGGAGGATTGAGACACCCTCGCCACAGACTAAGTCCCAAAACTGAGTTTGCCTGCCAAGCAAGGCCACCACATTTTCTTCTTGGGGCACGTAGCAGCTGGGACCGTACCCACTGCAGACTGGGTGACCGACTGGCACCCAGGCTTTCTGTGGGCTTGCGTAGGTCAGGGAGGCCAGTCTGAGGGCACAATCCTTCCTTGTAGCTTTCTATAGTCCAGGAGGTTTCAAGCACCCCTGTCCCAGAGTCAGTCCCAAAACTGAGTTCCCCTGCCAAGCAAGGCCGCTGCTCAGACCTTACAGTCTGGGTCCTGTCCGTGCCTTGGGGGACTAGTCCGTCATCCTTCCCGAGGTGCTGGGTGACCAGAGGTCTAACTAACCCGTGGTCCATACTATTTCTGTCTCGACCAGTTATCCCCAGCACCTGCGGTCTGTGGGTCCAATTAGCGTTTGTGGTCTCTTCCCTGGAAATCAGGCAGTGTGCATCTTCGTCGCCGCCATCTTGGCTCCACAGCTCAGAGTTAGCTTATAAACAACAGGGAAAAATTAAGCTAAACAAGATGACTAATAATTGCTTATTAGTTAAAAGCCAAACTAAATTCTCACAGGTCTGTGGTTATAGACTGTATTTATAAAGTTGAAAAATAAACAGAATCTTAAAAAATAAGGGGCATGGATTTTTTGAGAAATATGAATGTTAAATATTTCCAAATATTCTTGTACTTTTATTTTTTAAATATATTTTATTAATTTATTCATATTACATCTCAATCGTTATCCCCTCCCATGTATCCTTCCATCTCTCCCTCCCTCCCATTTTTCCCTTACTCCCCTCCCCTATGACTGTGACTGAGGGGACCTCCTCCCCCTGTATATGCTCATTGGGTATCAAGTCTCTTCTTGGTAGCCTGCTATCCTTCCTCTGAGTGCCACCAGGCCTCCTCAGCATACAAAATAATAAAATAAGCATATAGATTTTTTCAGAGTTTCAGTGTTATAGGGTTTTCCATATAACAGACCATTATTAAGTTTACTGAAAGAAAAAATTCCTGAAGTTAGATTTATAAGTAAAGTTATTTTCTTCTTACAAAAGCAGGCATTCATCTTATTACAACTAAAAAAACTTTGATTTTTGAGCAATTTTTCTTGTTGTGTGCTGGAGCATCTTCTGAGTATATTCCAAGGAGTGGAATAGCTGGGTCTTGAGGAAGCCCTATTGCCAGTTTTCTGAGATAGCACCAGATAGATTTCTAAAGTGGCTGTACTAGTTTGCATTCCCACCAGCAATGAAGGAGTGTTCCTCTCTCCCCATATCCTCTCCAGCATGTGGTGTCACTTGAATTTTTTATCTTAGCCATTCTGATGGGTGTAAGATGGAATCTCAGAGTTGTTTTAATTCACATTTCCCAAAATCTATATTCTTATGTACAATATTAAGTGGCTTAGTGGTAGTAAATCATCAGCTGATTAAACTGTTATTATTCTCTTAAGGTAAGTCATTAAATAAAAAATATACATTAATTCTTATTCCAGAAGTATGATGAAATCATGAAATAACTCAAAAATTATCAAGAATATAAAGATATTATTTGTACTTTAACAATGATTTATTAGACCTGTGTACACAATACTAACTATGATGTGATAGCTTATGATTCTTAATGTGAAAAAGTGTCCATAGAGGTGAACAGACTCCTCATTTGTATTTTACTGGGAACATCCTCTGTCACTGGGTAAACACCTTCCCTTGTTAGAAGACGCACTGAAAGAAAAAACATAGGAGAACAAGAAAGAAAATCTATGGAAAAGGTAATGATCTTTGAAAATTTCCCTTAATGAGTAATTTGTGGCTCAGTGGATTTCAAGAGATTATTGGTTTTAGAAATGGATTCTATCAACTAGGGTGATAATGAAAAACCATTAGGTCTGGATAAAATAAAGCAGTAAATTTGTAATGCATGCAAGCACTGAGAAAAATATTCTACTCTCTTCACAAGTTGAAAGCGTTGTTTAAAATCACTAGAATGAAAACTTCTCTAGGTAGAACAGTATTTTTTGATAGCACATTGCACAGTGGATTTTCATTGAGGCATCAGTTAGTATTATTTTCAGGGACATTTATGAATGAACAATTTTAAAGCCTAAAAAGAAAAAGCAAGGCTCCTACTTCTACTGGATATAATATAAGTGTTAAACTCAAATATTTTAACACAGCTATTTTTCTATTATATACTATTCTACAAGTGGTTTCCAGCAGGATTTCTACCTAAGTTTTTGATTGTTTATGTATTTTGTTGCTGTTCTGAACCAATTAGTATTTTTTTAATTTTTTAAAACAATTTTTCATTTTTTAATCTGTTTCATGCTCTGGGGTATCATTGAGATCAGTGTCTTTTCAAAAGTGATTAAAAAGTGATGAGAAATTGCTGTAATGAGTAGCATACATACATTCATATCTAGCCACAAATTATGAACACTTGACTAGCATGAGGATAACTTGGTTATAACAAAAACTCCTTAAATATGTTACATATAAGTGTAATAAATACACAGATAATGACTGTGTAAAATGAAAAAAGACACTATATTTTTATAGCTTAATCTTTTTGTATTGAGTTAGAATCTAGTGCAGCCCAGACTCCTATTGTATTTTTAACATAAAAGAGGACAACTTTGAATTCCTAATCTACCTGCCTTCGTCTCCCACCTGGTTGAAGTGTAGTCATACACTCTGCATGCTTGCTCAGTTTGCACATCTATTTTTAATTTTAAAAATCATATAGAATTTTAAATATCTACATGGAAATGGTATTTAATACTATTGCTCAATCAAAAACTAATCAGATATTACACCTCCCACGGTGATTAAGGATATAGAAATAGCTGTAATATCTGTATAAGGGGCTGATTCTAAGTTATTACCTCTAACTCTCTTGTATTCCTAGCAGTTTAAAAAACAATATGAATGAAAGAGGACATCTCCACTCAGGACAGTGACGCTGCCTCAGACCTTCCCCTGAGGTGCACTTACGTTCGAAGGCAATTAGATAACCACAGCGCTCACTTAGCTCTTCCTTTGTTTCCCCTACTCTCTGTAGCTCTCAAGTTTTCCTATTTTATATTATCATAGTGTACACACTGGTTTTAGGGCCCTTGTAGGTAACCCTTGGTAATTTCCTCTTGACATTTGCAACTCAATTATATTTTAGAAATCATTTTTAAAATACCATATTCAAACTGCACTTATTCATATACTTGTAAAGTGGGCACAATTTTTCTTTGGAGAAAGCTGAAAAGCAATCTTCTATACCCACTTTTACTCACTTACATCTCAATAACTTTACTGTGAAATATGTTTGGCATTAGTGCAGAATCTTTAGCTGATTATGTAGGTTTTTAAAATGGACTTTAATTTTGTCACTGTCAGGGGCATAATTAAATTGTTCTTGTCAATGTTAGCTCATTTAAAAAAAATCTTCACCCAAAAGTAATCATTACCTTTTAAAATATACTCAGGAAAGCAATAGTCTTTGAAGGAAGTTAAGACTTACCTCAATAGTGGTTACATTATTAATTGTTAATGCAAAAGTATCCCCCAGGTTTTTTCTTCTTCCCACCTGTCCAGTTTTCTGTTGTAACTAGTATATTAATTCAGTAAGACCATACTAATAAACTTTAACATCTCCCTAGCTGCTTACATTTTGTGATAGAAGTATCAGTCTTTTTTTTTTTTTTTTTTTTTTTTTTTCTTATTTTTTCCAGGCAGGGTTCCTCTGTGTAACCTTGGCTGTTCTGGGCTCTCTTTGTAGATCAGGCTGCCTCTGCCTCCCAAGTGCTTGGATTAAAGGCATGTGCCACCACCTTCCAGCAATAAATTCAGTTTTGAGGAAGCTTGAATTCAATTGGTAAATGCAGTCCTCAAAGCCCTTTGTATTTTCATTCTTGTATTTCAGAGATAGCTTCACAATCTACTATTTAAAATTTGCACACCATTCTGTAGCCCAGGCAGGCCTCATAAGTATGGTCCTTCTGATTCATCCTTCCAAGTAGCAAGGCTTGTGCTACCATAATGACGTTTTCTTGTTTATTTTTCATTGAACATAGTTTTTATTTATACAAAATATTCTGCTTAGAGTTTCCCATTGCCTAACTCCTCTTAGATATCCCTAAGCTCCACAAACCCAAACGCATTCCTCTTTCTCTCTCACTAGAATTAAAGGAGGAATCTGAGTGTAATAATTATAAAACAAAATAAGAAAAATAAAAAAAGAAATGAAATCAATGACACCAGAATAGGTTATAAGAGCCAAGCTGGAAGAAAAAGAACCAAAAGAAAAGCTCAAAAAATACAGGTACATTGCCACACATGTTCACACACACACACACACACACACACACACACACACCACCACCACCACCACCACCACCAAAACAACAACAACAAACCAGAAAATAAATATATGCATAGGAACTACAAAGTTTGTGAGATTCCAGGTATCCTGAACTCTGCCATCGTAACAGTAACATTGTTAGCTAAGCAATGTAAGACTCCAGGTGGCTTGGACTTAGCCATTATAATAGAGCTGTTAGCTGAGCAAAGCAAGTTAAGAATTGCAGGCCCATAATGAGGACAAACAAAGCAACAGTAACCTGAGAAGGACAAGTTAAGAATTCTCCACTAGCTTCCATCTCAACCCTGCCCTCAGAATTTACTGCCCCTCTTTCACCCTACTTAAATTTTACTATTTCAGAGCCCCATTCACCTAAGAGGTCACTTATTGTTAGCCTATCGCTCTTTAACTAAATAATGTGGTGAGTCCTGCTTCTGTAAAAGATATTTAAGCCCTGAGTTTTTGCAGGATGTGGTTTTCCACCCCCTCGAAGCTTGTTGGACCCAGGCGGTCTACTCAATAAATTTCCTTTGCTTTTGCATCAAATCTGGACTCTGACTCTCAATTATGCTTAAAGGAGTAGACTCTGATGATCTGAGTCTAGAAGGTTAAAAATGAGAAACTGACAAAATAAACATTTTAAGATGCCATTGAAGGATGTGTGTGTGTGTGTGTGTGTGTGTGTGTGTGTGTGTGTGTGTGTGTATGTATGTTTGTATGTGTATGTTGCCCATCTACTGATGGGCAGGGGACCTGGACTAGTTTGTATATTCAGTGAGACTCCATTAGAAAAAAACTATTTTTTCTAGTTTTTATAACTTGGAGGTAGCTTCTCAGTTAAGGATAGGGTGTATAGTCATTTCTTCTTTCAGCACTGGAACCCCATGTCCAGACCTGCATAGGCTCTGTGTTTGCTGCCACAGTATCTCTGAGATCATGTATCTTGGTACTGATGTGTTAAGAAGGCTGCATTTTCTTAATGTGCTACATCCTTTGTGGCTCTTACAACTTTTATGTCTATTTTCCTCAGTGTTTCCTGAGCTTTGAGGGGAGGAGTTGCCAGAGAATCCCTTTTCAGGACTAGTGAGTGTTCCAAGGTCTCTTATCCTAAGCACATTGTCCAGTCATGGGTCTCTATAATTTTTCATATTTACTGCAGAAGGAAATGTCTCTGATGATGGCTGATCAAGGTAGTGATTTATGAATATAGAAGAATGTCGTTAAGATTATTATTTTTTTATATTCTTTAACAGAACAACATTATTTGATCATCAGTTATGTCCCTACCCTATCTAGTCTTTGATTCTTGGCCACTGAGGCAGCATTGGGTATGGGGTCCATCTCATGGAGTGGACCTTAAACTCAGTCTGATATTGGGTGGTTAGGCCAACAACTGTTGTGCCACTATTGCACTATGGCATCTGGCGGAAAGGTCCAGAGTCAACTGAAGGTTTTGTTGCTTATTTGGGGTTTTCTTTTCCTCTTGGGAGCATGTAGAACTCTTAAGACTCTGATCAGGAGAGTCTATGCCAGGAAGCATCAAATGAGAGAGACAGAGACTGGGTTGATGCAAAAGCAAGAGGTTTATGTTCTATGAAGCTGGAGTTCACCTGCACACAGGAGTCTTGTGACCCAGAAAAGCAAATTCACAATGTTTCTATACTCTAACAAAGGCAGACTTCAGTAACAGTACTATAATTGGACTGTAAACTGATTGGCCAAGGCATATTGGATAAAAATAAGGGTGTATTTGGAAAGTGGGATTTCCCACCTTGGCAGGTATTCAGGGCCTGTAAGGCAGTTTTTCCTGGTAGGGTGGGGTAGCAGTAATGGCCCGTGGCAATGGAATTTAATTGTATCTAATTGGAGTTTCTGGAGGATGCTGATGGGTCTAGTTTATAGCAGTATGTGGTGGTCGTTGCCTGAACACAGGAAGAAGTAAAGTCAACTGGAAGACAAGTTCTCATACAGGACATGGTATTAAATGCAGAATATAAATTACAAAAAAAAAAAAAAAGATACGGTATTAATTTTGCCCCTACAGAATAGCTTCCCGTATTATCAACACTAGTTGGTAGAGGTGAAGGCTCTAGGGAGGCACCAACTCAATTTCTCCTTTTTCAAATTATTATTTAAGAACTAAAATTACATCTGAGAAAAAGAAAATATATTAGACAGAAAAGCAAAAATCACAAAATAAAATTTCCTGAGTTTCTCCATTGTTGACTGACTGATGTATATTGCTATTATTATATTGCCTAGTCATTTATATGCACAAATTACATTGGTAAAAATAACTTCCATATTTTTCAGTTTTCATTTGACGTGAGCAATAATGGACATCTAAGAAAATGAGAATAATAATTGCTCAATTTCTATTTTTCTTAATTTTCACATAAATATTTGTCATTCTAGTTCTATGTCACCAAATATTTACCACCTCTTCCTGTTGAATTTCAGTAAGGAATATTTGCAACATACACAACTTTGTTTCCATAGCTGCAATAAAATTGGTGAAATAATCTGTTTTCATTTTTCAAATAAAATGAGCTTAAAATTCATGTAAGAAATAGCTTAGGAGTTGGGGATGTACCTACCTACTTAACGAAAAGGACTTTCTTACCATTTAAGGCACCATGGGTTTATTGATTAGCCAAACAATAACAAAAAGAGAACCAGCAAGACTTTCGGACATGTAAAGAAACTTGCTACCAGTCCTGATAATTACAGTTTGATCCCCATGGACAATATTGTAGAACTAAATCCCCCAAATTTTCTTCTAATGTCTACATACACACAGTGTTTTCCCTCCTTCTCTGTTTCTGTCTCTCTCTCTCTCTCTCAGCAACACACAGAATTAAATGTATTTAAATAAAGTAATAGGAAAATATTAAAAATCTTTTAAGACATATGTACATGAAATCATGAAATCTAATGAAATTAATATAATGTAGGAGCAAATTTAGTGTTGTATTTTATATTTAATTTATATTCTACAATTAATGATGGTCTGTATGAGAACTTGTCCTCTAGGTGCCCTTCTCCTTGCTTTCTGGGAATGACACCTACCAGCACTCTCCAAAAATTCCGCCGGAACTCTTAGATACAATTAACGTCCAATGATCCTCAAGATAAAACAACTTCCCTGGAGATTCAGCCTCCTGGACCAAACAGGCATAAAGGTCCACATTCCTGAGACTCACAACTTTCCCTTGAGATCTAGCTTCCACCCAACCTGCCTGAAAGTCTATATTTCTGAGACTCAGGACTCCTATTTACAGTTTTTTCCTTACTTCCCTGTGACCTCAACCCCTAATTACAGTTTTTATTTATAAGCCCATTACCCTAGAAGCTCCGGTATCATTCTCCTATCCTGCTGTGTCAGGAAGGATGGTGATCCGAAGCTCTGAGCCCATAATACAGGAGGACCCTGTTGAGTCCTGGTGGTCTTTTTAGGGGGTCTCTCCCGATCTGGGTAATCGGCATGACAACACAACAATGGCATTTAAAGATAAGAATGGACAACCTATGGATTGGGCATTGTTTTGTTGTTTTCAACATTGTATCATATAATTATAAGTAACATAATGGAAATTATATCAATTCAGGAAATGAAGAAATTTTGTCTTAGTAGTAGCTTGGCTACTTTTTAAAGAATTTGAATGACCAGTTGGATTCTTGGGTCCAACTATGTTGTTCACTGAAGAAGTTTACAACCATGTGTTCTTCAACTGTGAGCATTACTCCTTATTAACTTATTTGCCTGGCAGTAGTAATATGTCTATGAGATTTCACTTTACATTTTCATGTAAAAAGCAGGGACTTAAGACTCAGTAGCTGCATACATGTTATGTTCATGGTAACAGAACACACCTTCCAAGTTTCAAAGGGATCATACAACCAACAGTGCCCCCACCCCAGCTGTAAACCTCACTAATTACTGTTCAAATTTCCCGGTGCCCTCCTCTCCCCCACAAGGTCCAGCAATCCCACTTCTTCCTCCCTCCCTCCCTTCTCAAATGAAAGCCGCCACATTCCTGATGACTGACATTCCTGGCATTCCTGAGGACCGACCCAACCCCCTTTACCTGGAGCCACCTCTCTAGTTGAACTTATGACTGGCTTAACAGGAAGGAAATCATGCCTGTTATTAGAAACGTAGCCAACTACCCATGACTTTTGAAGTCAGAGTTATGAGAGGAGAACCGCCAACTTACCCAGCCAGCATAATTTTTAAAAATGGTTGTAAACGTTTGTCCTCATAACTACAGGGAAGAGTAACCTTCACTCTCATCAAAAAATCTTCTCATTGAAACAGAAATAGACTAGGAAATAAACCTGAAACCAAACACAATGCATAGTTGTAGAGCCCAATACTAGTGGACGCAACTACAAAACATTCCTGCCACTAAAGCATAGAGAGCATTTTGGGAGAAGAGAGAGAAAGAGCATATGACACAAGAAGTTGGTGTGCTCAGCTTTTTTTCACTTTATTCAGAGTTTGGTTTGGTTTTGTATGCTTGTGTTTGTTTTTTAACATTTTAAAACTCTGTAGACCACTCAAATCACAACTACTAAATTCATCTTACCTGTTCCTTCAAAAAGCGAAAGAAAGTCTCTTAGTTTTCTTTCTTTTTTTTAGTTTCTTTTTTGTTTGTTTGTTTTTGTTTTTTCATACACAGTTTTTCTGTGTAGCTTTGGCTATAGAACAGGTTGACCTTGATCTGCTTGCCTCTGCCTCCCTGAGTGCTAGGATTAAAGATGTGCACTATGGCTCATTTTTTCATTTCTTGTTAAAATCCACACATGTCCTGTAATATATAGCTAATATCTACATATAAGTGAGCATACACCATGTGTGTCTTGCTGGGTCTTGGTTACCTCCCTCAGGATGATCCTTTCTAGTTCCATTCATTTGTCTGCAAACTTCATGATTTCCTTGTTTTTAATAGTTGAGTAGTATTCTATAGTGTAAATGTACCATATTATCTACATATTACAGGATAACCATACTACAATTCACAGACTCAAAGCAGCTAAACAACAAGGAGTGCCCAAGGGAGGCCCTCCTTGATTCTCACTCAGATGGTGAAATACAATGCTCAGTGGAAGTGGATGTAGAGAGGGACCTGGGTAAGAGGGTGTTGAGTGAGAAATGTGGGCTTGGGGACAAAAAGGAAACTAAATTGAGGGTGGGGGACATAACTGGGATAAGCTGGAGACCTGTGACAAAGTAGACTAAACAGCATCAGGGGACATGAAGACTGAGGAGGCCATCTTCTAGGCAGGCAGGATAAACTCTAATTGGGATGGTTAATACCAGGAAGCACCAAATGAGAGAGCTGGAGACCAGTCAATGCAAAAGCAAGAGGCTCTATTTGTCCAAAGTGATGGGGTCAAACTACCCCTGAAGGAGAAGCGACCCTGAATAACCAACTTGTAAGGCTTATATACTCTTGCAAAGGCAAACTTCAGCAACTGTACAATAAATGGCTAATGCATGTTGGGTAAGAATAAGGGTATATTTGGAACTGGGACTTTCCACCTTCACAGGTGTTCAGAACCCGCAAGGTGTTTTTGGTGGTTCAGGTCCTTGGTAGGGTGGGGTAGCTGTAACGGCCAATGGCAATGGAATTTTACAGAGTTTGGTTTCTCAATTGGGAGTTAATTGTATCTAATTGACCCAGTGGAGTTTCTGGGGGCTGTTGGCAGGTCTAGTTTACAGCAGAACATAATCATTCCTGGAATATGGGAAGAAATGAAGCCTCCTGGAGGACAAGTTCTTATAAAGAACATGATATTAAATGCTTAATTTAAATTACATATAGGATATGGCATTAATTTTGCCCCTACTGCAGGACTTATAGTTTGGGGAGAATGGAACAGGAATCCACCTACAAATCCTTCAAACCAAAACTTACCCTGACTACAAAATATGCAGAGATAAAGATAGAGTAGAGACTCGGGGAATGAAGAAGCAATGCTTGGTCCGACCTGAGACCCATGCCATGGGAGAGCGCGACCTCTGACATCTTTAAAGATACTCAGTTATGTTTATAGACAGGACCCTAGGATAGATTTTCCCTGAGAGCCTCCACCCAGCAGCTGATCAAATCAGATACTGAGACTCGCAGCCAAGCGTCAGGTGGAGTTGAGAGTAGAGGGAGGCAGGATAGAAGGGCTCACAGGGAGCAAGAAGGACACAAAAGGTCAAAAGAGTCAACTAACCTGGCCCCATGGTTTCATACAGAGGCAGAAGGACCAATCAAAGACTATGCATGTACTAGACCTAGGCCCCTTACACATGTGTAATGGATGGGCAGTTTAATCTTCATGTGCATCCCATAGTAAGTTCTTTGAGTGGGTACTATGGCATGAACTCTATTGGCTGCTTTTGATTACTTGCCCCTAAAGGGGCTGACTTGCCTGGTCTTAGTAGGATGATGAGGTCAGTCCTGATGTGACTTGACATACTAGGGTGGGTTGGTGGGGGAGCTCCACTTTTTTGAGGAGACAGGGAAGAAGGGAGAGGGGGAAAGAGGGTGGGAGGGAAGCACTGGAAGGAGAAGAAGGAAGGGGCTTTGATAGGGATGTAAAGTAAATATATAAGTTAAAAGTAAATTAAAAAAATAAAATAAAATCAATATATGACTAAATAATAGAATAAAACCCACACATTCCAAGAGCTGTGTTTTCATTATGTTTTGGTTTTGGATATTCTACTAGAATACTTCATTAATAACCTTTATTAAATATTATGTTTATATATTTCATTATACAAATTAAGCTATATTTAATATATTGCTGGTGATGAGATGAAAAAATTTAAATTATATGGATGTATAGATTCAGGATACGAAACTATATAAAAATGGTCAGATTGTTCTGTATCTTAAAGTAATTGTTTCATGATGGTCATCATATGTCTACAAGCAGATTGAAGATAATAGAAAGGAACAAAATATTTGAAGCTGTTTCCATCTTTCTAAATAGAATAAAATATGTACTTAAAATGAGCACAGGATGGGGATATAACTCAATTGTAGACTGCTCTCTAGCATTCCTGAGTTTGGCAACTCCAGATGAAAAGTGAGTGTGTTACCTTATGCCCAGACTACCAGCACTTTGGTAGTGAACTAGGAGGACCAGATCATGTTCAGCTATATAACCAGATCAAGGTTCTCTAAGGCTGCATAAAACTTTACCACAATATTGATAATAAAATTAGTAGACAATAAAAAGATATATCATTATCCTAATTGCTTATGGTAATTTTGGTGATTAAAAGATATTTTGGTCCCTGGATTTAATCCCAGCATTTAGGAGGAAGAGATAAGCAGATTGCTGTGAGTTTGAGGCCAACCTGGTCTACAAAGCGAGTCTAGGACAGCCAAAGCTACACAGAGAAACCTTGTCTTAAAAATATATATAAATGATATTAATGAGTTCAAAAAGTATATTAAGTTTTATAGTTGCTGTTGTGAAATACTAAGCTTTACATTTATTTTGTAAAAGAGAAAATCATAATATATATTATCCATTAAAATATCACTTTCTACTCGAATTGTATTTATGCAAATGTGCTAAATTTTAAATGCATTAACAAACATTCTTAACATCAATTTGCTTTTGTAGAATTTTATATAGATATACAAATAGGTACAGATATAGATAAAAATAAAGATAAAGATGTAGGTAGATATGTTTGCCTAACACAGATTTAGATTTACTGGTCACTTAAAACAATAGTTGGCCAAGTATTACTGGAGAAGATAGCAAGAAAAACTGCTGAAGTCCCAATGAGCTAATTTGCATCTATCACATTTAAACATTTTCTTTTCTTTTTTTTTTTTTGTTTGTTTTTTTCTGTTTTCTGTTTTGTTTTTTTTTTATTAGTTTATTCTTGTTACATCTCTATGGTTTATTTTCATATTACATAAATGGTTAATGTTTCAACATTTTCAACACATCAAACATATATCTCTTCATTAATTCAGCAAATTATTTCTGACAACTCTGGAATGTCTTCTGCAATGACCGTTGTTCATAATTGAGAATACAATTGTAAATGCTGTTTGTTACGGAGTTGATAGAATTGGTGAGCCAACATGTAAACATACAGATGAATAGAACATTAAAATGCAGCCTGAGATTTGAAATGATAGAGCTATACCCAGAATATAATAACTCACAGGAGAAATAATTTAGTAGTTGTAAAGGATCTACGAATATAATTTGGAGGAAGAAGTATCTGATGAATATGAATCCTCCCAACACACATTGTGATGTGGTAGTGAAAGCAAATGCTGGAGAGGCAGAGACAGAGAAAAATGATGAAATGTGATAAATGTTTGTAGACAAATAACCCAGCCAGGTAGTCAGTAGCTGTAAATGGTTGTTTCAACTTCAAAACAGGAAAAGCACCAATACTTGATGAAAACCAAGGAAGGGAATAATCCAAGGCTTGTTGGTAAAGATTTTGAAGCCAAATTTCTAAATATAGTTAATTCTCAAGAAAACACATTCATTAATTAGATTGTAAAAAAAAAATTAGGAAGAAAACCCAGTGAGAAAAATTTTAGTAACAAGTTTACTGATTTCAATGAAGTGAGAAGACAAATTTTCATAAGCATAAGAAAGCTATTATTTTATGTCAGTGTATTTACACACTGTAAAATTCACATCAAAAGAAAATTCCTAGAGAACAACATATTAGTGATCTTAAACATTAATATGATTTAAACAAAATAGTTTAAAATGAACAAGTAGAACAAGAATGGTCACCAATCATAGTATGTATTGTTGGTAAAACACTGAAATTCTGTGCTATTAAATCTTGATCTTTCTTGGTTACTTCATATTTAATATTATGTTTATGGAGTTTTCTGAGGTGATATTTTAGGTTGCAGCTTCTTGTTAGAATACTTTATTATTGGCAACTTAGTCTATTTCAGTTAGCTGCACTCGAAGTACAACATAAGCAAAGATAATAGTGTCCTATATAGTCCCTCTAGGATGTCGAGAGCCAGCTGGCCAGGCTTTACTGGCTCCCAGCCTTCTCCCATATCATCTGTTTAGCTTGGTTATCTCATACCCAACTACAAGAAACTTTTATTTATATTATCAGTGCCTTATACTCTGCTGTTTTAACCCCTAATATTCCTTTTAACTTCAATCTCTTCTCATTGCAACATGTGTGAGCAAATGCAATTTCCACCATCATTATTTTGTTGTTGTTACTGCCTATAGAGAGCTAGCTTCAGCCAGATATGGCAGCACACACTTCTCATCCTAGCACTCAGGGAGGTAGAGAGGCAGGCAGATCTTTATGAGTTCAAGGCCACCTTGGTATACAAAGTGAGTCAGGGCAGCTAAGGCTACAAAAGTAACCCTATCTTGAAAACCAGAGAGAGGGAGACACACACACACACACACACACACACACACACACACACACACACACAGAGAGAGAGAGAGAGAGAGAGAGAGAGAGAGAGAGAGAGAGAGAGAGAGGAGAGAGAGCCTTCAGAGAGTTAGAGCTAGATTCTACATCAAGAAAATTTAAATTATAGGAAAATAGTCTTTAAAAGGTCTACCATTTGCTGTAAATGATATATGTTGATAAGTAGAGCAGACTTTACATTGAAGTTAATGATATTCTTAAAAGTTGAAAGTTTAGTAAAAGTTTTTCTACATATACTCTTATCTTTTCAAACAGTATTTGTCACTGAAGTGTTACAGTGACAATTTTATGCAGATACAAAAAGACTAAAATAGTAAGGGTGACATGTTCATCAAAATTTTACATTAACTGATGTATCTTTATTACTTTTCATTATTGTTAAATGAATTTAAGAATAAAAATTCATATGAATCACTTTTCTGTTCTGTTGCTAACATTTATGAAGTTTGCTTGTCAGTCTGGAAATACAATAGAGATAAAATTAAGGCAAAGGAACTAGGGATGAATAAAACAGCACAGTAAGTATTCAGATTGTTCTAGTCAAAAACAAAGAAATACAAAGAAAGTAAAGATTTTAAATTTAGTCATTAAAAGTTATGTCTGAAATTAGTATCAGTTTCAATTTCTTGACAGGTTAAACAGATAATTATAAATCTTGATGCAATCAAATATTCATAATTATAGTACTTGTGCCAATCTGTTCTAAATACATATTAAAAATCTTGAGATAATAGTTTACTATTTAAGAACAGTTTTTAGCACCATAAAATACCCTATAAACCATTAAAACAGTATTTTCTAGGCTTTATTTGCCTAAAATTTTACATAAAAGTAATCTCTCATCTTTTTAAAAAAACATGCAGAAATAATGTGAAGTTAAATTTCTTCTCTGAAAAGTCTATAATGTCCTTTAATCCCAACACTTGGGAGGCAGAAGCAGGTGGATCACTGTGAGTTCAATGCCAACCTGGTCTACAAAGTGAGTATAGGACAGCCCAGGCTATACAGAAAAACCACAAACAAACAAACAAAAAGTTTATAATTTAATAAAGAAACATAGTATTTCTCTCTCTCAAAGATTTTTTATGTCTCTGGGAATTATAGAACTAAAAAGATAAAGGAAAATAATTGAGAACTGTTCAGCTTATAATTATATTCAAGAAATTTCAGACATTCCAGTACAATACAGACAGAAAAAATAGACTGATGGGAGCAATTTAAAATAATACTAAGCCAAGATGCACAAATAACAACAGTTTCATTTACCAACTTTTTGAATTTATATAAAGATACAAAACAATTAATAATAGTTATTGAATAAATTTTGGTAACATTATAATGTTCTTTGAGATGATAGAATGAAAATTTGTACATACACATTCATCCTACTTTTAGTGTCAGAAAAAAAAAGTTAAATAGCAAGGAAAAAAACGCTATAAAACTAACAGGTTATGATTAATGTTAATATAGAAAACTCTAGGTTATTATTAAATATAAGAAATATGACATTTAATGATTTGATTAAAGAAACTATTCAATATAAAATATTTTTATTAAATACGTTTATAACATTCCCAAACAAATACTTCTGTAGATCTGCATTGTAATTCACAGTACAATTAGATTGTTTCTTTTGAATCAGTAACAATTAAAACAGAAAGTAGGTGATAAAGATTGGCAGTGTAGGCAAAAGAAGTAATGAATCACAAAAAGGACCATATCTAAATGTTTTTCACATTTCAACTATGTCATCAATAATTTTTCCAAAGACATGTATGAAAATGTAATTAATGGTGAAGTCACACATCCTAAGAAAGTACAAAATTTCAGAATAACTATTCTAGCTATATTGATGTTCATTATGGTATATAGTTTGGAACTAGACATGTGTGTTTCAGTGGCTTTTTCAGTGGCTACCTTCACTTAGCTATGTCATTTTTATCTGTAATCTCATTATAATAAAGTGATCTTCATACAAAAAAATACAGAAAAAAGAACAATTTCCAGTATGTCGTTTTTTCTAAGAAATAATATGTGCCATTTTACATGGTATTTAAATTGTTTATTTTATTGCACAACATGACATTTTTCGTAGCAAAATACAAAATCAAATAACATATGACAAAATTTTACACTTTGTCACTTCTCACTGTTACTCCATGTTCAGCAAGAGCCTATTCCTTTAGCAATATTTTATTATATTTCTGTTAGTGTATTCTCTCATATATTAATAGCCAACCACCATTTTCCCTCTCTCCTCTCTACCTAATCCCTCCTCCATCTCATCTCCAATCAACTTCTGCTGTATTTCCCTACTGAAAGGGCAAGGCTCCTTTGATTATCAACAAAACGTGGCATTCTAAGTTTGCAGTAAGACTATGCACCTCCCCTTCTGGCTGGAAAGGGCAGCCCAGTATAAGAAAAAGGGTCCCAAAAGCAGGCAAAAGAGTCTATGACAGCCACTGCCTCAACTGTTAGAAGTCCCACAAGCAGATAAAGATATACACCTGTAGCGTATATTCAGAGGGCCTACAGATTTTTAATACACCAGAAATTGTTGTTAACATTAAGTCCTACTACAGATAGAATGTCTTGATCTCCTCGTATGAAATATTTCTTGGTTTAAACTTTAAATTATGCTGGTTTATTTTTCTCCCTTCCCACTATCTTTCTTGAATTCTTTCTGCTTTTATTTATGTCTTTTCAAAGGTTTTGTACTGAGATGATACCATAGCTTGCTTTCTTTTTCATTCATTTTTAAAACAAAAATATTTTTCAGCTCATGTGTTTCTTTCTTTGTGTGTAGTGGAGTCTCTTCCATGCATTTTCAAGTAGGTAGCTACAAAGACCATACTAGCAGGGGATAATCCATGAATCCAGAGTGTGTCCGGGCATGGAATATGTAAATTACATTAACTAAATTGTGTTGGTATGTAAGCATTAAAATCAAATATATATAAAATGGCTGACTATTCTCTCCCTTCCATCTCTTGTGCTTTGTACATTTTATATTACTGACGGTTTTGCAGATCTGTAATGAAGATGCATGTACAGCAAGGCAGCAAAATTTTTTAGGACTGCATATAATATGAAAGCCTTAATGAGTAGCACATTTTACAGAGCCCCATTCTCCGGGCTTAACTTTTATGATGAGAAAGCTTTTTATTTCCTTTTGTGAATAATATGTGAAGTGACTATCTTTATTGGTTCAACAAAATATTCGTGCAAGTATTAATGTTTCTCTGCTAATTTAAGTTGCCTTACTATGCTGGCGTTGACTTAATAGACTATTCTAGTGCACTAGCTTGTTCCCGTAGGAGAGAAGGACATTGTGGAGCCAGAACTTCAGTAGTGGGACGGCTAATCTTGGTAATCAGCTCGACTGCATCCTGAATTAACTAAAACTTTAATAGCAGGACACACCTGTGGAGGATTTCTGTTCTTAGCTAAACCATTTTAAGTGTGATGACTCACTTCTAGTCTAGATTTTTGATGTGGAAAGATCTTCAGATCTTTAGTCTCAATCTTCAGAAGAAGCAAGATCCATCCTTAATCTGAGTCGTGCTTTCTGCTGGCAGCACACAAAGAGACCATGGAAGGAGGAAGCTTGCTCTATCTTTTTCTGAATGTTCTTTATGTTTCACAAGAAAACCATTCTTTCACTAGCGTTAGAGCCTGTTATTTAAAGATTCCAGCATATGCTGAATCTTAAAGATGCTGAAGACCAGCTGAGTCACCCAGCTTAGTGAAGAGAATAACTATGGAAAATTTTGGACCTTCCATTTGTAGGCTGCTAGTGTTAAAATAGCTGGACCACAGATTATAAGCTATTCTAAAATCCCCTTATACATCATATACACAAGCATATACATATGTAGCATATACATATATATCATATACACATATGTACACATATTTATACATTATATATATATATATATATATATATTCTGTAATTTTTTTCTAAAAATCCCCAAAAAATACAGATTTTTGTAACAGAAGTGTTTAGAGAAGCAAAAATATAATAATGAATTCTTCAGTTCTCTGAAATAAGTTTTCTAATTTTCTGAGACCTGGTGTTACCTTTCCAATGAATGAAGCTTCTCCTGGGAAGTCTGGAAGGCTAAGGTGTGAACTATTTAACACACTTAAGGAGACAAATGCTTTTGGTTGTTTTGGTTAATCAACTGTGAGAGACAATGAATTGATAACTCTGTATATAAAGTGTTTGATTATTTGGGAATGAGGATAAGAACAAGGAAAATGATGGTACTGATCAGTTAGTTACTCCTAGCATTTCAGGTAAATTGACAAAAGAAAAAAGGAGCTCCATGATAAATTAAGTAATTTCTAGAGTTAAGGACAACCATAAACTTAGTGATAAAATTGAACAGCTCCTGAAGCACATAAACAGTAAGCTTAATTTCCTTTCCATTCCAATCACTTTGCAATGGATTTATAAATAAAGTGGTTTGGTGACAGACATGGGGAGGTATGCACAGGCTCATCAACAGGGATTTCCAATCACCAAGGCTGACCTGGCTCTAACTGCCACTGAATGATTTATCTTCTCAGAGCAGCAACCACCACTGGTCATATAGATGGCACCAATCCATAAGGTGATAATCCTGTAACCTGGTGGTAGGTTGACAATATTGGACTACTTCTTCCATGGAAAGAACAACACTTTGTCCCTACTGGAATAGATACTTATGGTTTTGAATTTCCTGAGTATGTAAAGCCTCTGCCAAAATCACAATCCATAGATTTAAAGATTTCCTTATCCACTGTTGTGAATTTCTGCATAGAATTGTTTCTGACAATTAATTCACCTCGCAGTCTGAGAAGTGTGACAGTGGGCCCAAAATAGTGGAATTTACTGGCTTTACCATGTTGCACACCATGCTGAAACACCCTGGCCTGACAGAAAGGTAAAATTACTTATAAAGACACATGTTCAGTGCCACCTTGGTAGCAGCAGCCTGGAAGGCTATGGCAGGATTTCCTAGAAAGTGGTATATAATTTGATCCAGAGTTTACTATGTGATACTGTTTTCCTTCTAGGCAAGATCTAGAGGTCCAGGAATCAAGAGGTGGAAGAAAAAGGAATTCCATTCAGTACCAACCTTAATGAGTCACTAGGAAAAGCTTGCTTTCTGTTTCCACGCCCTCAACTTAGGCTGTTTCCATGATCTGACTATTATGAATAAGGCTGCTATGAACATGTTTGAGCAAATGTTCTTGTTGTGTGTTGGAGCATCTTCTGGGACAATACATACAGTAAACTTCAAACCCCTACCTAGATCTAGCCAATGGACAGGGAATTCTCCACAGTTGAGTGGAGAGTGGGGTCTGACTTTCACAGGAACTCTGGTGCCCCAAATTTGACCATGTCCCCTGGATGGGGAGACCCGGTGGAACTCAGAGGAAGGATAGCAGGCTACCAAGAAGAGACTTGATACTCTACGAGCATATACAGGAGTAGGAACTCCCCCTCAGTCACAGTCATAGGGGAGGGGAGTAAGGGGAAAACGGGAGAGAGAGAGAAATGGGAGGACACAAGGGATGGAATATGAGATGTAATATGAATAAATTAATTATATATATATTTATAAATAAAAGAGAATATTCGGTTTTATTATATTTAAGTTTAAGGTATATCCTTCAAGGGACTTTGCCATCTAATCTAAATATCTAAATTCATAATTAATTGTGATTATAGGGTAGGACAGCTTTGTTAGCCATAATTATGACATAGTGAAATATATAATACATTTGCGTATATATATATGTATATATAGATAGATAGATAGAGAAAGAGAGAGAGAGAGAGAGAGAGAGAGAGAGAGAGAGAGAGAGAAAGAGACATAATTATGACCTGCTTATTTTTTTCAATTTGAAATTAATCTGACATAAAGATATATGATTGTCAGGTTAAAATGAAGTGGAATTGTGAACACTATTGTTGGTTTTCAACTGGACTATATATGGAATTAAATGACATCTAAATGTCAGGGCACACCTTTGAGAGTTTTTTTCTTAATTAAATCACTTAAAGTAGGAATACCTACCTCTAATAAAGATTTTTTTGTGATGTGCAGGTCTTCATATGATCCAGATATTCTGAGGTAGAAAGATAAACCTTTTATCTTGGCCACACTTACTAATGGCAGCATTTATAAAGGACATGGAAGAAAGATTGCCCTCTTTTTGCCTGTTCACTCTGACTAAAAGTACCTTTTCCCCCTGTTATTAGAGTCTCTTTCTTTTGTATCTGGCATATGCTGAGGAATATTCAAAGCATCCAGCTTCATAAACTGAGCAACTACTGAAGTTCTTCCACCTTCCATTTGTAGACAGTCATTGTTGTGCTTGCTGGTCCACAGCATGGAAACCATTCTACATATTCAGCCTATCAGTTCTTTTTTTTTAATTTTTATTATTTATTAATTTATTCTTGTTACATCTCTATGGTTATCCCATCCCTTTTATCCTCCCATTCTCCCCTCCCTCCCATTTTCCCCTTATTCCCCTCCCCTATGACTGTTCCTCAGAGGGATTACCTCCCCTTGTATAAGCTCATAGGGTATCAAGTCTCTTCTAGGTGACCTGCTGTCCTTCCTCTGAGTGCCACTAGGTCTCCCCCTCCAGGGGACATAGTCAAATGTGAGGCACCAGAGTACGTGAGAAAGTCATATCCCACTCTCCACTCAAATGTGGAGACTGTCCTGTCCATGGTCTAGATGTGGGTAGGGGTTTAAATTTTACCGCCTGTATTGTCCTTGGCTAGTGCCTTAGTTTGAGCGGGTCCCCTTGACCCAAATCTGCCTATCATAATGTTCTACTTGTAGGTTTCTAGGACCCACTGGATCCTTCTATATTGCTATTCTCCCATGGTTCTTTCATCTAGAGTCCCAGTAGGATGTCGTCCCCTCTGTCCCAGTTTCCTGGTAAGGGAAGGCTTTTCGTGGGACATGCCCATTGGGCTAGTATGCAGATATAAGTGAGTACATACAATTTGAGTCTTTCTGCTTCTGGGTTAACTCACTCATTATGATCATCTCTAGCTCAATCCATTTGTCCACAAATTTTGGGAATTCCTTGTTTTTAATAGCTGAGTAGTATTCCATAGTGTATATGTTCCACAGTTTCTTTATCCATTCTTCTACTGAGGGACATTTAGGCTGTTTCCATGATCTGGCTATTATGATTAAGGCTGCTATGAACATGGTTGAGCAAATTTTCTTGTTGTGTGCTGGAGCATCTTCTGGGTATATTCCAAGGAGTGGAATAGCTGGGTCTTGAGGAAGCCCTATTCCCAGTTTTCTGAGATAGCACCAGATAGATTTCCAAAGTGCTTGTACTAGTTTGCATTTCCACCAGCAATGACAATCAGTTCTATTCCTCTAGAAAACTCTGTGTAAATATAAGTGGCATTGGTCTGATGAGAGAAATAATCTAAGCGTGCATAAAACTTTCTGTGTGTTCTCATGGATAACATGCAATAAACAGAAAAACATTGTTCTTTTGTCTCTTCTTATAAAGTTTTGAAATGGGGGATTTTGTATCATCTTAATTTATTACTTCCTCAGTACCATTACATGACTGTAACTACAGGTCTTCAGTAAATGAACTTGGCAAATCAGAGACAAACATAATTCCATAACACAAAAGATTTTAAACTGAAATTGACTACAACTTCAAAATACATTGCTTTGTGACCAATTAGTTTGCTATTTAAAAAAAACAAAAAGAGTTGGCTAGAATTGGTTCCCTTAAAAATTTATGATCTATCTTTTGCTTTCTTTCTAATAGACTATATTAGAAATATAGTCTAATAGACTATATTAGTTGTTAAAATTGTGATGACTAAATGTGATGAAAGTGTGATTAGATGTGACCAAAAGTTGTTGAAATTCTTGGTGTCATGCAACAGAAATTAGTCTCAGCTATTTAAATAAAAGCGTAATATGAAGGATGGAAATCAGAATCTAATGGACTGGACTTAAGAGGCTTAAACAAAAATCAGACTTAAGAACTGGCCAACAGGAAATATATCAAGGAAGTCATGATGTGTTCTCTTATCACTGCAATTTATTATTATCACTAACTTCAGTTTTTTCTTTTACTAGAGTATCTAAATCCTGAGGTCTAGGATGATGAGGCTGATTCATTGAGCCTAATTTCTCTAGACTTGCAATGCAAAATTGTGCTTTTACAAGTAAGGTTCCACCCATAAGCAAGTGGATGTCTGAAGCTAACCAAGAAAAATTAAAACTGTATTTCTTCTACTTAACTCAAAGATTTGACTCAGTTTTACATCTGAAATAAAATTAAGAAGAGATTTATCTTTAAACAGAATTTTGGACAACAGGAGATAATCCCTAGAAATGCCATTTTTCATATCATTGTAAGTTCAAGATTTTCAGGGAGTGTCTTTAAATTTCACTTTAAAGATGAGGAGCTTTAAATCTTAGAAGTTGTATGTTTAGAGGGTAGTGAGATAAAAGTGCAGAAGCTACAGTATATTTTCACCTACCTTTATTATACCAAGTTTTCTCTATTATTAATATCTTATGATATGGTGAATCACATTTGTTAAAATGGAGTGAATATTGATATATTATGATTAACTAAAGCACAGAGTAATATTAAGATTCATTTTCTACTATATCTTCTGAGTTTTTAAGAGACTTTTACAATTTTAATTATGTATACATATCTGGGTGTGTTCAGGTAAGTTCAGGTGCTCATGGAGGCCAGAATTGTCAGATCTATGTGGAGTTATACCTAAAATTGAGTCCTCTGGTAGAGAGGTACACATTCAATTACTGAATCAATTTTCCAGCCCATTTTGAATTTTGACAAATTTAAAATGTCCTGTTTCTATGTTCTATTTTGATAGTATCAAACAAGGCCCTAAAAGTTTTTGTTTCTGTTTACTCAAAGTCTTTTTGACTCCAAAGATAGGTATGTACATTTACATATATAGTAAATCCGTATATATATTTGCATACATTTTTACAAATACAAGTGTGTATGTACAAATAGTAGCTAAAGGCACTAAAACCATGTGACCAGTTGCCAAAACAAATTAAAATAGCAACTGACATTATTGTTTTGTTATATTTTGTTAAGAATATATATACATATATGTAGGTATATATATTATATATACTGCATGTATGTATATAAATTAATGTATTTTTATATTTTGCATATAAGTACTGATTATTTTACTATGTCCACTCTCCTTTTCAATTTGTAATAAAATTGGAATCTTGCATCTACAATTTTTTTTAAATAAGATTCTTTCACTTATCAGTATATATTTGTTAGGATTTCTCTACATCTTCTCAGAGCAAAGTAAAAATATCAATTTCCTATTTTGGACATATTACTATCAGTTTATTCTTTTACCTGAAAAGTTACTCATTGCCTTTAAGTTTCACTAATGAGAAAAAAATAAGTATTATAATATGTATGTTATATATGGGTATATAGTTCTAACACAATTGTACAAACATCATTCTCAAATTCAACCAGCAATGGACTAGTGACTCTGTTACTCCTTAGTAATGAAAACTGATTCTCTTCAGTAGTTGGTGTCCTTTGTGTTTGTTGTTATCTAAGTTTATAATTAAATAACAAAAACTAATAACTACCTTTTATTATTTATATTGTTGCATTACATTCTAATTCAAATTATGTAATTCATTAATTTAATGTATTGAGACATACTACCTTTCAATAGCTGCTGAAGAAAAACAAAATCATGAAAATTCTGGATACTTAGACAACTCTTCTGTGTAAACTTAGGAATTATATAACTGCTATGTTTCTATAATAAAGTTTATCCATGGTACTTCAGTTTTCACTATAGAGAGAGCTTTTCTCATTGTTATGAAAAAATAGGATTTATCATGCAAGTCAATACTGTGAATGCCTTTTACAATTAATCATGGGACTCACTCATGAGAAACTTAATTTAGCCAGATCTCTTTAAATGACTGAATTTCTGTGCTATTTTGGAGCCATCTCATTATTTCTGGAGAAGTTATCCTTCCTTGTGTCATAGTACTGTTCTACTAGCCCAGCAGGACTGGCACTGCATGAATAGAAAGCAAACACCCTCTTTGAGTTAATTAAACATGACTATAAATATCTAAAGAGATGTCAGCATCAGAATTATGAGACATAAGTTATAATTATTTGATGAGTACATTCCATACAAGAAATAGCATATTACACTGTTCTTCTATGTGTGCACCTGTAATGCATGTTTCCAAAAATAAAACGTCTCACTCACGAACATATATGTATGCTCAGGAATATACTAGGACGTGCTTCAGAGCACACAAATTTTTGAAATAAACATTGGTCAAAGGAAACTAGGAAATACCACAATAATTAGCATATAAGGTAGAAGCCCTGTATACTCACATATACACAGACATAAAATAGAAATGATTAAAATAGTAAAAGATTGTTGAAGTTTACTATACATTGTTCACAGAACGCTTTTAAAGCAATATTCTGCTAAAATTACCTAAGTTTTAGATATTTTCTCATTGAAAAATATTTGACCTATATAATGAAATTCTTCTGTCTGGCATAGCACTAAGTCCTTTATAAATATGAAGAAAGGAGGGCCTTTTATTATCCTTTCCCAGTTAATATTTATAACTGATTTTATTCAATTTTACCTTCATTCTAAAATGTGATTTTCCCCCTATATTCTCTCAATTGTGAAGTGTCCCATGCTCCACAAGTTCTAACTTTGTCACAACCTTTTACTGAAGTCCTTTCTCTCTATTTCTGTTAAACACTATCTTCTGTCTGGAAAGCTGTCTCTATGTAACACCTTTACTTCCCATTCCCCAACTGCACATGTTCTGTGAATTAATACTTATTTTTGGCAGCTTTTATCAGTCCACTGTATTTTCGGAGAATTTTGTAAGTAAAGCATTTGCTGTATTTCATTGAAAAATTCTTTATCCATCAGTTACATGTATGCTATAGTTTCCCAAATATGTCAGGCAGGTAGAAATTAAGAACTCATCCATTACATGTTGAAAAATGACCATTTCTAGCATGCCTAAATCAGCTGTTCTTGCTAAAATTATTTCAGATTATTCCTTGAACCTGGACAAATCCATATTCAATATGTTTATGTTTATATAAACTTATATGTTCTAAAACAGTCATTTAGCTTAACAATGATAGCTTTTTATACATTATTTTGATATATTTTTAGAGGGAATATGTTTTTACTTTAATTTAAATATGTTTTTCCTTCATTCAAAAAAGAATAATGCAGTTGAGCTGCATGCTGTCTCCTCAGAGTTCCATTGTCCAGTCAGTGCTCTGCCCATCTTCACCAAGCCTGCTGCATCAGGAACATCCAGGTTAAATCCCTTCCCTAACTAATCCTTGTTCTCTATTTCTTCCGGGCATTCTCAGCTGCTCTGAGCTATGTGCTACGTCCTCTGCCTCCAGCTCCCTGTGCCTCACATCTTCATCAGGCCTGCTGCACCAGAAATATTCAGTTATACCCTTCTTTCCCCAATCCTTCACATACCAGGTTCCTTGGGGTATGCCCAGCTGGCCTGAGGTGTGCACTGTCTCCCTACCCCCAACCTTCACTGTCAGGCCACCACTCTGCCAGCCTTCACTAGACCTGCTGCACAAGGAACACCCAGGTTAGATTTCTGACTCTCTATCTCCCTTCCTGCATGCCCTGGGTCACTCCAACTGACCTGAGCTGCATGCTATTCCCACCCAAGCACCATTGTCTGGCCACCATTTCATCAGCCTGGACCAGAAACATCCAGGACAATGGGATGGCTAATGGCCCAGAGTGAGGACAGAATCAACAAGAGCCAGAGCAATGTAGCAGCCTCAGAGCACAGCTATACTACTACAACAAGCCCTGGATAGCTTAACACAACTGAAGCACAAAAATGTACATTCAATCCAATATTATAAAGATGTTAGAAGTCTGTAAATAGGATATGAATAAATTCCACAAAAATGGAGGAAAATACAAATAAAAAATGTAGAGGTTTTTAAAGATAAAACGACTAAAGTCATTAAAGAAATACAAGAAAACACAACTAAGCAGATGAAGAAAAATATTCAGGACCTGAAAATGGAAGTAGAAGCAATAAAGAAAACAGAAACTGAGGGAATTCTGGAGACAGAAAACATAGGAAACAGAACAGGAAAATATACACAAACATCACTAACAGAATACCAGATATGGAAGTCAGAATATTAGGCTTAGAAGATATAATTGAAGGAATTGATACATGAGTCAAAAAATGTTAAATGTAAAGAAATTATTGATACAAAACACTAAGGATAGCTGGAATTCTATGAAGAAACCTTATCTAAGAATAACAGGAATAGAAGAAGGTGACATGTCCTAGCTCCAAGAACTAGAGGACATTTTCAACAAAATCATAGAAGAAAATTTCCACAACCTAAAGAAAGATATCCCTATATACATACAAGAAGCATAAGGAACACCAATTCAATTGGACTAGGAAAGAAAATCCTCTCATCATTTAATAATGAAAACATGAATCAATAG
The DNA here is from genome assembly GCA_907169655.1 of Acomys percivali. Classification (NCBI taxonomy): domain Eukaryota; kingdom Metazoa; phylum Chordata; class Mammalia; order Rodentia; family Muridae; genus Acomys; species Acomys percivali. Next base: position 31,063,499 of record OU015748.1, on the reverse strand, counting down.
AACAAAAGAAGAATATTAAAAGCTACAAGGGAAAAGACCAAGTAACTAACAAAGGCAGACATATCAGCATTATACCTGACTTCACGACAGAGACTCTAAAGCCTAGACGGGCCTAGACAGCTGCCCTGCACCTTTTAAAGACCACAGACGCTAACGTAGACTACTATATCCAACAAAACTCCCAATCATTATAGATCGAGAAAACAAGACATTCTATGATAAAATGTTGAAACAATATCTATCCACAAATATAGCCATACAGGAAATACTAGAAGGAAAACTTCAACTCACAAGGTTAACTACACATAAGAAAACACAGGGACAGCAGGTCACCGAGAGGAGACTTGATACCCTATGAGCATATACATGGGGAGGTAATCCCCCTCAGGAACAGTCATAGGGGAGGGGAATAAAGGGAAAATGGGAGGGAGGGAAGAATGGGAGGATACAAGGGATGGGATAACCATTGAGATGTAACTAGAATAAATTAATAAAAAATTAAAAATTAAAAATAAAAAAAAAAACACAGGGAATATATAATTCCACACCAGCAAAGGCAAAATAATGGAAGCACACCAAACACACACACACACACACACACACACACACACACACACACACACACA
>OU015748.1:31039333-31062863 GCA_907169655.1 Acomys percivali | reverse complement strand
ACACACACACACACACACACACACACACACACACACACACACACACAAACAAACACAGCACTACCACCATCAAACTTACAGGAATTAACAGTCATTGGTCATTAATATTTCTCAATATCATTGACTCAATTACCCAATAAAAAGACACAAGCTAGTAGAATGAATGTAGAAAGGAGATCCATCATTCTGCCCATACAAGAAACATATCTCAGCAACAAAGCTAAACATTACCTCAGAGTAAAGTCTTGGAAAAAGTTTTCCAAGCAAATGGACCCTTGGAACAAGCTAGACTATCCATTATAAAATCTAATAAAATAGACTTTTAACCAAAATTCATCAAAAGAGATAGGAAAGGACACTTCATCAAAGGAAAAATCCATCAAGATAACATTTTGAATATCTATACAACAAACTAAGAGGTATGTACATTAGAAAAAAAAAACTTACTTAAATTTAAATTGTATATAGAACCCAACATATTAATAGTGGAAGACCTCAATACCTCACTATCACCAGTGGACTGGTCATCAAGACAGAAACCAAATCGAGAAATAATGAGCCAAATAGATGTCATGAAGAAATGAACCTAACAGATATTCACAGAACTTTTCACCCAAACACAAATAAATTTACCTTATTCTCATCACCTCCAATATTGGCCGTAAACTTTGTAACAGAGGAAACCTCAAAATATACAGGAAAATTTAAATAACCGTTTGTGTCTTAGCCGACTACTATGGATTAAAGCTGATCTGCATCAACAATAAAAACAATTGAAAGCCTACAAACTCATGAAAACAAAACAATGCTCTACTTGATGATTACTTGGTCAGTGAAGAAAAAAAAAAAAAAAAGAAAGAAAGAAAGAAATGAAAGACTCTCTAGAATTCAATGAAATGAAAGTACCACATACCCATATTTACAGGATACAATCAAAGTAGTACTTAGAGAAATACATAGCACTAATTTCCTTCCTAATTGGCAAAATATCATACTAACAATTTAAAATTCACCTGAGAGCTCTAGAACAAAAACAGCAAACATACCAAAGAGGAGTTGTTGGAGATTTGGTCTGATGTATTCTGGTGCTAACTGCTGGCTCTCAAGATCTTGTTACCGCCCTGAACCTGATGGCTAACTGAATAAACCTGGGCAAGGCAGAGGAAGGGGCAGGGTGAAGGTTCCTCAGGTTTATTACAGAGAGAATCTTAAGAAAGGTGAGAAGACAGAGGAACAAGGAGGAGGAGAATTGTCAAGGAATATGAAGGAGGCAGATGGCCCCAGAGAAGGAACTCTGAAGTGTCACATGGAAAGAGATGCAAAAGAAAAATTATTAGAAGCTCAAATAGATATTATTAGAAGCAGATGGAATGGGACAGAGACTGGGAATTATTTGAGGTTAGCTTAGGAGGTAATACTAGCCTTGCCACAGATAAAGGCTTATTCTAAAATACATCAGGTATCTGTGTTTTCATTGACTGCTAGCAGGTGAGAAAATGCTTACAAACTAATAATTACCCTAGTAACATTTATTAGGCCATATACATAAATTAATCCCAACAAGAATACATGAACAAACAGCAGGAAACAATAAAACTCAGGACTGAAATCAATAAATTAGAAAGAGAACAATACAGAGAATCAACAAAATGAAGAGCTGATTCTTTGAGAAAACCAAGAATATAGGCCAGTCCTTAGCCAAACTAAATAAAAGGTAGAGAGACAGTATCCATAGTTACAAAATGAGAAAGGAAAGGGGAGGAAAACAGCAAACACTGAGGAAATCCAAAGAATCATTAGGTCAGGTCTCATTTCAAATCACATATTTTATAAAATTGGAATATATAAAAGAAACGGACAATCTTGTAGACAGATAGACCTTATAAAAATTAAATCACAACCAGGCAAACTATTTAAACAGTCTTATATTCCCTAAGGAAGTAGAATCATTCATTAAAAATTTCCAAAGCAAAAATGAGCCTAGAGCCACATAGTTTCAGCAGAGTTTTACCAGATTTTCAACAGATTTTCAAAGAAGTGGTAATACCAATACTCTTCAAACAATTCTAAAAAGTAGAAACAGAAGGAACATTGTGAAACTCATTTTATGATGCCACAGTCACCCTGATATCTAAACCACACAAATACTCAACAAAGAGAATTTCAGACAAATATCCCATATGAACATTGATGCAAAACTACTCACAAATCTAAGAAAATATAAAAAATATTATCCACCATTATTGAGTAGGCTTCATCCCAGGGATGCAGGGATAGCTCAATATATGAAAATCCATCAATATAATTCATTATGTAAACAAACTGAATGAAATAAATTACATGATCATCTCATTAGATTCTGAAAAAGCCTTTGAAAAAAATCCAAAACTCATTCATGTTAAAAATCTTAGAGAAATATTCTTGGCCTCTTCTTTGAACTGGATGCTCTCTTTACATGACTTAATTAACATACAGCATTCTTTTTGGGCCTAAGCACCTAGCCTCTTTAATATCTCCCCATCTTAGTGCTTAGATTAATGTTAAAATGCCAACATTTGTGTTCTTTGGGACTTCTATTTGTTTATTATTTATTTATATATTTATTCACTGTACATCTTGGTCCTAGCCCCATTCCTTCTAACTTCCCAATACCATCCACCCATCCTCTCCTTCATCCTCTCTCCAGTATCCCTCAGAAAAGGAGAGCCTCCCTTCCCATTCATCCCAGCTTATCAAGTCACAAGAGGACTAATTAAGTGGTGGCCTGGCAAGGTAGTTCTGGCAGGGGAAAGTGATCAAAAGGCTGACAACTGAGTCCATGTCAGAGACAGCCCCTGCTTCCCTTAGTAGAGGACCCAAATGAATCCTGAAATGACAATTGGCTATAGTTTTGTAGGTAGCCTAGGTCCAGTCCACAGAAGGTCCTTAGTTGGTGCTTCAGTCTCAGCAAGGCTTGCTGTTCCCTGTTCGGTTGGCTCTGTTCATCTTCTTGTGAACCTTCTGTCATTTCTGGGTCCTTTTTTCATTTCCCCAAATTTTCTGCAAGATTCCCTATGCATCCTCAATGTTCAACTGTGAGACTCAGCATAAGTTTTGTAGTGTTTCTGGGTGAAGCCTCTCAGAGGTTATCTCTGCTAGGTTCCTGCCATGTGGGTCTTTCTTGATTTGCATAACATCACTCAGGGTGATATTTTCTCATTCCATCCATTTGCCTGCAAACTTCATGGTTTCTTTATGAGTTTATACTAACTCATAGCTGAGTAGTATTCCATATTAAAAAAAATTGTATACAGCTTGATCAGTTGAAATCTTTGCTTGAGTAAGTTGTGCCTTTGATGATGACCATAAGCCTTCTATAGGTTTGGGAGGAGTAAATTATCTTTTCCTCTGACATACCATTGAGCTTTGGATTTTTAGAGCTTAGGGAAAATCCTCCAGCACAGATGAAAACCTTCAGGCCTTTTCTGGCCATAAAGCACAACTCTCATAAAGTAGTTAAAAATGATAAAGTGCAGTCTACTAATTAATAAGGGCAAATGGGGACATACATTTTTAGCAACTTTGTATCATTATGTGTTTTATAAAGGATTTTTTAGAATAAGTAAATACTTAAAGTCAGAAAAACAAAACAAAACAAAACAAAAGAAAAAAAGCATCTTAGAGTGATCAGGGATACAAGGTGCATACCTAGACACAATGAAGGCAATATGCAGCAAACCAATAGCTGACATCATATTAAATGAAAAGAAACTTACAGTAATTCCACTAAAATCATGGACAATACAAGACTGCCCACTCTCTACATGTTCATTTAAGATAGTACTTGAAGTTCTAGGTAGAGCAATAAGAGAGCTAAAAGGGATCAGGGGAGTATAAATTAGGAAGGAAGAAATTAAAGTATTGATATTCATAGATGATAAGATAATATACATAAGTGACACCCAAAATTAATTTCAAGGAACTCCTACAGCTGGATAAACACATTCAGCAAAGTGGTTATATAAAAAATCAACTAAAAAAATCAGTAGCCCTCCTTTATATAAACGATAAGTGAGCTGAGAAAAAAGTTAGGGAAACAACACACTTCACAATAGTATATAGGCAAGTGAAAGGCCCATATGAGAAGAACTTCAAGTCTGAAGAAATAATTTAAAGAAGATACAGGAAAATAGAAAGATCTGCCATGCTCATGCATTGATAGCATTAATGTTGTAAAATATGACCATTTTACCATATACAATATATAGAATCAATGCAATGCAGTCAAAATCCCAACACAATTCTTATAGAACTCTAAAGAACAATTCTCAGCTTAATATGAAAATAAAAAACCAAGGACAGCTAAAACAATCTTGTAGAACAAAAGAACTTCTGAAGATAGTACTATCTCTTATTTCAAGCTTTACTACAGAGCATTAGCAACGAACACAACATGGTATTGCCGTAAAAACAGACAGGTTGATGAATGGAATGAAATGGAAGAACCAGAAATAGGCCCCCATACCTATAAACACTTGATTCTCGACAATGAGTCCAAAATCATACAATGGAAAAAACTTCAACAACGGTGCTGTTCTAATTGGGGGCTTGCAATATAGAAAATGCCAATAATCCATTATAATTGATATAAGCCATCCTGCACAAAACTCAAGGCGGCATAGATCATAGGCCTCAACATAAAACAAGATAAACTAAATCTAATAAAAAATAATTTGTGTAATAGCCTATGAAGCATTGGTGTAGGGGACAATTTCCTGAACAGAATACCAGCAGCTCAGTAAATAAGATCAACAATTAGTAAATGGGATCTCATGAAACTGAAAAGCTTCTGTAAGGCAAATAACATTGTCAACAGGGCAAGACAGCAGCCTACAAAATGGAAATAGATACTCACCAAGTCTATATCTGACATAGTGCTAATATCCAAAATACATAAAGAACTCAAGAAATTAAACACCAACAAACCAAATAAACCAATATAAATGGGGTTCAGAGCTAAACAGAATTCTGAACATATTAATATCTAATTGCTGAGAAGCACTTTAAGAAATGTTCAACAACCTTAGTCACTGGGGAAAAAATGATTCTGATATCCTATCTTACACTAATCCAAATGGCTACGATCAAAAACTCAAGTGACAGCACATGCTGGCAAGGATGTGGAGCAAGAGGAGCCATTGTTCGTAGAGGTGCAAACTTGTACAACCAATATGGGAATCAATTTGGACATTTTCCAGATAATTGGGAATTGTTCTACCTCAAAACTCAGCTGTACTACTTCTGAGCATATATTCAAAAGATGTTCCTTCCTACCACAAGGACACTGGCTCAACTATGTTCATAGCCACTTTACTCAAAATAGCATGAAACTGGAAATTACCTAGAAATCCCTCAGCCAAAGAATGGTACATTTACACAATGGAATACTGCTGTGTTATTGAAAACAAAAACTTCATGAACTTTGTAGGCAACTAGAAACTATCTACGTATTTTCTAGGAACTAGAAAATATCATCCTGAGTAAGATGAGCCAGACTCAGAAAGACACACATAGTATGTATTTGTTTTTAAGTGGACATTAGTCATAAAGTACAGGATAATCAGACTACAATCCACAGACCAAGTAACAAGCATGGTCCAAGGAAGAATGAATGAATACCACTCAGAAGGGAAATAGTAGAAAGAACTGAGTGGAAAACAAATTGGGAGGGGAACAGGGCTGATCAGGAGTGAGGAGGGGGAAAGGCAGGGAGAGAGATGGAAGGCCATCTTTATGGCAGGGGAAGATTCTGGGATTCTATGGCAGAAGTCTTAGCTGAGACTTCCTCAAGAGGAGGTATTAAGTCTGAGAAGGCCACTTTCTGTACCCAGGCAGGAGGGAAAGAAATACAAACTCACCCACAAAACCTTCCATAGAACGTTTGTCCTGCCTACAGGTGTGAAAATAAAGCAGAGAATAGGGATATGCCCAATTAATGAATGGCCTAATTTGAGATCCCGCCACATGGGGACTGACACTATTAATGATACTCTGCTATGCTTGCAGATAGGAGCCTAGCATGACTCTGTTCTGAGAGGCTTCATCCAGCAGCTGATGGAAACAGATGCTGAGTCCTGCAGTGAAACAATAAGTGGAGCTCTGGGAGTCTTGTAGAAGTGGGTAGAGGGAAATTGAGGGAGCCTGAGTGATTTAAACTAGTGGAAAAAGACTTAGAGACTTAATCACCAACTAAAAAGTATTCATGGGCTGGATCTGAATGGCCTGCACATATGCAACAGGTGTACAGCTTGTTCTTCATGTGGGTGCTCTAGAAATTAGAGCAGGGCTCATTCTGGTGCTGTTGCCTGCCTTTCAATCCATTTCACATCTCTGGGTTGTCTTGTGTGGCCTCAGTAGGAAAGAATGTGTTTGTTCCTTTTGAGACTTGATGTACCAGGGTGGGTTGACACTCATGGTGGGTCTCCGTTTCTTTGAGGTTAAGGGGATGGGGAGGTAAGGGAGAGGATGTGATGGTGGGACTTGGAGGAGAGGAGGGAGAGGATTAGTCTGTAAAGTGATTAGTCTGTGAATTGAATAAAAAAAGTGAAAACTAAAATAAACAAACAAATAAACAAAAGAAACCCAACAAAGCTATATAAACCACACACATGACTTGTTATCATTTTACAATCACTGACTGATACTGTTAATATTTTTAGTAATAATTCTTAGCAAAGATGTAGGTCTTGTTTTGGTAGTGAGTTTGCCAAAGGCAAAACTGAGGTCTGTATGTATCACTCTCATAACTGAATCTAATGAATCTTTAAAATAACATTTTAGATTTGACAGGTGGATGACATAGGAATATATTGGACTCTTGAACTATTTCCTTAAACTCAGGTAGTTAAATTCTTGATCAGCATTTGGCTTAACAAAGAAAATTTGAAATTCCATTCCATATTAGCCTCAGGAAAATATGTTATATACTAATACAGTGCTGATAAAATGTCACATCCTCCAATAGCACAACATGAATAATTTTTTATAAGTTACACCAACACAATAGAAAACATATTAGACAAGATAACTTCATGTATTCCTAATGTAACTGAAAAATTGTTTTATTGTATGCCTGTTTGTTTGATTTCTAAATGTAAACATATATGTACATATATTTTTATATAGACACATAAATACATGTTTATATGTATATAAACATATAAATATACTATATATATTTATAATTTAAAAATTTTTGTTTATGCCTAAATATTTATAAATATTAAGATACATAAATTTGAGATTATATATTTGTAAATATATAATTATAAATATATAGAGAGAGAGTGAGAGGAAGAGGTGAGAGAACATTTGTGGATTGAGTAGGTGGACAGTTATGATGGATAGAAAATTGATTTGAATATCCTGTATGATCTGTGAACAAGAAAGTGTCCAGAGAAAAGGACATCAATTCATCATCCAATGCCATTGTGAGCCTTGAAAACATACATAAAAGTAACATTATTTATATATACTGAACAGGTTATGTTTAAGAATATATATGTGTGCATGTATATATAAATATATATACACACATGCAATAAGTTAGTAAAGAGTCAGGCTATTAAATTTGAGGGCTAGTAAGCAAGAATATATGGGATATTTTGGAGAGAAGAAAAAATGTAATTAAATTATAATCTCAAAAATTAAGAAGACAAATATTCATTATGAAAAAAGTTTCTAAGAAAATAATAAGTTAAGAACAAAAGAATTTGCTCACTCAGAGATCTTTCTTATATATTAAAATGCAAAGCCAGTTATGTGTAAATCTAAAGTTTTATAAGTGAACAGCATGTGGTACAGATTTATTGACGTGCAACTACTTGGTGTATGTATTATTCATATGTTAATATGAATGAGAACAGATACCAAGTTATTAAAATGCCTATTAAATGAGTTTTTGTTTTAATAATTGCTTACATAATTTGCCACATTCTTTTAGACCACGGTGATATAAATAAAAATATGTGAGAGCTGGATTCGAGTGTATATGCTAAATGTAATCTTGCACTTCTGAGAGTATGGTAACCATAGATTCACTAAACTTCAAGTCCTTTTTGAAAAGTATGATGTTTTCATACTCAGTAAATATGATGAAAGTCATATAGCCTTGATAGATAATTTCAAATAAACATAAAACATTTTTATTTAGTAGCAAAACATGAGTTCCTTTTATAGACAAAGAAAAAAAATAAAGAGACAAAAACTTAAACATTGAGGTTGTGGAATAATCAAAGAGTATACAGACGAAAGAATAACAGATTATCTTATCCATAACATTTTAAATTTCAAATTCAATATTTATAACAGCAGAAGTTTGACAGCCAAAACTATACACTATATGGATCTCACATTTAAGATCACCTGTCCCTCTCCACCTGCCACACTACAGAAGTTTTTTTCTCTCTATTAAGAAAACAGACAAGCATTTTTCCTCCCTCTTCCAACTCCTAATTCACCTGTTCCCAACTGCAAGAGCCCCAGTCCACGTGCAAAATCTATCCCATTTCCCCTTCCCGTGGATATCTTTGTGTCCCTAGTAAGTCTTCCTTGTTACTTAGCCTTTCTTTGCCTGTTGACTGTAGAATGATTGGCCTTTCTTTACAGTAATGTCCACTTATAAGTGAGTACGTGCCGTGTACATGCCATGTTTGTCTTTCTGGGTCTGAGCTGCCTCTCTCAGGGTAATTTTTGTCTAGTCCTTCTACTTGCTACCAAATTCATGATGTCATTGTTTCCAAGAGCAGAGTATTGCCCCATTGTATAAATGTACCAAATTTTCCCTATCCCCTCTTTAGTTGGGGAAATCAAGATTTTTGTTGTTGTTGTTGTTTTCCGCAGTTTTTGGCCATCAGAAAAGTATGCTTGGATTAGGAACTAGCAGAACTGTCATCAAAGAGATTTCATGCCATAGCAGATGAGAGTAGATGCAGAGTAACATAGGAGGAGGAAGGATTAAAAATACCAGAGGACCTTTTCCCAGTCTGTAAGCTGTTGGTTTGTTCTGTTGACAGTGTCCCCTGCCTTACAGAAGCTTCTCAGCCTCATGAGGTCCCATTTATTAATTGTTGACCTTAAGGCCTGGCATGTTGGTGTTCTGTTCAGGAAGTTGTCTCCTGTGCCAATGTGTTTTAGGCTCTTCCCCACTTTTTCATCTAACCTATTCAGTGTCTCTGGTTTTATGTTGAGGTCTTTAATCTACGTGGACTTGAGCTTTGTGCATGGTCCAATTGCATTTTCACATGTAGACATCCAGTTGGACCAGCACCATTTGTTGAAGATGCTATCGTTTTTCCATTGATAGATTTGGTTTCTTTGTCAAAAAATTGAGTAACACCTGACAAAGGTTTAATATCCAAAATATATAAAGAACTCAAGAAGTTAAACACCAAAAAAAAAAAAAAACAAAAAACAAATAACCCAATTGAGAAATGGGGCTCAGAATTAAACAGAAAATTCTCAACAGAGGAATATTGAATGGCTGAGAAACACTCAACCTCTTTAGTCATCAGAGAAATGTAAAACAAAACGACTCTGAGATTCTATCTTATACCCATCAGAATTGCTAAGATCAAAAATTTAATGAAACCACATTCTGTCAAGGATGTGGAGAAAGAGGAACACTCCTTCATTGCTGGTGGGAATGCAAACTTGTACAACACTTTGGAAGTCTATCTGGTGCTTTCTCAGAAAACCGAGAATAGGACTTCCTCAAAATCCAGCTATTCCACTCCTTGGAATATACCCAGAAACTGCTCCAACAAACAACAAGGATATATGATCAACCATGTTCATAGCAGCCTTATTCATAATAGCCAGAACCTGTAAACAGCCTAAATGTCCCTCAGTTGCAGAATGGATAAAGAATCTATGGGACATTTACACTATGGAACACTACTCAGCTATTAAAAAGAAGGAAATCCCGAAATTTGTGGGCAAATGGATGGAACTAGAAATGATCATACTGAGTGAGATAACCCAGAGGCAGAAAGACTCATATGGTATATACTCACTTATTATAGGGCACTAGCCCAAAAGGCATGCCCCATGAAAGTCTTCATTTATCAGGAGCTAGGGACAGATGTGAGGACATCCCACTGGGGCTCTAGTTAAGACAAATATATGAGATGGGGAAAGAGAAGGACCCAAAGGGTTCTAGAAACCTACAAGGAGAACATGGTGATGCGTGGATCTGTGTCCAGAGGTGTCTGCTCAAGCTATTGCACTAACCCAGCACAATACAAGTAATAAACATTGAACCCTTACTCTGATCTAGCCAATAGACAGGGCATTTTCCACAGTTATGTGGAGAGCAGGGACTGACTCTGATATGAACTCTGGTGCTCCATATGTGACCATCTCCTCTTGGTGGGAGGCCTGATGGCACTCAAAAGAAGGATAAGCAGGCTACCATGATGAGAATTGATAGCCTATGACCATATAGTGGGGGAGGAGGTCCACGTCAGTCATAGACCTAGTGGAGGGGAATAAGGTGAAAGCAGGAGGGAGGGAGGAATGGGAGCATACATGTGATGGGATAACAAGTTATAATATGAGTACATTAATCAAATTATCAAAAAAAAAAAAACAGAGGATCTAGGTACCTACCAGGAGAAAATTTCCCACAGAACCCACTGACTTAAGGGAAACTACAGAGATGAGGGAAAGTGTAGAAGTCTGGCTTAAGTCCTCTACATATATGTTATGGCTGAGTAGAGCAAGAGCTGTCTCAGACTTTTTTGACTACTTGTGGACCCTTTTCTCCTTACTGGGTTGTCTATTCCAGCCTTGAAGAGATTATATATAACTCATCTTACTATAACTTGTTATGCACTGTTTGTTTGCTGTCCATGAGAGGCCTGCTCTTTTTTGATTGGGGCAGAGGTGGAGTAGATCTCTAGGAAAAAAGAGGTGGAAAAGCGTGAGATGAGGGGAGGGAAAGGAAACTATCCTACGAATGTAATATATGAGAAAATAATAAAATAATAAAATAATAAAAATAGGAAAAAAAGAAATCAAACTTTTTAAATTATATTAGCCATAATTTATAGGTTGATTTTAAAAACTGACAGCATATAAGAACCTTGAGCATACTGGAACAGGAGACAACCTCCTAAACAGAACACCAAAAGCTCAGGATCTAAGATCAATAATTAATAAATAGACTTTCACTAAACTGAAAAGCTTCTGTGAGGCAAAGGACACTTTCAACAGAACAAAATGACAGCCTACAGACTGGACAAGGATCTTCACCAACCCTACATCTTACTCAAGAACTCAAAATATTATGAAAACATCATTTTTTCACAAGTATTATACAGTTCTAACATTATACTTGTATAAGGTGTGAGGGAAGGTCAGGGCAATTATGGCTGGTTCTCTGCTCATTGTATTTTCTTTGTTTTGATTTTCATTGTGTGTACTTTTGGAAAAAGGAAGGAGTGGGGTGGGAAGATGGGGCAAACACATGAAACTGGGTGAGAAGAGATGTGAGTGGAGTATGGCATGATATGGGGCAGGTGGGGGGACTATATGGTCAAATATATTGTTTTACGATTTAAATAAAAATAAGTTCATGAAAAAAGAACTCAAAAATTAAATAGCATGAACGCAAATAACGCAATTAAAAATGTGATACAGAGATAAACAGAATTCTCAACAGAGGAATATCAAATGGCTGAGAAATACTTAAAGAAATGCTCAATATCCCTAGTCATCAAGTTAATGCAAAATAAAATGACTGTGAGATTACATCTTACACCTATCAGAATGGCTAAGATCAAAAACTCAAGTGACAGCACATGCTGGCAAGAATGTGGAGGAAGGAGAATACTCCTCCATTGCTGATGGGGATGCAAACTTGGACAACCGTTTTGGAAATCAATCTGGCAGTTTCTCAGAAAGTTGGGAATAGTTCTATCTGAAGACCCATCTTCAGTATATATATCCATATACTTGAAAGGTGCTCCACCATACAACAAAGACATTTGCTCTACTATGTTCATAGCAGTTTTATTCCTAGAGCCTAGATTCTGGAAACAAACTAGATGTCCCTCAGCCAAAGAATAAATAAAGAAACTTAGGTACATTTCCACAATGGAATACTACTCAGCTATTAAAAACGAGGAAATCTTGAAATTTACAGGCAAATTGATAGAACTAGAAAAGATCATCCTGAGTGAGGAAACCCAGACCCAGAAAGACATGTATGTTATATACTCATTTATAAGCAGATATTAGCCAAATAATACAGAATAACCAAACTAAAAGAGACAGACCTAAAGAAACTAAACAGCATGCAAGTCTCTAGGGGGAATGCTCACTCAGGACAAATAGACACCAGAAGTAGTTAAAAAGGAGAAGGATGAGAACACACCATAGAGGTGCTCTGAAAGACTCCACTTAGTAGCAGATCCATGCAAATACTGAGACTCACAGCCAAACTTTGGGAAGGAGCTCAGGGAGCATTATGGAAAAAATGAGGAACAGAAGGACCTGGAGGAGTCAGAAGCTCTATAAGGAGACCAATAGAGGCAACAAATCCCTTTGAAGGAATGGGGGGCTGCAGAGACTGATGCATTAACCAAGAACCATGCATGGTGTTGACATAGACGCTCTGCTCAGATGGAGTAGATAGGAAGCACAGTTTCCCTGTCAGTTCCATAATATGGGGATTAGGCACTACTTCTGACATAGACTCTGGTGCCCACAAACTGATCACTTCCTCCTGGTGGGGCAGCCTTGCCAGGACACAGAGAAAGAGTATACAAGCTGTCCAGATGAGATCTTATAGAATGAGGTCTGATGATAAGAGAGGAGGGCTCCCCCTTTCTGAGGGCTAAAAGAGTGTGGAAGGAAGGGAGTATGAGGGAGGGAGGGGGTATGCGGGAGAGAGGGTACAACCAGGAGATGAAGTATAAAGGTGCTACAGTTGTGGCATAAAGTAAACAAATTAAAATTAAATAAATAAACAAATAAATAAAAATATATTTGTAGAAAAAGGGAAAATATTCATAATATAGTTAAGGATTGTGCTGATTTATTAAACTTGCTGTTGTAGACACGCTTCCAAATCCACAACTTCAGTAGCCCTGGATAGTTGGTTAGGCTTCCAATACAGATCTTAAGTCAATTAAAGAGCCATTGGTTGCTTACTGCATCCTTAGGCTTATGCTATTCTGTTCTCTCAAACCAAATGGATATCTTTACAAAACAACTGCAGTACCTACGGGGCTCAATTAATGTTGCTGAAGAAAAGAAAGAAAGACCATGAGAGAGCCAGTTGATCAAGGAGGTTACTCTTTCTAAGCAATGTCACCAATTATACCCAAAATAATTCCCCAAACTGGTACTTAAACATGACCCGAATCAGGATAACAACAAGAGATGCTATAATCATAATATAGATGGAGAAAAGCCTAACAGACCTCAAGCATGGACAAAGGTCTATAGGAAACTCAGGAGTGCTGAGAAAAGAAGGATTAGACTTAGAAAAGAGCACATGAAGCCCTTATGCACTATCTAAATGTCATCACTGAAAATATATATACAAGTAACACCACAAAGACTGAGCAGGATGTATTTATGTATTTAAGAAAATGTTTGTTTATATGTATATAAATAAACACATATATTCTTCCATGACTACATGTATATTCAAACATATATATTTAAAGACCATAATTTGGAAAAGGAGCAAGGAGACTCATAATAAAAGTATTGGTAAGAAAAAAAAAAAGAGAGAAAAATAATGTAATCATACTAAAAACTTAAAAATAAAAGAAGTAAATTAATTAAAAGTCTAACTGAGGAAATGTTTATGGGTTTTATTCAAATCATATATGTGATATTGAAAAAGGAAAAGGAGCAGGACAGATGTTATTTGTTCAGTAATTATAAAATAATTGATGTCTTATTTTTGCCACATAGAAATACATTTTACCATTTATGCTTAAATAAAACTAATAACTCTTTGTTGATTTAAAAAAAAACTTAATTCAACTGGTTGTGATGGGATATGCCTCTACTTCCAGTACTCTGGGAAAAGGGAAAAATGAGCATTGTGACTTGAAGTTTAACCTGGTCTATAAAATAAGTCACAGGATGAGAAAGCCTACAAAGAGGAACTCTGCCTCTAAAACAAACAAACTAAAATTATAACATTAATGTTAGGATTGCTAGGAATAAATACCAGATATTTAGAATAATACTTAGAGCTCTATTAATTTTGAATTTTCTACTTTTTAATGGATTCTTCTAATTTGTTTTCCCTTTTTGATGGGAAACTATGATTTGACCCCTAGAAAATTACAGAAATATTAACATATTTTAGCAAAGTTTTTGTTTTTCTCTTCAAAATATTAAACTACATTTTAAAAATGTTTGACAGATTGAACCATTTCACTGAAATATATATCTACATTAAAGAATACAGAGATTTTCTGATGGCTTAAAACTTGAGGGAAAAAAAAACTTCTTTTATCTATGTAAACACACAGTTGGCAATCCTTGGTAAATGACAGGATTCTGTGCAATATTTAAAAATGCATTATATTGCAAACAAAAAAGTTTTCATTCCCATAGTTATGAAGATCTAATTAAAAAAAACTGAAAGCTCGAGCATTTTGACAATTCGCTATGCATGTCACTGGGAATGTTCTGGATTGTGCAGTGAATGAATTAATTTCTCAGAAAGTTAAGTTTTCAATGTAAGCTTAAAGTATCTCGAAATCATACTTTTTATCCTTTTTTATTCTGAGTGGCCACGTTTGGTCAGACAGTCTATTTGTTCTTATTAATTTGCATAACATCTTTACTAGTATGTAATTCATACTTTCAACCTTCTATTTGGAAACTCGTTTCAGTATTCTCTGTAGGACTGGTTCTGTGCTCATGAATTCTTTTAGACTAGTGTCATTGCAGAGAGCATTTATATTTTCTTAAAGTATGATGTATAATTCTGCTTGGTGCAGCAATCTAAATAGATATTCATGGTCTTTTAGATCTTACATTGTATACATTGCAACAGTCTCTTCTGACTGTTAAAGTCTCTAGCTGGTATTCAAATGGATTTCTCTTTATATGTGAAATGTTGGTTTTTCACTTGTAGCTCTTAACACCTTTTTTTTTTTTTTTTATCATTTCATAGTTTAGCTATGATACTCCATAGGAAATGTCTTTTCTGATTAAATTCAATTTGTACTTTTCATAACAGTGTGTGCCTTTCTTTTCTTGATTTGGGAAAGTTTTCTTTTCATGTCTGTACCACTGAACTATAATTCTTCTACTTTTTTATTTTTTTATTATTTTAAAATTTTACATATGCATTTATATTATTGCACATATATACAACAGATTGCCTATTCCTGGGTATATTCCAAGGATTGGAATAGCGGGGTCTTGAGGAAGCCCTATTCCCATTTTTCTGAGAAAGCACCAGATAGGTTGTACTAGTTTGCATTCCCACCATCAATGAAGAAGTGTTCCTCTCTCTCCACATCCTCGCCAGCATGCGGTGTCACTTGAATTTTTGATCTTAGCCATTCTGATGGGTGTAAGATGGAATCTCAGAGTTGTTTTGATTTGCATTTCCCTGATGACTAAGGAGGTTAAGCATTTCTTTAAGTGTTTCTCAGCCGTTTGATATTCCTCTGCTGAGGATTCTCTGTTTAGTTCCAAGCCCCATTTCTCAATTGGGTTATTTGGTTTGGTGGTGTTTAATTTCTTGAGTTCTTTATATATTTTGGATATTAGACCTTTGTCAGATGTAGGGTTGGTGAAGATCTTTTCCCAGTCTGTAGGCTGTCGCTTTGTTCTCTTGACGGTGTCTCCAACCTTACAGAAGCTTCTCAGCCTCATGAGGTCCCATTTATTAATTGTTGACGTTAAGGCCTGGGCTGTTGGTGTTCTGTTCAGGAAGTTGTCCCCTGTGCCAATATGTTCCAGGCTCTTCCCCACTTTTTCTTCTAAGTGACTTAGTGTCTCTGGTTTTATGCCTCAACCCATTCTTACATGTAAGTGAGTTAGCCTGGCTTTTTGTTTGGTTAGTATCTGTATCAGTTACATCTTCACTTTGGGTTCTCATATTGAGTCCATCTTTTTACTTAATTCCTTTTTCAAATCCTTCATTGTCTTAGTTTTTCTCATTCAGCTATATATGTTTGGAAGGGTTTATTTTTCTTTTTGTTCTTTTTTGTTGTTGTTTTGACATCTTTCTTGAATTTATCCCCAGTTTCTTTAACATCATTGCGCTATTTGTTCATGCTCTCATTATTCTTCTTGAATCCACTGATAAGATTTTTATTATTCCTTTAAATTCAGTGGACTGGTATTTACACGAGTAATTCTCCATGGGGAACGTTTTTATAGGATTTTTTGGGTTTTACGGAAACACTCTGCCTTGGCATTTATATATTGTTAATTATATTGTGATATAGCCTGGGGACGAGGACTTCTCAATAATTGTGCATCTGATGTGAGAGTCTACCCAGCCTCATTCTGGACCAGTACTGGAGCTGAGTGACCATTCCAAGAAATGGAGCAGCAGGGAAGGAGATGGCATGTGACATTTTGTGAGCATCAACAGAAAAGGCTGGTGTCCTAGCTACATATCATGGTCTATTACTGCAAGTTTGCTTGTAGGGCTGCAATGGAGCTCGTAGGGTTGGTTAAAGTATGATGGCCATAGAAGATAGTTCAGTGCTGCACAACTGAAGCTCAGCCTGGGAGAGTGGGGAGGATGCTGATGGGAGGGTTCTCTCTTGCTTTCATTTTTTGGCATAAGACTTCTATTTTATAGACAAAAAGGTTCATTCTTCTTCCTCATCACTTTACTTATACTGTCTATCCATATCACAAGTTTATGATACCTTCTATCTCTTTGTCATAATTTTGTACATAAGCTTTTCTAGAATAGTTATTTTACCATTTAAAACTAATATCTTCCAATATATTTTAAAAATTTTTTTAATTAATTTATTCTTGTTACATCTCAATGGTTATCCCATCCCTTGTATCCTCCCATTCTTCCCTCCCTCCCATTTTCCCCTTATTCCTCTCCCCTATGACTGTTCCTGAGGGGGATTTCCTCCCCCTCTATATACTCATAGGGTATGAAGTCTCTTCTTGGTAACCTGCTGTCCTTCCATCTTCCAATATTTTATCAGAATAGTTTTACTAAGAAATTTTTTCACCCATGTCTTTACTATATTAATGAGGGTTGCATGTCTATAATACTTTTACATGTCTTTGTGCATGAGGTGCTTCCAGTATCAATTATCTCATCTATAAATTATCTTATAGATATTTTTACTGTACTTCATTTCTGAATCTGCTATTTTGATGTACAAGCTCCTACTAAGTATACAAGAAAAGACACATATAATTATACATGATTATATGAACAATCATAGAAGGTAAAGGTATTTCAATTTCAAAATGGCAAAAAAATTTATGACATATGGGCTTGCAACTATACTCTTATGATGACTAGTTGATTAACATGTATTATTATAAGTTTAAATGGTAAATTTTTAAGAGACTAAATTAAATCTAACTATTCTGTTGCACATTTTTCAGCTCAGTAAAAATGTATATGTTGATCTTACCATGAACATGTACTATTATAAATTACATTAATATCTAATGTATGCATGCATATGTGTATACATGAAAATAATTGTGTGCAGAAATATACTATTTATATCATGAGAATTTTAAACATATTTTTATTATTTAAAAAAAATTTAAATATGTTTTGATCACATTTTCCCTAAGTCTTTCACAACCTCTTCCCCTCTCTGACCGCTGCTCTTTAAGTTTTTCTTATGTCTGTCAGATATATTGGGCCAGAAGGGTGAAGCTGATGCTTCAATGTTATAAAGAGTTTTGGGTGACTGCTTAGGTAGCAAACTGTATCTCTCATTTCTCATTTGGGAAGTTACTATCCTGGACTCCCTGTATACTCAGGTAATCAACTTTATTCCTTCTCAAGTCTCTGATGGGGTTGAAGACCAGGTACTTTAGTTTTACAATGAAGCTTAGTTGTTTAGGGGATAAGATGTATTTAGGTCTAGATAGATGTTTTACGTTGATAATGATGAGATGTGATGGAGGTTGATTTACATTCAGAATTTTACATGTACCAAGATAGAAAAGATGTTTTATTCAAGGTTGTCAAATACAAATAACCAAAACACTAGGAAAGTAGCATCCACATCATTCCTAATTGACTCATTGTTCTTCTTATCATAGGTAGTTTATTGTATATGTGTATAATAATATAAATGTATATGTAAAAATTTAAAAATATTTAATAAAAAAATAAAACTGAGTGTAAGGAAAATGTCATTGCTCTAAAAAGGCCAGCCAATCTCCTTTAAGATGGAGCTTTCATTGGGAGGACTGGTGTCAAAGGGTAATTGGCCCAGGTGATATATTCAGTTGGTCTATGTAAGGACCAAAGTTGGGCAGAGAAACAAACATGAAAACAACATACCTCCCATGTTGAAAACCTTTTGTATGCTGAGGTGAGGTGTCACTGCTCTAGAAGCTGACTTATCCCTCTAAACGTGAGCTACTTTCACAGGGGACACGTGGTAGTCATACCAGATACAAAACGACACCAAGCACTTACAAGTGACAAAGTATACATCAGTCCAGTTAGGTTCCAAAAACCCAACGACTAAAATTAGTATACTTAAGAAAAGAACAGGAAGGCATGCAACAGAAAGTGAAAGTGTATGCAGTAGTGTGGAAATTGTAAAAAGAGAGGAAAACAAGACACATACTTAATGATAATTAAATAATAACTATACATAGCTTTTAAACTTACACTATTTATAGTGGTTAAAAGTTTGGTAAATGACATAGTTTTTATCACAACATGGCTCTTAGTTGGACTTTACATGTTTACAGACAGATAAGACAAAAATCTAGTTGAAAAGGATCAAAGGAATCCTTTCTATATGTAGTTTGAGACCAAGTCAAGATCTTAGTTTTGAACATGTTTTCTAAAACATTCTTGTAAATTCTGTTTATTCTATTTATTCTCAGTAAGCAGAAGCAAGGGGCATATTTCATTCTTCTGCATTGAGCATCTTGACACCACATGGGATAATATATCCGATCAATAAAGTAGTATATCTAAAATGTAAATATAAAATATATGTGTCTAAAATATAAAGGCACATGTCCATAATTATGGTCCAACGTCCAGAAGTTTGTTCACTGCCCACTGAGTAGTAGATGTCTCAGACACCGATGAAGAAAAATAAAATGTCACATAGTGACCAGATAGCAGCGAGCGGAGAAATGGTCAGATGGTCTGCTGTGGCAGTACGGGAATAACACTGCATTCTGATGCTTTGCAGATTGTGTCTCAATCATTTTGGTGCTGAGGTCTGTGCAAGAGGAACAACAAAACAGTTCTATAACTCGTGAAATGCGGCCCACTGGTTAGCAAATCCATGATGGGTGTGTCTCGGTGAGGCATAACCCTGGGAACTACGTGTCCTGATTATTTCATGTATTATGGAGCATAGCTCTGCTTGTTACCTTTGCGGTCCTTACAATCCCCTTGATATGTGAATTGCGAGAGTACTAGAAAGCAAGATCCCAGCCCTCACTGGGCAGTATCATTGGCATACTCAATACCAATGCTTGATCTCTTTCAGGCATTGCTGCTAGGAGCACATTAATGATTCAACCGCTATCTCTGAAAACAACCTACAGATATAGATTGCTAACAATGATCACTACCTTTAGAAAGAATTTGAAAAAATAGATTGTTCAAAAGTTTAGGTAAATAAGTTTTTGCTAGGGGCTCTGACGTAGAAATTCTTAGGGAAAAATAGATTTTTTAGCAAAGTAAGGTAAAGGTGTTTTTGCTAGCAGCCCTAATGCAGGAAATCTTAGGGGACAATTGACGTTAAGAGAAAGTACAGTCTTATTAGTAAAGCTAGGGACTTTCTGAGGTTGGCAAAGCAAGAATAATGGTCCATAGCACCATTGGCTGACGTGACTCTTTCAAGCTGAGCTGGGGACTGAGATGACGATTTATTTCCTTATTCAATTTTTCTACTCTCAGCTTCCTGATATGATTTAATAAAACATAATAATGAGTAGATGAGCACCTTTAGGACTTAAAATAGAAATGACTGATCATTTTTATATAGGAGTTTAGATTTGTGAGTCCTTTAAGATCTTCATTAGATTACTTCTTAAGATAATTGATTCCTTCTTTGTAACTGCAACTGCAGCCTGCCAGTAAAAAAAAAAAAAAAAAAAAAAAAAAAAAAGCTGGCTGAGAAATTGCCTTGCTTACTTATACTCTGTTAATATGTAACCAGTTGCTTATGTACAAATGTATGTGGGTTCTTAGAAATAACTTGTTGTTCATGTTTGTTCCTCACCCATAATATGTAAAACATTTGATCATGTATTGCGGAACATGATTTTCTCACGTATACTCATGTTACCATTTACTTATAGAGCGTTAGAATGTAAACACATTGTGATTTTTGTACTGCTTGAAAGATTTTGTTTGGGTTTATAAACTGTGAGAACAAGGATAAGGAGAAGAGGAAGGAAAAGAAGAAGAAGAAGGATAAAGATGAAAATAAGAAGATAATAATAAAAAGAAGACACAGCTCTTTTCTTTCCTTCTTTCCATTTCTCTTTTAGATGCTTGCCACCATCAGTAGAAGCTATTGTCGGTAACTATCAGTTCCGGCTTTGAGGGTTGCCCTCAGAGAAAGTCTGCAGGGTCACGAGTCAGCCAGCCACAGGATTCATGTCCCACCTCAGTTTTTCCTAGTTGATGTCGAAGCTGGACTTTGAGACTTTGGTGCTAGCATCTGTTCATTCCTGTTACTTTTTTTAAACTGGACAAACAATTGTCTATTTTAAGTTTCCTAATAGCTTTCAGAAGATACTCTGCTAAAAGTCCCCAAATATACATTGTCTGTTTGAAACAGCTAATTGTAGCTGATTGTGGCTAGGTTTCTCACTGATTACAAACACTTGCTACTCTTACAGAGGAACTAGATCCTATCCTTAGCACACACATGTTGACACAAAACTATTCATACAAGATCCAAGTAATCCACTGTCTTCTTAGCTCCATAGGTACCAGACAGGCATATGGTGCACATATATGCATGCATGTAAAATATGCAACAATATAAAACAAAGAAACTATGCAACTTACTTGCATTTGATTTTAGTGCAATAGTAAGAGGAAAAGTTCAAAATTATAATATTGTGCTATATTAGAATGTTAACTTATAAAGTATAACTTGAATATATAATAACTCCATAGATTTAGCAGAGGTCTCCTCTACCTTGGAGAAAATATATTAGTTTTTTTTTATAATTTAGGTAGAAGTGCTATTATTTTAGAATCTTAAAACAACAGAACTGTATGATATTACATTCTAATACCCAGAAGAATAAAATGCATCTCACAGGATTGAAGTCAGGGTCAGGGAGGCTTCATTCCTTATCAGAGGCTGTAACAGCCAAGCCATTTCCTGACCTTTTTCAATTTTGTAAAGCTGCTCATATTGCTTAGTTCATTAACCAATTATTTTCTCTTTAACTGGACTACACTAGGTCAACTTTTCTCATTACATTGCCCTAATTTTCTCTTCTACTTCCAAATTTAAAGAGCTCTGTGATTATATCAAATTTTTTGAATTGAATCCAGGCTAATTTTACCTATTTTCAAGACAATGATGGCAGCTTATTTCTATCTGCAGCCTTTATCATGTAAAGTAATATATTCATAGGTTACTAGGATGAGTATGTGAATATCTCTTGGGTATGTATCATAACAGTACATATTCAATTGAGCACTGCAAAAAGATTTGTGTGTGTGGTTAAATGCTACATGAATAGAATCAAATTAACAAAAGACGTGCTAAAGTTTATAATGTAAAATATTTCCTTAATGCAAACAAAATAATTTCTATAAATTCCAAGCATAATAGTTTGTTTGTTGGAACAAAATTAGGCTGTATATATGAGCTATTCTTTGAATAATATTTTAAAGATTTATATAGAATTTAAAAAGTAATTGAAAGAGTAATTCTTCATTTGTGGGTACTTCAATCAACACATTCAGAAGCTGAAAAAAAGATGAGCTCCTAGGACTCACGTGCTTATTAATAGTTCTTTGTTTATATAATAAAATGAAAATTGAAAGACAGGAATATAGACACCAAGTAAGAAGCCTTACTAGAAAAAACAGTGACAAATCATCCCAAAACCAAGAAATTGAACCACATTTAAATCAACATACATAAAGTTATTTTCCAAACATATTAAATTATAATTATATAATTATATATAATATATGCATAATACAAAGAAACATATGTTTCTATTATATATAATTATATAAAAATTATTCTATGAATTATTTAGCTTATCAAATAAATGATAGATTATTAACATAAGTATTTTAAGTTCATTTTTAATATGATTAGTGAATAAGAAAAATGTAATGATTCCTTAATTGTCTAAACCATTACTAAGTCACCTTTCATGATCCTTCTTCTCAAGTATATTCTATAGATTCTACATGAAAAAATATTTTTGTTTTATTTGTATGAAAATTGAACTGTACCACAAGCAAAATGAGTGAACTGGAAATGTCATGGCTTGTTTCCACTGTCAAACTTCATCCATAAGGTCATACCTCTTAACACTTCCCAAAGAGCCCCATGAACTAGAGATTAGATATTCAAGTACATGAGAATAGTGGG
Organism: Acomys percivali; assembly: GCA_907169655.1. Taxonomy (NCBI): domain Eukaryota; kingdom Metazoa; phylum Chordata; class Mammalia; order Rodentia; family Muridae; genus Acomys; species Acomys percivali. The sequence continues at coordinate 31,040,058 of OU015748.1, read as the reverse complement.
AAACATTTTTTTTTTGTTTTTGTTTTTGTTTTTTGTTTGTTTGTTTGTTTTTTGAGACAGGGTCTCTCTGTGTAGCCTTGGCTGTCCTAGACTCACTTTGTAGACCAGACTGGCCTCGAACTCACAGCGATCCACCTGCCTCTGCCTCCCGAGTACTGGGAGTAAAGGCGTGCGCCACAACGCCTGGCTGGGAAACATTTTCATTCAAACAACCACATCCTGGGCCCATAGGACCACAGTCATATCATAATGAAAAATGATTTCTTCTACAGTCTTTTAAAAATGTTTTTTAATTTTAGATATACGTTTATATCTAAACATATATAAAACATATATAAAACAATACATACAGCAAGAAGAATCATGAAATAATCAGGAATTATATTAATGTTACATTCATAGTATTTTAACTATTTGTATTTGGCAACCTTAAAGAAAGCATATTTCCTATCTTGGTGAATCTTCTACAGTCTTGATATGATTTGAAAGCTCAATGTCTAGAGACTATTCGGTGACTCAAGGCAGTATCTTAATTGTAACCTCTTCATGAAATCAAAAAGAAAACTATATACCACAAAATACACATTACCATTCCAAAAGGGAGAAATGTGGACATAGTAGGAAAATATTGGACCAAAGAAATTCCAAAACACATCCAGGTTTTCTTTTCTTTTCTCCCTTTCTTTCTTTCTTTCTTTCTTTCTTTCTTTCTTTCTTTCTTTCTT
>OU015748.1:30934773-31039323 GCA_907169655.1 Acomys percivali | reverse complement strand
CTTTCTTTCTTTCTTTCTTTCTTTCTTTCTTTCTTTCTTTCTTTCTTTTGAGGGGACACAGCAAGACTAAGGATGTAATAATTTTTACGAAGAGCAATTAATAAAACATTTTTTATACTCTTATCAGTAACAGAATATAGTGGCAATTGCCAAGATCAATACAATTGTTCTTGACAGGATACAATGGAGAATGATGTTTTCAAGATATACAGGGTCCATGAGATTAATGTTTAAGACCAATTATGTCATCAAGCTTCCATGCTTCCTTGGCTTCTAAGGTGGTAGAGAGAGAAATACAAAGAAGTGTGAATGCTCCCATGCCCAAGGAACCATGTCAGTCTCTCAGGAACTGTTCCCTAAGAGCCATGGTATCTAACTTGAAGATTCTACGACATATGCCTTTCAAAGGCAGCTAGACCGAGCCAACTCCATGGTTTCCTGCAGTAGAGCAGCCTGCACTTGAACTTGGACCTGTTGAGGAGCATTCTCCTGCTCTAGGCTGCATGGAATGAGTGACACAACCAAGTGAGGAATGTATTGCCTTCAGAGTCCTAAGGAGTTCTAAACACTGTGCTTTTTTCTTGGTAGTGGGATGGGCCAGGTGCAATAACCTATCTTTCACCTTAGAAGGAATATCTCTGCATAACCTTCACCACTGGGCTGCTAAGAGTTTCACTGAGTTAGAAGGGCCTTGAATTTTGTATAGATTTGTTTCCCATCCTCTGATCTGTATATGTGTTATCAATGAGTTTAAAGTGGTTGCTATCACCTGCTTACTTGGTCCAATTATCATAAAGTCATCAATACTGGGCAACAGGGTGATATTTTGTTGAAGAGACAGACAATCAAGATTCCTTCTATCTTATAATACAGGGCTGGAAAGCTACTATATCCTAGAGGTGAAACTGTAGCCAGGTACTGCTGGACTTTCCAACCAGAAGCCAATTATTTCTGATGGTCCTTAGAGACAGATACTGAGAAAAATACATTTGTTAGATCACTAGTTTAATGTACCAGAAGAGGTGTTAATCTACTCAAGTAAGAACATCCAGCTGCAATCAGAGTCATTACCTGATTGAGGTTTTGAAAGATAGTCATCTGTCATTCCACAATCCACCTGTCTTCTGCATTTGCCATAGAGGAGAGTTAAAGGTTAATGTGATGGGAACCGCCATCCCTGCATCTTTCAGGTGCTTGATTGTAGCACTAATTTATGCAATTCTTTCAGGGATGTGATACTGTTTTTGATTCACTATTATCTTTGGCAAAGGCAATTCTAAAGCATTCTGTTTAGTTTTTCCAGCCATAATAGCCCTCACTCCACATGACAGGAAACCAATGTGAGAATTATGACAATTTCTTTTTTATTTTAATTTATTATAATTTATTCAGATTACATCCCGATTATCATTCCCTCACTTGTATCTTCACTTTCCTACCTTCCCTCCCTCTTCTGCCCTGTTCCCCTCTCCTAGACCTCTGACCTAGGGGACCTCCTCCGCTACCCTATGACCACAGCCTATCAGGTCTCATCCAGATAGCCGGTACAACCACCTTGGAAGTTAATCTCACACTTTCTCAGAAAAGTAGAAATAGTGCTAAAGCAAGACCCAGTCATACCACACCTGGGCATGTACCCAAAAGATACTCCACCATACAACAAAGGCTTTAGCTCAACTATGATCATAGCAGATTTATTTGTAATAGCCAGAATCTGGAAACAACCCCGATGTCCTTCAATCAAAGAATGTATAAAAAAACTACATACATTTACACAATGGAATACTACTCAGCTAATAAAAACAAAGAAATCTGGAAATTTGAAGGAAAATGGATGGGACTAGAAATGATCATCCTGAGTGAGTTAACCCAGAGCCAGAAATACATGAATGGTATATCGTCACTTATAAGTAGATATTAGCCCAATATAATGTCCTCTGAGAGACTCCACCCAGTGGAGGAATTCTCTGTTGGACTCCAAGTGGAACACTGAGTGATGTGGAAGAATGGGTGGATGGAAGGACTCAGAGGGTTCAGTAGCCCCTCAAAGAGACCACCAAAGCAGGTGGATCTGGACCCAGGGGGACGTGCACAAATTGTTGCACCAACAAAGGACAATACAAGCAGTAAATATAGACCCCTTGTTCAGATCTAGCCAATGGACAGCTCATTCTCCACAGTTGTGGGGAGAGTTGGGACTGCTACTGACATAAACTCTGGTGCTCCAGATTTAGTAATTTCACCTTACTGGGGAGGCTAAGTGAGCACACAGAGGAAGGAGAAGCAGGCTATCCAGGTTTTCTTTATCACTCTCTTTCCAGATCATCCAGGAAGAAATCCATTAAGGCCTGCTTAAAACCTCCTACTGCTTTTATACACCACACTCCAAAAGTCTTCCACATTTTCTTAAAAATAAGCCACAGAAAGAGGCCACTCTTTGGTAAAAACTTGAGTTTCTGGTACTTCTCCCATGCAGTGAAAAAAACAGCATGACTAAGGCAACTTATGGAAGAATTTATTTGGGATTATTATCTAGCAGGATAAAAGTCTTTCATTTTCGGGGAGACCATGGTAACAAGTAAGAGCTATGGTACATGGAGTAACAAATTGAGCTTTCCTCCTGAAACACAGTCAACCTGTCCTGGTAACTCATATTTGGCTCAATACAATTTCTTATTCTTTTCGAGATGAAAGCTATAGTTTTCAAAAATAAATTCATTCTAATACTATTACATGAATTATTGTTTATTGCAAGTGTACTAACATTTAAATTATTCATTTCTAAATCTATAGAGCTAACATATTTAAATTTTATTATTCTTAATAAATTAAATGAATATTAACAATGAATTTGGAGGAAAAATTTTATGCAAAGACACTGAAAACCATATTAACGTTATTTATAAAAAACCCCACCCACTACTAGAGAGTAATTGTGGCTTTGTGGATATTTGTTACTCATTTCTGCTTAAAATAGCTTCATATTTTTAGCACTGTATAGATTATGACACTATTTCATAATTGTATTATTTCCTTATACTTGAAAATGTAAAACCCTATAATAGAAAATTATACGAAGAGTATTATCTAGACGAAACATGAGCATTCAAATGAGACCAGTCTCTTAAATGTTACACAGGATAAATAAGCCATGGGGCAGAGTTCTGTGAATTGTAGATTTGATCTATATGAAAGTATGTGCCTTTCTCCATCTCAGAATGCACACCGGGTAAAGGAACTGACCTCCTCATGCTGCCACTCTTCTATTTCACCTCTAGTGTACTTTTTCAGAAACTGTCTACACTATAAATACAGCCTTTATGGAAGTTATGATTTCTTAATTAATTGCATTTTTCTATTAAATAAATAATAAATAAATAAATGAGGAAGAGAATATGTTGGTTGAAGCATTATACAGAGTTCACTGAGTGGTCTGTCAGGAAGGTTAATTTTACTGCCCTGTATCTTAACTGAATTTTTAAAGTAAGCAATCAATTAGTATCATCAATGAAATTAGAAGCTTTATTAACATCTGTTTGGTCATGATTCTAGAATTGAGTAAGATTAATTAGTAAAGCGTAGGGAAAAATAACTATATCTTTAAACAGAAATAATATGCGTCATATGAGACCATAAAGTGGATTTTAATAGCTAGCTTTTCTTAGAATTGAGAATGCTTTAATTTCTATCATCAGTCCTTCCTGCTAGCATGTAGTTGGCAGGACATAGGCATACACAATTTAAAGGTCATCTTGCACGGGTTATTGTAGTTTGTCCTCAGAAATCCTGGGGTATTTTTGAAAATACGTATACATACACATAATTTTTACATACACACATATATACATGTATATATACACATATGTTTGTATGCATTTATGAGTGTGTGTGTGTGTGTGTGTGTGTTTGTGTGTGTGTTTATTTTGGGAAACACTTTCTTAGTGTAGCATATGGCTCGGGCTGTCCTGGAACTAATACTGTACTACAGACCAGGGTGACCTAGAACTCAGAGAGCTGGCCCTTTTATCTCTTTTTTTTTTAAGATATATGAATATATTTTAATGTTTGAAAACTGCAAACAAATAGATACATAAATACGCCCTCAGTTGTATGCTCATCCGGCAGTAGGGACACAGAACTCCTGATCCTTGTTCACAAGAAGGACTAATACTAACTCTGAAGGTAGAAATTTTTGTACATTCTTAGCACCAAAACGCTTTTCATCTTGATTCCATTTTGTTTGGAATCATTCAGACCTCTCCTCCTTCCCTAATTCCAACTGCTGTGAGACCCAGACAGGTGCAGTCAGGGGTGAGGCACAAGAATGCTCAAGAGATTGTGTTAAGTGATAGTATTTCATTCATAGGTTGTAATTCCCACCATGGCCCCTCCACGACTCCTAGTGGAGGGATGGTAACACCAACATACTCACAAAACCTTCAACCCAAAATTTACCCTTCCAGTAATATGTGCAAGGAAAAAAAAATAAACCAGAGATTGAGGATAATTAACATAAAGGATAAATCCTTTGTTAATTATCCCCTATACCTCTTAAATGCTGTAATAAAAGCAGTCCAGTATCACCATGCTATGATAAATATTTTAAATGCCATTTGTTTGGTCACATGGTAAATCTATTCTTGGATTTTTAAAATTCTCCACACTGATTTCTGTAGTGGCTGTCCCATTTATTATCCCATCAACCGTGAATGACAGTTCCCCTTTGCCTGCATTCCCATCAGCATTTGTTGTCAGTTGTTTCCTTGCTTTTCACTACGTGGCTGGTGTGAAATGGATTCTCAAGTAGTTTTAATATGAATCTCCCTGAGAGTGAAGGATGTTGAACAGGATTTAACAAGTTTTTAGCTACTGTTTTTCTACTTTTGAAAGTTTTGTTCAGATCCATAACACTTTGTAAAGTATATCACTCCGAAAAACTTCAGATAACAAGAATGTGGTGCTCCAAATTTTCAGCGGAGAAGAAAAGCATAAGTCTTATCTGCATGGTAATATAATTAAGAAAAAATACTGCTAATTTTTAAGTGTTGGATTGTATTCTTTTTATGCATACAATGTATATTGGGAGGTGTTATGTGTGTGCACATGTGTTTGCTCATGGACAAGCTATATAGCCATCATTACTTAGGTATGCTTGAAGGAAAAGTATGGGGAAACTATAAAGTATGATAAATATTCACGACCTCTTCATACAAAACCGTTTTGTAGGGCAGCACAGTCGTATTACTAACTATAGAGTAGAAGGTGAGATAAACTGGTTTCTTTCTGGTGATGCTTTCCCTTGGGTAAAATGAGCAATATAGTAGGTTTAAGCTGTAAAGGTAAGAACAGGATTAACTGAGAGTAAGGTAATTTTAGTCATTAGGAAACAAGTTTGTGATTTTTTAAAATCAGAGCTATGACCATGCATATCCTTGATAAATTAAGCAAAATTATATATACACACAATAAAATCCATGGAATTTCTCAATTCAACTTCTATATTTATCAAAGTAAGCAGATTATATGCTTAAATTCCCTCATTTTTTGAAAAATAATAACTAAAACAAGGTTTATAAATTAACACATGCCGGTACATGCATTTAATCCCAGCACTTGGGAAGTAGAGGCAAGTGTATCACTGTGAGTGAGTTTGAGGCCAGACTGGTCTACAAAGCAAGTCCAGGAGAGCCAGGGCTACACACAGAGAAAGCCTGTCTCCCAAAACAAAAATAAATAAATAAATAAATTAATTAATTAACATGCATTTGGCTGACTTAGAATATTCAATTTGCCTACTGGATGTTTCATTTCGAAATAAAATGGTTAACCATAAATTTTAACACATATATGTATAATTAGCAGGATCTATGATCCTCTAATATAATTATATAATATTTGGCAAATGTATTTTGTTTATATCTTTAAAATAATAAGATATCAATTAATAAATGAATATACTAAAGGTAAATACTCCATGTAGTACAAATGAAGATAGGAACTTGATGTCTTAAGTAGCTCTTTAGTATTGACATTCATGATCTTTTTAAAATTTCTAGATTATTTTTCCATAGGTAAGGATCCCATAGTGCAATCACATTTTTAAAAAAAGGCATAGCTGGTCTTGAAAGCAAAGAAGCAAAATATTGAATTGCACTGTGCATACTTGAATGCACAGGGCACTTACATACTTTCCTTTGAGTTTTATATTTATCTTTTTTGTTGTATTACAAGGTTGGTAAATAGGAAAATGTAATTTCTGCTTTATTGGAAAAGCAAATCCTTAAGGTAACATCCCTCAGCCATCTATTCCTTGTGTTGTCTTTCCTTTGTTTTCTTATTTGAACATTGACAAAGCTAGAGCCTCAGGGCATCATTGGATCCACTGAAGGTTTACACTAATATTTAATATTTTCTTTTATCCCTGCTTGCCTGAATATTATAAATCTCAATGTAGTATACAAAAGTTGTAAATCATACTTTTAAAAATTGAAAGTGGTTTGGATGCCAATGCCAAGGAAGTTGAGACTATTGATGTGTATACCCAGAAAGTTTTAAGGTAGAAGAAAAGAAATAAAAGAGGTGAGAGAGAATTGGCAGAAGGAATGAAAGAGAACCATAGGAAAGGATGGGGCAGACAACACAATTATAGAAAGAAAAGTGGAGAAAAAGAATCAGCAAAACCTTGAAACTTGAATCTCTCTTGATTTGTTAACAGTTGTAATAGAATTCTATTACATTTATATTTCAAGTCAGTGCACATAATTAATGATTAGGCACAGACTATGGCTGAAGGACAATGCTAAGAAGATAGTATTGTTGAAAGGATGAAACCTGAAACATGCTAAACATTCTTTAAAGCAAAAGTTTTTATTGTTATATCTAGTAACAAGGTCAAATATTTAAATGAAAACTCTTATTATAAAAATATATAATTAAAGATCAAGAGAAGGAAGAAAGCAATGTTTAGTTACAAAGGTATTATGAATCATTTTGGTGTTTTTTCTGGTTTCGTGAATGGTTTGGCCATTGTATAAAACCAGCATATCATTTGCAAGCAGCAACATTCCTATTGGATTGAGTATTTTTGAACTTAATGTATTTATTTTATATCTGATATTGGTTAATTGAATTTTCATGCTTATAGCATAGTAGGACACATTAGAGTACATAAAGTCCTGATATCTTCTCAGGCAGCTGTAATTTTTTTCATTTTGAAGGATTTTTGGCTATGATCCTGTTAGCTAAGAGAAGATTTACATTTCTAAATACAACATTCTATTTCCTTCAGTAAACCATATCACTCAAAAACAACAAAGTACTAAACAGTCTAAAATGAATTATGGTTATATGTATTTGTGGTGATATAGGTGATATCATACTCACTTGAAAGTCCATAATATTAGTGCATTCTCTGATAACATATCATGAAGAAAAGAAATTGTTATACTGCACCTGAAGAAAGTATCATATTTTTATGGCTTTAGTTCATACACTATGAATTGAATCAATTTTTCCTATATTCTAATCTTTGTTTTTTTTCATATCCATACAACATCCTATATACCATACAATTGTGAATGTATGTGCTTAGGTCATGTATACATACATATATTATAAGGAGAAACCTAGATAGTAGATATAGTAAAATATTTTTTAGTATTTTTATTTTTTTAACATATACATTATATTATTACTCATGAATAAAATAAACTACATACATCAAGAAGAACCATGAGATAGTCAGGAATTATATAAATATTACAGTCATAGTTATTTGGCTATTTTTATTTGGCAAACTTGAAGTAAACATCTTTCCTAAATTGTTGGGTCTAAATTTCTTAATGGAGATTAGTATGGAGGTGGCTCAGTCCTCATAGGCTAGGCTCACAACCAAAGATATAGTAAAATATTACAATACAGACTGTAATATCTTTTGTATTTTTTAAACACATTACTTCTATGTTGGCAATTTTTCAACTTCCACTATATGAAAATTCTAAGTGTATTACACTGTTTACATTAAAACATCTGAGAGTGACCATGCTCATATTTCCATTTTCATATATGTTTTTCTTAGATATCTTATAGAAAATTTCAAATTCCCTAGTATCTTGAATGTACACACTGCATACTAAATTTACCCAAACCTACACATTTTCTGAATTATAATTGTTATATAACATATCTTTACAGGCCATTTTTAGTCATATAATAAGACTGTACACTTCTAATCATATCAAAAAAATGAAAATGAAGGCCTGAATAAGTAAATGAATTATAAATATGTGTTTTCAGGAGACAAAAAAGGGAGATTTGCTGGAGATCTAATTCATTACTTGAAGTGTCCTAAGCATTCAGCCATGCCAGTATGAGTAGTTAATTAAACTTAATTAGAATTTAAGTGGATTATGTATAAGATTTTACAATTAGATTGCTTTTAAGTTCTTAAAGTTTAAAGTAGTAAAGTATAACATAAAGATAAGAAATAATAAAATTGTTCTCATAGTTACTCATAACAAGTATCCATGGCTAAAAAGTCAAAGTTGAAACTAAACTTATACAGAATGCAGAATTTTCAAATATGAGTGACAAGTTTTTAAAAGCTTGCAAATAGTCATCTAGGTATATATTCTTGAATAATACATATACTATCAACTAACATATTTCTATATAAGCAGTGATTTATAGATTTCATAAAACTCATTTTTTCCTAATTGTTTAAGTTCGATGCCCCCTAGAAGACTGTGTATGGCATTTTAATGAAGAAACAGCATGTGCCTCTTCCATTGTTTCTTGAGTGAACACATTTCTATGTGTTTTTCCAAGTTAAATACAGTTCAAAGACCTTTTTAGCCTGCAGAAATACTCACTAAATAAAAGTTTATGTTGTTTCCTATATATAAACATTCTTCTAATAAAATATTTCTATAGCTAAAGAAGAGATGTTCCCTGTGGACTTTCTGATATGTAAGACTAAATTATATGGATGCATACTGCCACACTCAGCTTACTCTGCTACATTTTGAACCTACACTAAATCTTCCCACTCACAGTTCTGCTTTTTACATGCGATGGGACATTTCTACATTCATTTTGCTTTCATTTAAATGTTTTAAGTGTTTCTTTAGGTTATATGTTTCCTCAAAAAAGAAGATGAACTATATAAGATATTGAGGTTAAATAATCAAATCAAGGCAACCAACAATTGCAGCAAACACAAACAGCTCATCATTTCCTCCTCTGCACCTGAAGGTCAGAGCCTCTAAACAGGTTGCGTAAGCCCTAGTCTAGCTACCACTGCAGACACAAATGAAGACACAGAATTTTAAAACTTCAAAATAAATCATTAAGTTTTCTAAACTGTAGTGTGCTAACAAACTAGATACATCTTACAGGCTTTGTAAAATGCATTTTCCTTCTTTTATTTCATTTCATATGTTTTGTCTGGATCAAATATAACCCTAAATATGAGAAATACCATTAGAGGTGTTGAACAAAATAAAAATTAATTTTAGGTGAGTGAGGCCACAATTTCTGTAATAATTTCACACACACACACACACACACACACACACACACACACATATATAATATTTTCCAGTCTTCTTCGTTATCATTATATGGTCACATCCCTGGGTTCTGACTATATAGAATGTGATATAAACTAATGTTCATTAAGCTGAGCAATATTCACTAACAGTTTTATGGTTGTCTACATCTCTGGTCTAGGATACTGCCATGCAGAATCTATAGGAGAAATTCTAGGGAACACCTGAAAATTGTGTCACAACATACAAAAATAAGATTTGTTTGCCTATTGAGTTATCTAACTTCACTGTTCCATGTGTTCTATTAGGAAAAATAACAGTTGATTACATAAAACTTCTAAGATTTTAGAAACTACCTCCATTCACTCATATCTCTGATAGAAAGAAGACTATAGTTTTTCTTATTTACATTATATGAAAAACAATTTTAGGAATGTTAATGCTTCATCTTACAGGTCATAACTTCCAAGTTATCTCTTGAGAAAACTTTTAAAAAATATTGTTGTTCAAAAATAAAATATCCTATATGTTTTCAGAATAACATGGTTTTCTATTGTAGAATACATTTTATACAGAAGAATGTACTTTCAAGAGAATATGCTTTTTGGAAATATGTTTTGACATATTTCTTCCATATAGTTCTACTATAAACTAGCCTCAGGCAAGTAATTTTATGTATCAGAGTTTCAATTTCTGTGTATGTAGTATAAAAGTGATTCAACCCTAAGGTCTCAACCAATTCTACCATTTAATGATATAGGGATTGACAGGACATGGATAAAGTGGAGAAGTGAAGCAATAAGAAAAAGAAGGAACATAAATGTTTACACTACTTAGCAGAGATTCTTCCCACAATAATTTACATACATACACATGTATACAATTATATGCACATATGATTTGGTTTACAAATTAATATCACCATTTCAGAGCCTGTATCTGCCTTATATGTTCAAAAATTAGCAATATACATTCTTATACTCTCTTAAAAATCAATAGCTTAGAGCACATGTTTCAGAATTTTGATGAAACAGTGTTACCTGCGTTTTCATAACATTTTGGTCAATATTACTGCTTAATGTTAAAATGCATATAGTAGAGAAATTTTAATCCACTAGCGCTACTGCTCTGTTCACATCGAAAGACTTTCTAGGTCTGTGTGATGTGGCTAGACTGTGGACATGCCCTTGGTACAACCTTTAATCCAATACATGAAGCTAAAGTTAGTTGGTAGATGGAAGCACCCATGTTAGAAAGTGACATCTCATTGAGATGTACATAAAGTGACAAAGCAGAAAGTGATTTGACAGAGTAGAATAAACCAAATTCCCAGGAGAAAAGAGAGGGAAGAGATGCTACATAAAAGAGCAGCACAGAGAGTAGGAGACAGTTTTACTGGGTCATATTTACACAGACAGATTGACAGGGGAACAAGTTAGACAAAGGTAAAGACAGAACAAGCCAGAGAGTGGGAGGAGCCAGAAGAATACAACAGATTGCCTCAGTTAGTTTGATGCCAAGCAGAGCAATTCAGTCAGAAGCTGAGAGAAGCCAGTTTGAATTAGTCAGCTTGGAAGGAATTTGCACCAGTACAGCTGAGTTGAAGTAGCCAGACTGAGTTCAGAAAGAACTAGGAAGGGTGAGCTCGCTAAGCAGTAAGTCTCAGAATTTAAAATCATTCTAGTCCTAAACAAGATTCTATTGAAGCTAAAAGCTTCCACAACGAGGCGTAGGTTAGCAGATGGAGGCATTAAACCTCCATGATGACAATTGCTGTGCTTAATATTTGTTTGTAGACATAAGATTATTGTATAATTCAAATGGTGATTTCTGTAACACCTGCCCCCATATCTCATTGCAGTCTTTGTTCTGGGGACCTTCTGTCTTAATGTTGTATAAACACTGCTACCCAATTGTTCCCAGGTTCCCATTAAGGCAGTTTACAGCCAAGGATGAGCAGGGGAGAGAACAGGGCTGGACATCCTGCCAGCCAGCGATGTGGCAGTTAGAGGAAGAAGTAGATGATTCAGACATAGATGCTTTTCCAGGAGGGACCTGGAGAGAGAGCAGGAAAAGTTACAAAGTACAATTATCTCTGGGATATATGCTGGGAGGAACCGGTTTAAGAATAGAGTAATAACTGCCCATTTATTGTGTTTGTGAAGTTTATTGTTAAATGAATATAAAAGAGTTTCAACTACTTGCATGATATCTAGGTTAAGAGAGGCACTGAGAAACAAACAGTTCTATAAAAATAGCTAACATTTTGGCATACTAAGTGGACCCAAATTTTATAGAAAGTAGAGATACAGAGCAGTTCCTTAGTTCTGTTCATGCAGAGAGATACCACAGTTTCTTAGTCAGGAGCTCATGGCTTCCTGATTATACAGACACCTCACCTCACCCAAACACACTCACACACAGCAGCAAGGCCTCCAGCCATCTGCAGACAAAAATGTACTGGTACAAACTCCAGAGTGGCAGTTCCTTTGGGAAGCCCTTGCTAAGAAAAAAAATAGTATCTAGGGTAGCAAGTTAAATCCCTATGATGAGGGTCTCTTGGTGGCCTGACTCTTACAGGCCAGAGGAGCAAACAGCTGTGGACTGAAAAGCTTCCCAGACTACAGGACACATTAGGATCCTTTGAAAGCAGGGGAAAAAAAGTCTCTCTCTAGAAGCAGGAGACAGATACAGATGAAGAAGCTTTAAGCAGCTGAATGCTAGGGTCTAGAAGATACGCTAAAAAAGTAAAGTCCTTAGGAAGACATTTTGAGAACAAAGATGATTATTTTCTTCATTGAAAAAGGGATTGATAGAAAAGATTTGGCTATAAGCCACTACAATCAGACTAGATATTGTGAGTGTATTTTTGACGTTCAATTACTGGATGAATCAGGTCTATATGCTAAAGTAGAAATCCAGATTCTGTTTGGTGTTGTATTGGAACAAAGTCATACAGTGGCTTGTGTGCTGCATTTTGCAGAGTTGGAGAACTGAAATAGATGTACCAGGCTGTAAGTGTATATTCAGATTTCCAATGGGCTTTTTGCCTTAAATTCTCGAGAGTATGAGTCTAAGGTTAGACAATTATTAGAGGTGGTGACTGTCTTGGAGACTACTTTGAAAGTTGGGCTGATAGTGCTTTAGCATATTTATACATTGGAATACAATTTTTTTAGATATTATGGCATAAAACCTGTCAAAGATAGAACTTATAATCCTATAGGTCAAACAATTATGAAAAGATCTAACAGTGATTTTAGAATCATAGGCATAAAATAGACAGGGAATATAATATTTCCCTGAAATAGATTAAATAATCATTTTACTTTTTATTTTTTAAATTTATTAAAATGAGAAAATAGCATAACTGCTAAGATACACTGAATTTTAGAATGGACTGCTAAATTAAACCCACCCATAAAGGTCCAAATTCTAAAATGCGAGACAGGAAATGTGTTGTGTTGGAGAGGAGAATATGCTTTTTTCTCAACAGAAAACAAGAAGATATGTATTCTCTCCAAACTGATGGAAATCCAGTTTGACATAGGAAGACCTCCTAAAGATGGTGACTGCAGACAGAAGAAAAGAAAACAAATGAAGAAATTGGACATGTAACATAATTTGCTGATTCTTCCACATAGGAACAGTTCTCAGACTGACTGAAACATGAAAATATTTCCAGCAAGGACTTCAACCATGCATGACCAATAAATATTTGGCCAAAAAATTTTCAGGACTTACATTTAATTCCTTTTAATGGTATAGCTGAAAATTTATTTTATATAGAATCGTCTTGAATTGAACTGTGCTCAGTGCACAGCTCATACATATATTAATACAAAAATACATAATACATTTAAAGTTTATATATTTTGCAGAGCCAAGTAGCCTAGGTTATCTAACCTCACAAACTGCCTCAGTAACTAGTTCCTCAAAACACTGTATTGGGAAGAATTTCAAAATTGTTAGCTAGATTGTCCATCATTACAGATTGTTCTAGTCAGGATGTCAGGTAAGTTCTGAGCTTTCTCACCATGCAGAGACTGGACAGGAAAGTTATAGCTAGCTTTCTGATGACTGGATAATATTCCATTTTTCTTGGGTGTCCCAAAAGAAAAACTACTCCCCAAATAAGCAGGAAGCAGTTTAAGCAAACTACACTCCATTCCCATGTGGGGATGGATGTTTTTCTTCATACTTTGCATGATAGACTTTTGTTATTGCTTTAAAAGGGTTTATTATAAGAATGATAAGTATAAGGATAGACTACTGAATCTACTTTGGGCGTAAGAGCATTAATAAGCCAAAAATCTTACATTGATATGAATCTTTGTATATTAATTCTTATTTAAGATTACATTTGGTTCCATTATTCTTAGGTATGCTAATAATGTAATCCTTAAAACCACAATGTTAAATTATATTCCTTTTAAAAGCTGGTATTACCAACTATTTAGAATAATTAAGAAAATGTATATCATCAGCCAGAGAATCAAACTCTTGGTCATGTTACATACTAGCTTAGTTGATTACAAAAATATTTTTCCTACATTAAGATTCCTTAGACTTGATGGTTTCCTTATGGGGCTACTGAACACTTTTGGTACTTCCATCACCCCATTCTTCCATACCACTCTCATTACTCCACCTAGAGTCCAGCAGTGAGTCCTAGCATTGGTCACAGTCCCCTTTTCCTGGATCTGCAGAATTAACATAGTAAAATAGGGCATCTTATCAAAAAACAAATTACAGATTCGAAGCAATCTTCATTAAAATACCAACACAATTCTTTACAGACATTCGAAGAACAATTCTGTATTTCATATGGAAGAACAAAAAATCTATAATATGTAAAACAACCTTAGCCAGTAAAAGAAATTCTGGAGATAACTCCACCCTTGACTTCAAGGTATACTAAAGAGAAATAGACTAGTTGATCAATTGAATTGAATTGAATTGAAGACCCAGAAATAAACCCACACTTATGTGCACTTAATTTTTTATAAAGGAACCAAAACCATATAAGGGAAAAAAGAAAGCATGTTTAACAAATGGTCCTGGTCTTAATGGATGTTTACATGGAGAAAAATGCAAATAGACCAATATCTATTACCCTGGACAAAACTCAACTCCAAGAGAATGAAAGACATAAACATAACTAAGAAACACTATATCTGCTAGAAGAAAATATGAGGAGGAGCCTTGAACTCATTGGCACAGGAGACCATTTTCTGAGCAGAACTACAACAGCTCAGGTTCTAAGATCAATAATTAATAAACGGGACCTCATGAAAATAAAAAACTTCTGTAAGGCAAGGGACTCTATCAATAGAACAAAAGCACAGCCTACAGTTTGGGAAAAGTTCTTTGTCAATCACATATATGAAAATATATAAAGATAATAAGAATCAAAACACAATCAAGCTAAATATCCCAAATTAAAAATGTGATATGTAGCTAAACATAGAATTATTATCAGAGGAATCTTGAGTGACTGAGGAGCACTTAAATAAATGCCCAATGTCCTTAATCATCAGGGAAATATAAATTAAAACAACTCAGAGTTTCCATCTTATACCCATCAGAATGGCAAAGATTAAAAACACAAGTGACAGCACACACTGTTGAGGATAGGGAGAAATGGAAACATTGTTGGTGGGAATGTAAACTTGTACAACCACTCTGCAGGCCAATCTGGTTCTTTCTTAGGATATTTAGAATAACTCTACCTCAACAGTGAGCTATAACACTCCTGGGTATATATACAAAAGATGATCCACCATACAAAAACATTTGTGCATCTATGTTTGTAACTGTTTTATTCATAATAGCCAGAAACTGCTAACAGCCCATAGGCTGTCGAGAGTCCTTTAGGGGAGTTGGCAAGCATAGGTCTTGGAGGAAGATCTGACCATGTATTCTTGGTGTCTGTGGGCCTCCTGAAAAGCAGGCAAGTTGTGAGCTGGATAACAGAGCTAAAGAACTGGTGTGCAGTTTACTGATGTTGGGTGTGCTTTACGAGAAATTGATGGACATAGGGCATAGAGCAGGATCTTACCCAGTTGGGGCTGGTGAGTCTCTTGCAAGCAGGCAGAGTTCTGGGCCATAAAACAGAGTGCAGAAAATGGGCACAGTTTGCTGATGCTGTGTGTGCTTTATGGGGAGTTGGCAGGCTCCCTGTAAACTGTTCATATCACAACTTCTCATACTGTATTAAAGGAAGTGTACTTTATCTTTAATGTAGGACTTGAACAAACTATAAAAATCATGATTACACCATTGTGTGATGTAGTATTCAATATAGAATATGCCAGTTGTGATATCAAAAATTCAAAGCTGTTAATGAATGAATTAAAGTAAAAATAAAGCATTTGTGTATTTGGTGAACATTCTTTTTAGTTTTACACAGTTCTTTTAGAATTAAAAAAATTTTTAATTTAAGTCTCCAAGTATTAAAATATACAAAAAGAATATATAAGATCAATTTGAACAGATTTTAAATGGTCTACAGAAAAGAGTCAACGTTACACACTGTTAATATGAATGTGAAAGTGTACATGTGTTATTGTTATATGAAACAACATATGCATTACATCTGTAATGCTTTTTTAAATTTTTATTTTATTTTATTAATTTATTCTTGTTACATCTCAATGGTTATCCCATCCCTTGTATCCTCCCATTCTCCCCTCCATCTCAATTTCCCCTTACTCCCCTCCCCTATGACTGTTCCTGAGAGGCATTACCTCCCCCTGTATATGCTCATAGGGTATCAAGTCTCTTCTCCGTGACCTGCTGTCCTTCCTCTGAGTGCCACTAGGTCTCCCCCGCCAGGGGACATAGTCAGATGTGAGGCACCAGAGTACTTGAGAAAGTCAAATCCCTCTCTCCACTCAAGTGTGGAGACTGTCTTGTCCATGGGCTAGATCTGGGTAGGGGTTTAAATTTTACCGCCTGTATTGTCCTTGGCTAGTGCCTCAGTTTGAGCGGGACCCCTTGGCCCAAATCTGCCTATCATAATGTTCTCCTTGTAGGTTTCTAGGACCCACTGGATCCTTCTACATTGCTATTCTCCCATGGTTCTCTCATCTAGAGTCCCAATAGGATGTCCTCCCCTCTGTCCCAGTTTCCTGGTAAGGGAAGGCTTTCGTGGGACATGCCCATTGGGCTAGTATGCAGATATAAGTGAGTATATACCATTTGAGTCTTTCTGCTTCTGGGTTAACTCACTCATTATGATCATTTCTAGCTCAATCCATTTTTCCACAAATTTCGGGAATTCCTTGTTTTTAATAGCTGAGTAGTATTCCATAGTGTATATGTACCACAGTTTCTTTATCCATTCTTCTACTGATGGACATTTAGGCTGTTTCCATGATCTGGCTATTATGAGTAAGGCTGTGAGTGGAACAATCATATTGGTTTATCTATATACTACACTCCAGTATCCAATATTAAGTCCTCCAGGTATTTCTATGTTTGTAAGCTGAATTTACCTGTTTTTAAGACTAAATAATATTTTGTTATACATATCATGTATAAAATGTTATTTATGCACATTAGTGTTCTATTTGTGTGCATGCTTGTATGACAGAAGAGGTTATCAGATCCCATTATAGATGGTTGTGTGACACCATATTGTTGCGGGGAATTCAACTAAGGACATCTATAAAAACAGCCAGTGTTCTTCATCACTGAGCCATCTCTCTAGCTCAAGTACATAGCCTTTTAATGTTTTTTTCTCATGTCATCATCAGCATTTGTTTTATTTTATTTTTATTTTATAATTTTTTAATTAATTTATTCTTGGTACTTCTCAATGGTTATCCCATCCCTTGTATCCTCCCATTCTTCCCTCCCTCCCATTTTCCCCTTACTCCCCTCCCCTATGACTGTGTCTGAGGGGGACTTCCTCCTCCTTTATATGCTCATAGGTCTTTATCTATTTATTGTTTATTGATTTATATCTTATTGCAGCCCAGCCATGGTGGCACATGCCTTTAAGCCCAACACTCTGGGGCAGAGATCTCTGTCAGTCTGAATCCATCCTGGTTTAAACAGTAATTTCCAGGACAGCCAGGGTTATTAAACAGAAAAACCAATCAAACAATAAACAAACAAAACAACAATTAAAAAAACGTATTGCAACAAATACAGGAATGTATCCATCTCTCAGCCATTTATGTTTCCTCTTCTGAGAAGCCACTGATTAGAAATGTAACCCATTTATTTATTTGGATTATTTGTTTTCTTGATATCCAGGTTTTTTGTTTTGTTTTGTTTTTGTTCTTTAGTTCTTTATATATTTTAGATAGTAGTTCTCTACCTAATGTGGAGATGGTAAAAATTATTTTCCACTCTGCAGGCTGCCACTTTGTTGTAAAGACGGTATCTTTTGTTATGCAGTGGCTTCTCAACATCGGGATGTCCCATTGAAAAGCGGAATAGTTCTAACCATATAAAAACATACAGTTTACCTTCTTTCCCAAAGTAATTATAGCACCACAAAACTATTTTTAGCATGATATTTCACTTGACAACAAATCAGTATCATAATGCAGTTATTTACTAGGAAAAGCAGAAGATAAGTTACTTCAAATTGAATTCTTTTCCAAGAGTAAGAAATTTTTATTTTGCACTGGAAATTTGCCTCCTTATACTTCTTTTTTCATATTCAGGGTAAAGAATAACATACTGGTGTTCGATGTAGAAAGAGCATTTCTTCACTAAATATGAAACTTTATTGGCGTAAATTATTTTTAATATTATATTTGGTGAAATTTTATCAAGTCTATGCTCTGATCAATCTCGTTAATTTATTAGATATTGAGAGCTGAATATCTAACTTTGTTCTTATACAAATAACACAACTTTACATGCTATTGTATCCACATTTTTAATTATTTAATGACAGAATATTACAAATTTTCTCTAAAAAGACACATTTCTTTACATGCACTAACATATCAGATACCATATTTCTAATCAGCAGCCATAATAAAAAGTCATTGGTCAAATTAAAATTATCTGATTTAATTATGAGATTATAATATAATTAAATTCTCTGTAGGAAAGGTAAAATTAATAAATAAGAAAAGAGAATCTATAAAAGATAACTAAAAATACCAGGAAAATTAAAGAATATGGGCAAAAATCTACATATATTCATACACTCTGAGCCATTTACTTAGCATATATCTGTTTTAGACTGAGTTTCTACACTAGAGCCACACAAAACATACTAAGCTATATTCATTTTCAATTTTATTACCATATCTGTTTCCTAAACAAGCAACACTGAAAGTTACAAACTTTAAAGTAGACTCTTATTTAAGTATGCCTAGAGCTGTGAATTAATTATGGCCTAAATAAGTTATTAGGACAATATTGTCATGGATACATTATTTAGAGACAGATTTTGGGAAGTTTGTAACAGCAAAAGTACTGAAGTGACATTTCCAAAGACATTAACATGAAAATGAGGAGAATTGAAGAGAAAAAAATTATTCAAAGTATTGCCTCTTACTAAGATCATCTTCAATAATGTATATTGCAACTACGTATTTTATTTCTAATATACACATGTAAAATTCATAGGGTAGTGCTAAAGCTGACTTCAAATTAAATTTGCATGTATAAATAAAAAATAGACATTCAGTGACAGTAGAATTTATATAACAGAATTATATCCAGGCATTGTTACCACATACACAATAGATATAAAGCAAAAAGATCATTAAATGTTGTTATGGACATCTTATGTTTTAAAAATAAATATTTATATGATAAATGCTTAGCATTTTCTTGCTGTAATATGAATATTTTGTATCTTAGACATACCAATGTAATTATATGGAATTTTAAATGATTGGTAACTTTTAAGAATTAAATAACAAAAAAGTCATCACATTATACTCAGTGAAGCTTGCTATTAAATTCAATATAGATATTGTCTTTTTAAAATTAATTTATTCATATTATATCTCAATGGTTATCCCATCCTTTGATCCTCCCATTCCTCCCTCCCTCTCATTTTCTCCTTATTCCCCTTCCTTATCACTGTGACTGAGGAGGACTTCCTCCCCCTGTATATGCTCATAAGGTATCAAGTCTCTTCTTGGTAGCCTGCTATCCTTCCTCTGAGTGCCACCAGGCCTCCCCATCCAAGAGACATGGTCAAATATGGGGCACCACAGTTCATGTGAAAGTCAGACCCCCTCTCCACTCAACTGTGGAGAATGTCCTGTCCATTGGCTAGATCTGGGTAGGGGTTTGAAGTTTACTGCATGTATTGTCCTTGGCTGGTGCCTTGCTTATTTATATTTTAAAGCAATAATATTATTCTATTGTATATAAAGATCTTATCAACCTTAGCTCCTGACAAGTTAAACAGGAATAATCATTGAAATAATACAGAAACAACAGGAGCTACTGCTTCAAACACTGAAAGTCAAAAACAAAAACAATAACAAGAATTTATGATAAATTCTTACCATTTTTATTATGTATTAAATTTCCAGTCTTATATGGCCAAGATAAAAGCTTGAAAATACATTATACATGCATTTTTTGTAAGATGGAAAATTCAATCACAGTTCTGCTGAGTCATGCATCATTCAACCATGAAATGAAATACAATAGTAGCTTGTGAATGTATATGTTACTTTAATTTATTTATGTCAAAATTCTATAAGATTTTCCCAAATTAGAAAATATGTATATAAGAATCAATAAATTATCAATAGTTTTCTTGTTCATATTTTCAGATTTGGAAACTCTATATTGACTAACATTTTCAAATACTAAAGTATCATTTTTAAGGCATTATTTTGACTTTGTATGTTTAGAAATATCTATGGGAATTTCAGTCTATTTGATTTCAGTTTCAGTCTCTTAGAAATTTAAGATATCTTGTCTTCTGTGTGGTTTTAGTTTCATTTCTCTGGTTGTTATGTGAGATGTGAGAGATGTGAGAGAACATAAATATAACTTAAATAAGAATTACTTCATTTTGATCCAGTGGTCATAGCCCCTTTCAATTTTGTAAATTAAAATTTGGTTACCTTTAGCTATTGCTTGTATCTTTTATATACCAGCTACACACTGAATTACTGACTGTCATTTCAGAAATTATACTCCTCAAAGTATTCACATAATTTCAGTTTTGTAATCAAGTATTGGATGGTTTTGTTGACACAGTTATGAATCCTGCTTAAGTGTTAGAGAATTAAGAGGCATTTTGTTATTTTTTTAAATGTGGTATTGTGGATGACTGAGGAATAATTTTTTCCCAACATTAATGTGTCAGGAGGAGATTTGAAGACCTTGTGTCCTTGAGGACTTAGTAGCACTACTTACAACTTCTAATACAATCTATTTATCACTTAAGAACATTAAAATCACAAAATCCAAAGAGGATTCATTTCCACATGATTATAAAAGCCTTTCCATGCTAACTGCCACCACTTAGCATGTAAATAAGCAAATAGCAGTTTCAAATAAAGCAAATGACAAAAAACAGTGACTTGGAGGAAATATTTTATTCTGTGTATGTCTCCTTTATACTTTTCTTGCAAGTATCTCTAATTTAGCAGAAAAGTTTATTTTATAATATATTAACACATATAGTGTTAATAACATTTTGGAGTTTATATACTTTGAAAATATTGAAACATTGTTCCAATTTTACTTTGTCAAGTATGCCCACAAGGGCAAAGATAATTGAAGTGATCTCTACCCATTTTCCATAATAGATAACTTGGATAGACACAGTGTTACCAAGTGAAATAATTAATTCAATTTGCAATGTTTAAAATGATAATTAAAGAAATAGACCTATAAATCTTTGAAGATATGTCTAGGTAAGAGAAGGTGCAGCTAGTGGAATTCTTACATGATACATAGTTGCTTTGTTTAATGTCTAATCATGTAGGAGATTTTCCCCTAGTAGGTTCTCTGATAATGATTTGCCTATTCATCTATGTCCACACTTAATGCTGCTTAACGGAGGCACCTTTTCATTTTTTTCTCTCAATTCTCATAGTTAATCTTAAGGGAGATGATCTTGAAAAGACACAAATGTAATTACTGTTTGAAGCTAAGATTTGACCCCAAACCATAAAAGTCACTTTCAAGAGAACATATATAGGCCGTACTTCAGGATATGTGCCTGCAGTTGATTATAAATTTATAACAGGTTCTTTATCTGCAACCCCTCCAGGAAAAGGCAGGTGGTTGGATACAGACCTTGAGTATTGTCGTCCTTCCATTTCTGTTACTAACATGATACAATACAATCATATTATATTATACTATATATATATATAATTATAAATATTGTTTGTACCCTGCTAGAATTTATTGTTAGTATGTTTCAGACCCTGCTTTAAGACTATAGAGGATCTTGTCATTTTCTTTGCAGAATATACAACTTTAACACACATCTAGCACATACATAAACAAATACTCATAATCTAGCTAGACTAACAACAATTAAAAAAACAACAAAAAAGTTCAGTTATATCAAAAGTCTTCTTATCAGTTGTTCCTGGATAGTATCATACTAAATTTGCCACTAGAATTTAGAGTGACGATAGAACAAAGGAAAACTGCACTACACATGCACACAAACACACATCTAGATACAAACATACTCAAACATAGATATCTTTTCATCCAGAGGAAATCAGTGCCTTATTCAGAGAAGCTTCTTTATGCAGCAGGGAGGAACAAATACACACACACACATACAGACACACACACACACACACACACACAGAGAGAACACAGAGGTTCCTCTTGATGTATGAACAATTTAAATTTATGTGTAATAATATAAATGAATATGTTAAAAAATAAAAAATAAATAAAATCACAAATCATAGCAGGGCCCAACATGTCCATGACAAAAATGGCCTAGGAACATTTAGCCCTATATAGGATATCTCTGTCAAATCACTCCTGTCAGGGATAGGAAGCCCCACAGATGAGGAGACTGAAAGTAAAGCCAAAGTGGATGAAAACACCAAGACAGCAAGACCCTCTAAACCAACATGAGAAAAGCTCATATGAACACACAGAGCCTGGCATCTTAGGTTCAGGGAAATAGTGGACTAAAGGGAAGAAAGACTGTAGCGCCAGAACAGCAGGAAGTCTACTGTCATACAGTCTTTCCTAGAAATGGCTGCAGAAAGAAGGCCAGTACAATGGCAACATCAATGAGCATTAATATGAAGGAAGAATTTTTTTTTAATATCACTTCTAGGCAAAGAAGTACAGTTGACCAATGACTGTAGGGAAAACTGTCCTCTCCTAAACAAGCCCCATAGTCCTTGTCAAATGTAGTATTTTCACTTCTGAAACCATATACATACCAACAACAAAATTAGTTAGGCAGTTATGTTTCTATACACTTGTGCACACACACACACACATCATCATCATCATCATCATAATAATAATAATAATAATACAAGAAAAAGTAGAGAAAACCCCACATATAGGAAATCAATTTAGAAAATATTTCTAATATTTGTCCACATGCTTCAATCAAACTCTGAACACTTTTGGCTTGCTGTCTTTTATCTATGTATCAAAGTGGAAGTTTAATTTCATATTTTTAAACATTTTGCAATTTTTCTTTGATGTTTTTAAATTTATATTTTCTATGTATGTAGTCTTTCTTTTCTTTTGAGAATGCTTTTTCATTTTAGCTGTACTTTTCCATTATTACAGTTGTGAATTTATAGAAAAGGGAATTTAAAAGCAATATCATTTTGTGTTTCTTAAAATGAGTTGAAAGCAGTTATTTTCTCACTGAGCATTTGATAAATACTGCATAGGTCAACCATGTAAAAACAAACCAGGGAAACATACCAATGATTCAGGAATTGTAAGATTTAAAATAATGATAAATATTGGATAAATATATTTAATATTTCAAGTATAAATATGGTTTATAGATATATACCAATTTTAATATTTGCATGTTATGAGTTATTATGAAATTGGAAATGTGTTCGTTTTAGTTTTTACAAACTATCTCACTATTAACACTGCTTGACCTAGCACTTACTTATATGGAGTAACTGAATTTAGCTCACAGGTATCTGTCTACCTTACTTCCAAAGTGCCAGGTTTAAAGGCATCATAGAACCCATACCTGGTATTCCTGGGCCCTATAAATAACCTACTACTGCTATTATACCAATGTACCACAGTCTTAAATAGATTTATAATGAATTATCTTTATACATGTAGATCAGTGCATTTTTCACACCTCCCCAGAGAAGCCTCTTTTAACAGTAGATGGCAATTAACACGGAGGTCCTCAACTGGTTAAAGTACAAAAAACTAAGTGAAGAGTCATCAGCCCAAAATAAGACATCTACTTTACACCTCCTATTTCTAGCACTTATGGATTCAGGGGGAAAAGACTGAGATATCAGAGGAAGTGAATGACTACAAGAGAGTAGTGTTTCCTAAACAGTTTAAGGGATTTGCACACATAAATGCACTGTGGTTGTGAGAGCTGCACAAGATTTGCCAAAGTTCAAACCATGCAAAAATCTCAGGGTAGAGATAGACAGTAGGCATGAAGTCTAACTCTCTGTCTGTCTCTGTCTCTGTCTCTGTCTCTCTGTCTCTCTGTCTCTCTGTCTGTCTCTCTCTGTGTCTCTGTCTCTGTCTCTGTCTCTGTCTCTGTCTCTGTCTCTCTGTCTCTCTGTCTCTCTCTGTGTCTCTGTCTCTGTCTCTGTCTCTGTCTCTGTCTCTCTCTCTCTCTCTCTCTCTCTCTCTCTCTCTCTCTCTCTCTCTCGGCATGGATTTTAAACCCCCTCTTTGTCCATCTTCATTTCTTTCTGTTCCTGTCCCCCAACTCCCATTATTATGCTCTCTCATTCAAACATTAGTGGAAAACACACAACATAATGTGTTCCTAGTTCCTAGGTATGGCTTTCTACACTGTCAATTTGTGATAGAAACTGGAAGGTTCATGGTTGAACTTCATTAAGTCTAGGATTTTCATGTCTCTGCTTTGACAGAAATAACCCAGTGAAAAGTCTATGATGATAGACTTAAAAAGGAGTTTCCAGGTGTTTCAATTTGAGTGTCAGCAGGTTTTTAAATATAACTGCAGACTTGTCTTCTGAGAGGCTTTACCCAGTGATTTGAAACACATGCTGAGATGCACAGCCAAACACTGGACAATCCATAGGGAGTCTTATAGAAAAGTGGAGGGGGCAGGGAGGAGAGGAGGACCTGGAACACCCCAATAAGACCAACACAACCAACTAGCAAGGGCTCAGAAGGGAATGCTGGGACTGAAGCGCCAACCAAGGACCTTGCTTGGATTGGACCTAGGCCCCCTACACAGATGTAACCAATGGGCTGCTTGGGATTCGTGTGGTTCCTCTAGAAAAGGACCTGAGGCTGTCTCTGTTAATAACTCTGATGCTAGCTTTTTGAATCATTCCTTCTTGGCAGGACTGCCTTGCCAGGACACAGGGGAAGAGGACATGCTCAGTCCTGATGTGACTTGATGAGCTGGTATGGATGGCAAGGGGGACTCCTCTTTTCTGAGGCATAAGGGAGGAAAAGAGAGGGAGCAGATGGGAGGGTGGGACAGGGAGAAGAGAAAGAATGTAAAGTGGTAATATTTTAATTGAAAAATAAAATGAATATAACTGCAGGGGAGCTTCCTTGAAAGAAAATTTCTCTGTATTCAGATACTTGTAGATTTGCTGTTATATAACAATAATTTCCCCTCAATTTCATATTCATTTATTAAGTGTACTTTCTGCGTGTGTGTGTGTGTGTGTGTGTGTGATTTGTATGTGAAATGCACATTGAAGTCAAGTACAACCTGCTTATGTGTTTTGTTTTATCCTTGTCCTATTTTACTGATTACAAGAATTACTTATATATTTAAAAATAAAGTATCAGTCATTTTTATTGTTGAAAAATTTTTGTGAATATTTGGTGACTATATTTTAAATTTGACATATCTAACACTTTTCCTTTCATATTTAAGACTTTCTGAGTTGTTTAGCAACTATATTTCTATTCCAAGTTATAAAATGATTTATACTTTGGCTTATTTATAGTAATATATATATATTATGTTTATAATATTTAAATAAAATTTTATGTATAATCAGGTTGAGGTTTATTTTGTGTGTGTGTTTGTGTGTGTGTATGTGTGTATGTGTTTTCTGCAGTGTTTTACCAAAGTCTACAAAAAAAAAAGATATTATTCAACCATACAACAGTTTTGACATTACTAATTTAAATATAATGGTACATAAGGCATTTTTTCAACTTCAACCTGTTATACTTCAAAATAAGTTTCTCTGAACAGCAATAAGTGTTCATGTATATTTTTATAAACAAACATTTACAAAAAAAAATGACATTATGATCATTGAATGGAAGAGCATGGCCTATGATTTCCCAGCCATGGATTTTTAACTGGGTTTGTTATAAATCTACCAGGCATAAAGTTTCCTCCTGTACAGCAAGCCTCGGGTCCAATTAGAATGCACTTAATTACCACTTAACAGTCCTGTCACTATCCAACAGCAGGAACATCTTATATAACAGGCCCCTATTGCAGCAGGCAGCATCCAGTGATAGGTAGGACCAGTGGTGATTTTCTATTTTTTGTTTTGCTTTGTTTTGGTTTGGTTTTTTGTTTGTTTGTTTGTTTGTTTTGTGCCCCAATGGCCAGTATAGCCATTGTCATTGTGAAAGAAATAGGAAGGAGGGAGTTTCTTGGTCAGTTTGCTATTGAATTCCGCATATCTTGCAATCAAAGCATGCGCTTTTTACAGCAATAGGCCCTTACCATATATTAATGTAACCAAGGGAAATGATAATAGCCTGTGTTATTTCATAGTTCCAGGGATCTCAAGATAAATCATGTATAGGAATACATCTTATACCTTTTACTTTGGTCTTGCTAACTCCTGCTTTAGTTAGGGTCTGTATTCCTATGAAAAGACACCATAACAATGACAATTTTTATAAGAAATACACTTATTTGTGGCTTTCCCTCAGTTTCAGAGGTTTAGTCCATTTTCATCATGGCATTGTGCAGGGAGACATGGTGCTGGAAAAGGAGCTGATAGTTTTACATATTGATCTTCAGGCAGCATGAAGTAACTGTTCACTACACTAGGGATAGTTTCAGCATATGAGAAAGCATTTGAACTCTGTTTTTTCCTTTAAGGTTTATGTTCAAAATAGTGGGCTGGCTTTTTCATACATTCTTTGAATTGATGAAACCTGCACACAGACGTTCTTTCCTCCTTCGTACTTCCTGAACCCACCCTGTTGAATACCCTAACTCTCAATGTTTCTCTCTTTGTTCTTTTCACATATTTAACACTTTAACTTAAAAAACAATTGACGATATGATGAGAAAATTCTCAGCTTTTTATATAAAACATTTCAATAGTCACTATTTCAGTAATAGCTCAAAACAATCCTTTCATTTACCTGTTAATATTTACAATTGAGTAATTTGAAATTCCAATGACTGATGACACTGAGTAAATATTTTGAGTAAGAATAAACAACATAAATGGAAAAATTAAAACTGCTAATGTTTATGTAGGTCACAAGTTGTTCTCTATGTGATATTGACTGATTGAGGATACTAATAATTTTTGTCAGTTATTCAAATTATTCAAATAATTATGTCTCATTTTCAGCAGGACTGACATAAATCCTAGACTGTTATTCAATATAGTTAGCTGCCAGTTTGTCTAATGTAAATGGTAATACAATGAGATCACATATTTATTTAGACCAAACTTTTATTTACCTGATATATATATATATATATATATATATATATATTAGTGATAGAAATAAAAATGATACAGAAGAATTTGAAATGATCTATGCTAATCCTACATGTGGATAACAGAGCTTAAAATTTTAATTAAAGTTTGATTAAACTTTAATTAAGTAAGTTAATTGTGATTACAATTTATCTTCATTTGGGTACTGGTCACAACACAGACCTGGTGCCTTTGGGGATTATGAGAACCAAATTTTTTTCAGCTAACATGGTAGACACTAAGGAGAGTTTAAATGGACAATAAATACATTTGGATCACATGAACAGTTTAGAAAAGAGAGCTATATTGTGGAATTATTCCAGTATCTGAATACCAGTAATATAGAACTAACATGTGTTTACAAATATATGACCCTGATAAAATACATACAAGTAAAATTATATAGACTGAACACACACACACACACACACACACACACACACACACACACACACATATATATATATATATATATATATATATATATATATATGCACATGCAATAACAATTAATACAAAAGAGAGGCCTTGAATTTGAAGAACAAGGAAGAGAGGATATATAGGATGAAGGAAATGGAAGGTATGACACCATATTTTATTATTGTAGTTCTCTTATATATCAGTACAGGTTTAAACTTTACCAGATGTGACCACTTACAATGAGCATAGCAATAAAATGACTCCACGTAATGGTTTTCAATACCCATAAATGAATCATTCATCTTCAGAAAGTCTTTCTCTGTTGTATGAGATGGGAACTAACGCAGACACTCACAACTAGACAAAGGTCAGAGTGGAAAGGATTTTGTAATACTCTGTCCTAAATAGAATGTCTTCATTACACCCCCAACAACAGGGTTTAGGAAGTTATTTGGAAGAGAAGAAAAGATTAACAGAGCCAGATTGTATGGAAGACAACAAGAAAAGAGTGTCTTTCAGCTATAACAGAACTGATGTGTTGACATGTATATTTTTAAATATTTTATTGGGGTCCTTAAACTGGGACCTCCCTTAGAACCATATCCACCATAATCACTTCCAACCCTCCAATACTAGGTAGTCTCTTTAGACTAATTACTTCTCTTTGGGGACACAGTTCCTTGGGGCAAGTCCAAACTGCATTGTCAGGATATCCTGAAATCCAGCAAAGCAACAAAGCAGCAAAGCAGCAAAACTGCAAATACATCAGCTAACTCATCAGCAGGGCAAACCAGGAGCAGAGGTGGGCATCAGCAGAGACAGTAGCAGCTGCCTTCTTTCAAGAGCCCCTTTCCCTCTCTGAGCTTTGTTATTTATACCCTCTCAGAGTGTGCTGAATTAAAGTATCTGCATTTGGCAAATTCATGTCACTCTCAGAGCCCTCAGGAGGCATATAGTCTTCTGCTATGGACAGTCTGTAGCAGCTCCATAATCCTACACCTGGGATGAAACCAAAAACATGTTTATATAACATAATTGAGCCTTTAAAGAATATGTCTGCCAGATATATTGGGCCAGAAGGCTGAAGAAGATGCTCTAACATTATAGAGAGTTTTGAGTGACTATTCAGGTAGAAAATTGTCTCTGTCATCTTCTCATTTGGAAAGCTACTAACCTTTACTCCTGGCATACTCAGGTAATCAAGTTTATTCCTTCTCAAGGCTCTGATGGAGTTGAAGATGGGTAGTTTAGTTTTACAATGAAGCTTAGTTTTTTAGGAGTTAAGATATTTTTAGATCTAGATAGATGCTTTAAGTTAATAATGACAAGATATGATAAAGATTGATTTCCATTCAGAAGTTTAGATGCACCAAATTAGGAAAGATGTTTTCTTCATGGCTGTCAAATACAAGTAGTCCCAACACTAAGAGTGTAACATTTATATAATTCCTGATTGTGTCATGGTTCTTCTTGCTATAGGGATTTTATTGTATGTGTGTAATAATATAAATAAATGTGTAAAAAATAAAATATGTTTACAAAATTCATTCAAACACACACACACACACAGAGACACAGACAGACACACACACACACACATACACACAAGAAACCAAAGCTCCCACTCCACTGATGCACATATGAACTCACAGAGCCTGAGCCAGCGTGCACAACACCTGTATTGTTTCACACCTGAATGGGTTCTAGTGCTAGGAAGAAAATAAGTTTTTCTTTTCTTTTCTTTTTTTTCCTTCAGTGTAAATGCCTACTATTCCTCAGAAGAGGGGAGCCCCACTTCCTATCAATCCCAGTTCATCAAGTCAAATCAAGATTGAGTGTGTCCTCTTCCCCTGTGGCCTAGCAAGGCAATGCTACCAGGCAAAAGTAATTGAAATGCTGTCAAGACAGTCTATATCAGAGAAAGCCTTCAGTCCTCTTACTAAGGAACCCACATGGATCCTGAGCTTCTCACCAGCTGTATCCTTGTAGAGCACCTACGTCCAGTATATGCAATGTCTTTAGTTGATGTTTCAGTCTCAGTAGGGCACTCTGGGTCCCGGTTTGTTGGCTCTGTTGGTCTTTCCGTGAAGCTTCAGTCACTTCCAGGTCCCTTCTTCTATATAATTGGAAGCCTGTGAACAGCTAGTTACCAATAAAAACAGATTCTTATGAAGGAATTCTTGCTAAGAACTAGTAGCTTGTAATGGAGTAACTTTTCATTTGAAGTACGCTGAACAATTCAGATATAGTACCTTATTTCAAAATAAAATTGGTTAATTTTTTTATTATAAAACAAATGGCTTTTATATATATTATGGATTAAAGAAGTGACATAAATTTTCTAATCAATTTCACTATCTTCAAATAATTACAAGTCTACAGAAAATGTCTTTTCTTTTATGTAAATACAAAGATCAGGACATTCATCTACATACCTACATAAGTACCTATGTCTCTACACATTCATATAACACTTTATATTACATGTGTACATTGATATCTATATTTATCTTTGTCCATGCTGAAAAAGAATTTGTTACAAAGATCTGGCCTGCTGTCACATTGCATAGCTACACTACTGAGAATTTTCTATATCTTTTACCCTCTGTAGGAAAAGATGCAGTTTCCCAGAAAGAGGTACTTGACAGCATTCCCTCGCTCCTGTTGAGCCCTCCTCTTCATGGCCTCCCTCTCTGGATTTTGCCCTTTTATGATGGGCTGTGAGATAACTGGCCTGGAATGTCAACTTTGCGCAATGGAATTGGTTGGTGGGTGAAGTTCCAGGCATCAGAGACAAGCTCCCTCTGGAGTGAAGTGTGAGATGATGCTCCATATGCAGCAGACTGACAGTGCTAGATGGGATGGGGTTGGTTATATTACTTCATGTGGCATTGGGGGAATTTGGCAGCACTGGCTTGACAGAGGCCATCAAAAACAAGCTCGCAAGATGTGGTTGGAATGGCCAGAGTGTAGTGGACAGAGCTGAGTGGATGATGATGTGCAGGGTAAGGTGCAGTGGCTTGCATGAATGTGGGGATTGAGGCATTAGAGAAACAGGTCTGGCTTGTGGCTTGTCCAGGGTTGGGTAATTCAGAAGTATTAATTTGACCTACCCAGGTGGGGGAGGTTCATACTGTGACAAAGAGGGACACTCCTTTTTATTTTTATTTTTTTGAGGGACACTCCTTTTAACCTCAGGAAAAATAATATGGAAAAATGAAAAGGAGAGAAAATATGCATTGTTGTAATTCTGGGTATTAAATAACTTTTATTATATTACAAAATAACTAGCTTGTTTAGATTGCAGGCTTTTAAATTTTTCTTGACTTATGATGTGCATGACTTTAGTTGATTCTCTGTTCTTAATTACTTATTTGTAAAAAGGCTACCCATATTTACAGCATACTACAGCAATGAAAACATAATTTATGGGGAAGATTTATAGTACTATAAAATTATTTTTCAATTATTCAAAGCAATAAAAAAGGTCATTCATGCATGGCAGTCTTCTCTAATAGCATACAGGTCTGTTTTTGTTGGCAGAATGGGAAACAAATTCCATGTCAGGCCCTTCTATATGGAGGCTTCATTTCATAAGCTGCTGGGATAAAAATCTATGTGAATTACACTTAACCTTTAAAGAAATAAAAGAGAAAAGAACAGCAAATATTTTAATTTTCAGGTTTCATGATTATTTATAACTATATAACTTCAAATTATAAAATTTCAAATAATTGATTATATCCTAATGTGCAAAGGAATAAAATGCATATATTCTCCAGATTTTAATAGAGTCAAAAATTTAAGTGAAATATTCAAGAATGCTTTTCTTCTACTTTCTAATTACTAGAAGTAAATAGTGAGGAATGTATAATTTTGGTTGTGAGCTTAGCTATCTCTCCAGCCTAACAATGGAATTTAATATTTTAGTGGCATCTTAAAATTTTACATATTATTATTTATATATGTGAACAGATATGCAAAATTGTTAATAGAGATGATAAAGTCATATTTTGTTAAAAGTAAAATGTATATCACACATTTATAACAGAAAACATTTAAAAAACTCCTATAAGTAAGTAATAGGTAGTATTTTGTAAATATATATTCAAAAAAATAAAATCAATAGAAGAAACAAAAAAAGAATTACAAATGACTAGAAACAAAACAAAAAAAAAAACAAACCTGGTCTTTTAGCTCTGATGATTTATATCCCTTTATCCACAATAGTTTTAGTCACGTTTTCTACTGCTGTGATAAAATAGCATGACAAAATATAGTTGGGAAGGAAAGATCTCATTTCATCTTGAAGCTTGTAGTCCATCATTCCGTGATGTCATTGCAAGAACTCAAGGTAGGAACCTAAAGACAGGAACTGGTGCAGAGGCCAGAGTTCTGCTTATATACTTGTCATCATGACTACTCAGCCTCTCCTCTGACAAGACTAATCATGAGTCAAGACAACACACTACACACTGATCTACAGGGAAATCTTAATAGAGCCATTTTCTCAACTAAAATAGCAAATATTCCTAAATTCCTGTAGCTTGTGAAAATTACATAAAACTAACCAGGAAAAAATCCCTTATCAGCTCGACATACAGACCCATCACTTACTAAGACATAATCTTTTCTTTCTTGTTTTATCACCAATATCTTATATTAATATTAATATTATAAAAGAGGAGATCACATCCTTTAAAAGCCCCATAGTTTCAAAACTTGAAATGACTTTAAGATTCTACCTTTTAAAAATATTTTAAGTACCTGTAAAACTTCAAATTTTCACTAAAATTTCCAAAGTCTTTCTTAAATATTTATAAACTGTGAAATTCAAAAATCCTTTAAACCCCTACCCAGATCTAGCCAATGGTCAGAACAGTCTCCAGACTTGAGTGGAGAGTGGGATATGACTTTCTCATGTACTCTGGTGCCTCACATTTGACCATGTCCCCTGGAGGGGGAGACCTGGTGGCACTCAGAGGAACGACAGCAGATTACCAAGAAGAGACTTGATACCCTATGAGCATATACAAGGGGAGGTAATCCCCCTCAGGAACAGTCATAGGGAAGGGGAATAAGGGGAAAATGGGAGGTAGGGAAGAATGGGAGGATACAAGGGATGGGATAACCATTGAGATGTAACAAGAATAAATTAATATTAAAAATAAATAAATAAAAATAAAAAACAAACAAACAAAAATATTTTAAAAAATTCAGTTTTTCAATTCTGGGCTCCTCTAATACTTTTTTTAAACCAAGAGAGAATAGCCAGAGTAAAATAACAGTCAGAACTGAGAAAAAACAAATTTCAACAGTTTATATAACAATGTCTAATGCCGAAGTGTGGGAAAGATTAAGCTTTGTCACAGGTGGAAGCAGTCTTGGCGGGCTTTACCCTTGGGGCACCCCATGAATACCTTGTGATAGACTGAGTGGAGCCATCCTGGGCCTGGAATTCAGGAAGCCGACCTGGGAACTCCACCTGGGCTATTGTTTTCCTAATGGACCCTCAAGGGGAGAAGGAGACCGCCCTGCCCATGTGACTCAGGCAGGTGGGAAAGAAAAAAACAACAGATTCAGCCAGGGGTTTGGGGGAGCGTGTGGAAAAAGCAAACAGGATGGACTATCACGCGGGCCAGAGAGACACCTAGGACTCATACCATGGAACGGATACCGGAAGGTTCACTCTTTTGTCCCTTTAACCTTTTTTCCTTCTTGTGTAAGCTAGTTGGGTTGTATAATAAAGTTTAATTGTTAAGAAACAGAGCCAACACCAAGATTCATTTATAATTATCTTGGCTAAACTCAAAATATTTGGGTTACTTCTCTGGCTCTATAGCACACATAACACGAATACTTCAAAATCTAACTCATCCTAGGTATATATAAAACATCCAAAGTTTCTTAACTATGCACTCTCATGAAACAAAATAAAATGTTTTGGTTGTTGTTGTTGTTGTTGTTTCAAAAGGTAGTAGACAAAGCACAGTCACGAGCAAATTAAAGCAAAAACAGTATCCAATAGTGTAAATTTCAGTGCCAAACTTCACAAATTTACTGAGAATTTGGGTCCTTCCAAAGTGCTTACCTTAGCACACAGACACCTACAGCATTATACGGTGAGCTGTAAGTGCTCAGCATTGCTTGGCTATACCACTGCTACACCTGTTGCTGGACATTCAGTGTTGTCTTCTTCAGAATTTTGGTGATCACAGTAAAACTGGGCTGCATCATCTCCAATTTCCTTTACCAGGCATCCCTCGGTCATGTTAACCATGCCTCATGGTGACAAGATTCAAATTTCTTTTAAACCTGTACAACCACTTTGGAAGTCAATCTTGTACTTTCTCAGAAAGTTGGGAATAGGTTTAACTCAAGATCTAGCTATATCACTCCTGAGCATATGACAGAAAGATGTTCCACCATACAAAAAGGACATTTGTTCAAATACGTTCATAGCTGCTTTATTCATCATAGCCAGAATCTGCAAACAGCTCAAATATTCCTCAACCAAAGAATAGATACGGATATTACGGTACAATTTTACAATGAAATACTACTAGTCTGTCAAAAACAAGAAAATCATGAAATTTGCAGGCAAATGGGTAGATCTAGAAAACATTATCCTAACTGAATTAACCCAGACCCAGAAAGACATGGATGGTATATACTTACTTATTAGTGAATTTTAGCCAAACATATATGTCCTCTTAGAGATTGTACCCAGTGGGGGTCAGGACAGATGCTAGAACTCATAGCCAGACTTTGGGTTGAACACTGTGAGTCCTATGGAAGATTGGGGAATGGAAGGACCCAGAGGTGTCAGGAGGCTTACAAGGAGACTTATCAAGGCCAGCACATCTGGACCCAGGGGACCTGAAAAACTGTTTCATCAACCAATGACAATGCATGCAGAGAACCTAGGTTCCCTGTTCAGATGTAGCCATGGACAGCACTTTTGAGTCTTCATGAAAAATCCTGAATGATCACAGTTTTTCTAACACTTTACAAGGTTTTTCTATTACTTGATTTAAGTTCTTTAATATCAGTATATTTTATAATCACTATGTGCTGGCTACAATAATTTTTTCCTAGCTACTATATTTTTAGATAGATCGTGCTTTATAATGAGCTTATATATATTGGAAATAATATTTAGCAGACACACAATATGTATAATCATATACAAAAGAAATAAATATTGTTTCTGTTATATATTTTGCCCCATGCTTCATAAAATTCAGACTTGGTCCTATTATGTAGCCTGCACTGTACTGAAACTCACTATAAGAAAGTTGGCCTGAAACTTCTAATCCTCCATCTCGGTTCCCCAGAGTGGGATACATGCACCATATCAAACAGCAAATATCAGTTTCACACAGTTGACTATAACTCAATTATTAATTTTAATGAAATTTAATAAAATATTACTTGTAACATACTCTATTAATATATTCATAGTGAAGCACAAACAAAATAATTGTTTGTATTTAGGCATCTTTTCCTTGCATTTCTTAGCTAGTTGTTTCAGTCAGGTTTCAGATAACTCATCATATACATGGTAACAAAAAAGAAGTGCAGGGTTTTTAGAAAACTAGACCAAGCAAATCAAAAAATGAAAACAAATCATTCTTTCCTCTTCTGTCATTAAAAATAATACTGTTAAAAGATATATCAATAAAGGAATGTAGAGAAGTTTTTCATTAATACAAGTTTTTGTATATATGACAGTTAAAAAGCACAAGATTGTGTATTTAGGGCATATCTAAAATTGTAGATTCCATATTTTATTCCTCCTCCAGTGAAAAGTTGAATTTAGCATTAAAAATATAAGAAATAGATCATAAATCAGCTTCTGTGGATATGAAAGAGTAGCTATCCAAGCATTAAATGAGAAGCAGTTCACATGTCTTTCAAAGCATGACCAAAAAATCACAAGGGAAGTTTCTCTGAGATTTATATAGATGATAGATAGATAGATAGATAGATAGATAGATAGATAGATAGATGGTAAATATTAAGTAATCCTTTAACTACATAGCTTTTCCATATCTTTTGATTTCTAATAAATTTTGCATCATGATAATGACCATTGTCTGTTTAAGAAGATATGACAGTATATCAAATATCTAGGAAAATACCACAATAATGTTGGTAATTTCAGAAAGAAATACTAGTTAGAATACATTCAAATATATTCTTAGATAACAAAAATATAGAAATCCATAGAAGCTATTTCACATGAAAAATAAAATGAAATTATTCAATTTGTAAGTTATTACTTGTAACATTTGTACATTTAACTGTTTAGCATATGTGTATGAATACACATAAAAGCATATATAGTTTGACTATCTATTTTTCTATATTATTTGAAAATACAAATATATTCATATGAATAACCATATGTATTTATAAATTTAAGTATATGCATGCATTTGGTTTGAGGTTTGATATATGATTATGCTTTTATAAATATATAGATTAAGGATATATTATATGGTGTATATTCAATGTAGCTTAGAGATACTTTAAGCTTTAGGTACATAACAGACAGAACTATGAATAGTCATTTATTTTGAGTAAGTTAAAGCTTCAACATTTATGTAGAGTCTGGACACCTGGCATTTTTTCTCTATTCTTGAACAAGTTGCCTAATATTTCAGAAACACTTTCCTCTTTTGAAAAATGTAAAAATGAAATGTCCGTTTTGTCAGAGCTAAGTATCATAATGGTTAAATAAGCTAATTAATAGAGATAAGAAAATTGTAGATTCTTCTTATGTTAGACACTCAATTAACATTGTACAACACTTCTTATTCTCATGTTGTTTAATTATATCACATTTTGGTAGAAATTATTATACAATTGTTCAGAGGAAGTTTCAATTTAAGGAGGTTGTAAAAGCACATGGCTTCACTTACAATTTAAAAAGAAAAATGATAACTCTGAAAGAAATTATCACTTTTTTTTCTTGAGTCAGCTGAGTATATATTATCTGAAGTACCAGAATTTTTTAACCCAAAACAACTGTTTCCATCTTCCTTTTCATGTATCAAATTATCTTATATTATGCTTTAAGACATATTCAATATAAAGCATCTCTCTAGAACTAAAAATATCTTAACCCATAAACAACTAATCACAATTGCAAAACTAAACTATCTGGTCTTCAACCCTATGAGAGATGGAGTAAAATTGATTACCTGAGTATACCAGGAGTACAGGTTCGTAGGTTTCCAAATGAGAAGATGACAGAGACAGTTTGCTACATGAATTATCACCAAAAATTCACTTTAATGTTGGAGTATCATCTTGAGCCTTCTGGCCCAATATATCTGACAGACATATTTGTGAGGAATGAACTATTGAGGACTTGATTACCCTGTCTTGGTAGAGTTTGGCAGTTGACTCTGTCTGCCTCCAAGATTGCCTGTTTTTAGGCAGAATTCTGTCTGTGGTAGAAATGAGGACATCTTGCCCAGTGGCTTGTTTGTCACATTTGAAGCCATCACCATAAGGAGGTTCTTTGTTGCTCATTATCCTCTTTGAGGTAGGCTGTGTGATTCCAAGAGTTAACCTGTTTCATTATCTGTGAATCTTAAAATAATAAAATTTTAAAATGCCATATTCTTCATGTCTCTGAGGTTTTTGAAGACCTTAAGATAGTTTCGGTTATAGATAAATGTTTTAAGTTGATAATGATGAGATATGATAGGTATTGATTTGCATTCAGAATTTTAGACTCACCAAGATAGGAAAAATGCTTTCTTTAAGATTGCCAAATACAAACAGCCAAAAATCTATGAATGTAACATATATATATAATTCATGATTGTTTCATGGTTCTTTTTTGCCATAGGTAGTTTATTGTATATATGTGTAATAATATAAATGCATATGTAAAAATAATTAATAAAAATAAAAAAGACATATTCAAATGATTTAATACATTGTTTCTGATCATTATTCTTTCACCTTACCACACAACTATTATTTGAATGACAATAAAGCAATATGATACTATAATCAGCATCTTTTAAGTGCTGGAAAAACAATTACATACCAACATTTCAATATTAGGAATGTTCTTTTACAATTTTTTAGTGCATCTGTTGAATTTGAGCCCTAGAAATCAATCCATTATGACAATAATTTTTATATTAACTTTCATATTAAATTGAACATTAACTGAAAATTCAATTTAGCTCTGAACATTTTATTGACTTTTTAAAATTTCCACAAATACAAGTTTTGTCATTGTGAGGAGACTATCTCTGTCACTATCTGTCTCTCTTTTGTTTATTAACAGTAACTGACAAAGAAGTTAATAATGCTGAATAAAATAGTTCTATTATTCCCCATAATAATTTTATTAAGTATATTAACATTTAGTATTAGTAATATATCTGATAATCAATAAATCTTCATTAAGACCTATAATTCTGTTATGTTTATACCACTGTTTATTCATTAATGTAACTTCATATATTAGTGAAAATGTAATTAACGGTGTTTGCCAGTTGAACCATAAGTATTTTAACTTATTTAAATCAACCACAAAAAAAACCAATACAAACTAATTAAATTCACTCTACCCATGTGTGGTTGCACACTTGTAATTCCAAATCTAAAGAGACTGAGGCAAGAGAATTCTGAATTCTGAACTATATGTAGATATTATGTATCAACTACTGAGAACCAAATGTGGAATCGAATTGCTTTGGAATTGTTTAGAGAGCTGCTAGTATTTCAAGATTGTCTAGGTGAGGATTAACATTTACAACACATTTAGGAGATCCATTTCAGTTTGAAATCCATTGCATTTAACTTTATATCCATAACTAAAAGTATATTTTCAAAATTAAGTTTAGAAATATTCACTACCTATTAAAATCAAGCCTTAAAATAGAAACAAAATATACATATTGTAGTAACACTGATTGTGATGTACCTTTTGGTAAAGAGGAGGGGCACGTCAAAAGGGGGAAGGCAGAAACCTATTTTTGTCATTAGGGTAAATGTTTTCTACTCTGACCACAAAGTGAAAAGCATTGCCACAGCATACTGTTCAGGCTCATATGCTAAGTACTGGACAGCAGGTATGTTGGTCAGTCTGTCAACATGACTCAAACTAGGAAATGTCAGAAGAGTAAAACCCTTCATTATGTAGATATGTGTGTAAGTCACCTTTTAATAAAGTGTTTATGTGGAACAGTCTATGCCTCTGCATCGTCACATCAGTGCATTAGGTCCATGATTGAATAAGAAAGCAAGCTGACAAAAGTCTATGGATTGCTGGACAGTAAGTTTATGTTCTCTGATTCACTTCTTCCCTACAGGATCCTATTTGTGTTCATGTCTTAATTTCCCTGAATGATGGATTATGACATAAACACCAAAAGGCAAATAAATCCTCACCCCCAAATTTATGTAGTGATTTACCTATACAATAGATAAGCAGGCTAGAACAGAAATTGATACCATAGTGACAGATATTTCTGAGATGGACCTGACTATTCTGTTTGAGGGAGAATTGTCTCTGGGTTTTGTATCTTTAGCTTGAAAAGCTGTTAAGTGTTCAGAGATTAGTGAGTTATTCTCTTGGAATTTGGAAGATAGTATTGTTTTGAAAAGTACAGATGATACATGCCTGGTTACTGTAATTTCAGAGCAATGTTTGAAAGTCCCTCAAAGACTTTTTTCCAGTCACACCAATGATATTTGGTATTTTTTGATTAGCTAGCCTTAGCAATTAGCTGTGATAAACAAAAGACCAGCACTGCTGAAGTGAAACCTTCATTGTTCACTGGAAAAATAAATCTTGGTTTGCTATGGTTAGTAAAAGACAAGCACTATGAAGGCAGACTTTTCTGGGAAGTATGTCCTTGGAACTATCAGTGGGAAGCTAGGGCCCACAGTGCCTGTGTCTGGGGTGGGGGTGGGGTGAAGTCGGGTAAAGGATAAACATTATCTGGCAGCAGGACTTGACAATGTGGAAGGCTCCCAAATGGTGCTGATTTTTTATAGGCACAAAGGTATCATGGAATAAAGCTGAGGTTGGCACCAAATGTCAGCTTTGGAATCCTTGAATGGAAGCCAGGATGACATTAATCAGTGCAGCATTAATTCCACTGGAAATTTCAGGATATAGGAGATGCCAAGATCTTAGAAGGAGCATAGGAAGAGTTGTAGTTATCAGGTGGAGCCAGCTTGAGACTATTAGACAGTAGATGTGTTTTGAACGTCAGAACTTGAGAAGTGAAGGTTTTGATCACAGAAGTACCATGAATGATTCCAAGGTACCAGATAATGAGCTATTTATACTGTTGGAGTATGGTTTGCTTGGATTTTATTGTAACCGAATCCTTCTTTACTCTAATTTGAATAAAACATATGCAACATATTTAATCTTACATGTTATAAACTCTTTTACACCACTAATTCAGTTCAGTCAATGGTTTATTTCAACAACAGGCACACAAACTAGATAATCAGGCAAAGTTCTATTTGACTAATTGAAAAGACAACACATGACTCTTAATTCATTATGTTAATATGCCAATGAAATTCATCAGACTTAAGAATGATATGACAAATAATTAACGCATTAGCAACATTTATGGATGTTGATGTCTTTTGGAGGGCAAGAGTATATGATTTCAAGTATAAACATTTACATAAATATTTTAGCA
This sequence comes from Acomys percivali, assembly GCA_907169655.1. NCBI lineage: Eukaryota > Metazoa > Chordata > Mammalia > Rodentia > Muridae > Acomys > Acomys percivali. Next base: position 30,998,811 of record OU015748.1, on the reverse strand, counting down.
GAAATTGTACTTATAAAAATTCATTTTATAACTATAGATACAAGTGTCCAGAAATAAAGATTTGTGGTCTATTTATCATCCAAGGAAGAAGAATTAGGCATTTTCATAATAAATACAATGCTGAGCATCTGGTAAAATTTTACAACAATAGAACAAATAAAAAATCTTATAGACAAATATTTCTGTACAAGGTTATTTGTGCAAAACTAAACACACAAGAATAACCCTTATCTTATGCATTTTTTGACATATTTTCAAAATACATCTGGAAAGATATGCTTCAAAATAAGTGTCATGGTCTTTGCATAAAGTACTGAACTTTTGTAGTGTGTGAAGAATGTTACTGCTTAGCTATTTTTTGCACTTTATATCACATATTTAAAATGAAAAATCTAGGCAATGCTTTTACTATTAAAATTTGCAAATAATAAATATAGATATATAAACAATAAAACAATAAGATATGGAGAAAGAAAATTAAACTAAACTTGTCCTTATTAATTATTATATGAGTTCCTGGTCCTTTCATGTGACTAACTGGTATCCTCTGCATTATATTTTGCAGTGCACATCTAAACTTTGTACTTAACTAGCACATATTTCCCTTCCTTCTTTTTCCTAAAGAGGTTCCTTTTTTACTGCTTATTTAATTTACTGGATTTGAATTTCTATGTTGGAGGTAAGAATCAGAGAAGACTATAGATTAGTTATTTGACATGAGAAGCCTGCACATGAATAATTCTCTTTTAACTGAATGTTATGATTGAAAGGCAACCTTCTACTTGGGTATATTGGACCAGATATTTATGATTTACATGAAGCAGGTGTTTTATAGTTACTAGAAGTAGGCATGAAATCAAGTGACCACCAACACATAAGTAGTAATAATAGTCTTTAGAGGTATTATTTATTTTTATAATTTCGTCATTTTTAAAGTGGTGCTAGTATGCTAGTTCCTAAAGACAAACAAAGATGTAGTGTAAGAGGAACTATTTTAATGCAGTATCATGTCTAGTCTTTAATTGGAACAGAAGGAAACCTTTTTAGTTTCAGCCATTTCCTCATGATGAATTAAGGAAAATGAACACACACACACACACACACACACACACACACACATACACACACACACACAATTTCCCTTAGTTTAGAAGCCTGTTGTCACATTCAGAGAGAACATGCATACCTCACACAATCTGTTATGTCAATTTGTATTCTACTGTAAATGTTTTTGATATCATCTTTAGGTAGTCTACATGATTTAAGAGGAAGGTGCAAGCATTTTCTAGCAACTTGATGCCATGATTCACTTCAGACCTATACCAGAGACAGTAGCAGTGTAGTCAAGATGAAAGTACGATGATGCTGGCAGGATTGATAGAAGGCCAGGCATAAGATGAGGATTCAGTTTACAACTCTCCTTTATAAAGCACAACGTGGAATGAAAAAAAGCAATTTCATGATTTAGTTCAAACTTAAATACCTCAAATTTTTTTGTCTTTGATCCCTGATTATCTTCCCCATTCCTGTTTCATACTTTGCATTTTCAAAGTAATGAGAAAAAATAACAATTGAATGACTTATATTGCAATACTAAGATGAATAAATCTTCAGTAAGTTATAGCTACGGATTAAATATTAGCTAATTTTTGTCAATGCACTTTCAACTAATCAGTAATGCAAAAATCGTATTTTAAAATTGATTAAATCTATCAAATTCTGAGAAAACTCAATGAAATTGCAAATTATTTGTCTCAACAAACATTAACAATAATATTTTATTTTAAAGATAAAGAAATAAAATTTAACTTGTTTCAGAAATAAAACAATGACAGATGATAAATATAATTCAGGGAAATTTCAAAGAGATTATTTTATTTCAAATAATTTACTGCAGAAATTATTTGAGCTTAGATTAATAATCTCTTTTAGAGATCTCTAAAACGATCAAATTTAATTTAAACCACCAGTGGCTTTTTGCTTAAATTATTGACAAGTGAGTACTATTGTTGTCTGTGAAACTAAAACATGCCTGTATATGAAACAGTGTATTGACTTTAAATAGGAACAGGGAGCAAATACCGTTCAGTTGTTTTCTTTATTTTTCCAATATAAGGCCTGATATGCAAAGTCATTGGGGAAACATCAATTAAGCAGAAAGTAAATGAAGTATGCTAATATGCAATGATTCTAAATGACCACAGGGTGGTAGAAGATTCACTTTCCACATTTATCTAATTGTCAGAATTTACTGCTTTGCTACGCTTCTGCCACTTTTAAATCCATTTTCAGAAACTGTATTATTGCTACTGCCCATTAGGTCTGAAGAAATCTCAGAGGAAAGAAAAAGCACAGTTTAACATAAACCATACTTCAACAAAAGCCGCATTCAACTAAAGAACAATGTTCATATATTAGATGTACATTTTAACTATTTAAAATCATTTTCTTCTTCATTAAAAGGTGGTTTATCTCTAATGAAAAATGCAGAGAAAATTCCCATGATACACAAAATAGTTATGTGTTGTACTGTCAGAAAAGTCTTTTTTCATATGGCATTATTATATTATATTAAATCATATAGTGTAACACATAATATTTCTCATAATTTAGAGTTAAAAATAAAGACTTGTCCTTATTTTACACTTACCATATTAAGGTTGAATATATGAAAGAAATAGCCTTTATGAATATATTTATCACAATTTTATGGTATTATTATATTGTACTTCACTTACGTTACAATCCAATAAACACCTTGCTTTTATACTTTTAAAACATACAGAAAAAGGGATGCAATCCAAGATGGCGGCGAGCAGTGTGGACCGTGTTTGGAAGCTCCAGTGAACATTTCAGGGAATTGCATAGATTTCCAAGCCAGGAACATCAAGGTCCCAACACCACGGCAGCAGGAGTGCTCCACGGTTCGGAAGGACCAGGGTGAGGAGGACCTGCGTGCTCCTATACACAGGAGGAGTGTGGATTTTCTCAGATCAGAGCAGCAGCAGCACAAGCGGCATCAGCGGCAGCGACCGAGGTTTGCAGCTCAGAGCGTTCCAGTGGAGGCAGTTAGTGTGGTGGCTGGTGGGAGTTGCTGCGGGAGAGGGGACACTGGACAGGATTTGGGTCACGTGGTGCCTTGTGACCCAAACTGGACTCGGCAGACAGTTCAGCCCCAGAGTCCCGGGTGCAGAACAGTGCGTGGTGCTGTGGAGACGCTGGCTCAGAGCAGCGGGCAATTCTGCCCAAGGCAACAGCTTAGCGCAACCACAGCTCCCCTGCTGTGACCCAGGCTGGGCAGAGCACTCAGTTCCACCCTAGGTACCAGCTCAGTGCAGGCGCAATTCACCTGCTGTGATGCATGCTGGGCGGAGCACTCAGTCCCACCGAAGGCGCCAGCTTAGCACAGCCGCAGTTCACCTGCTGTGACGCAGGCTGGGCGGAGAGCTCAGTCCCACTGGAGGCGTTAGCGCACATCAACAAGCAGTTCTGCTCAAGACACTAGATCTCCTCAGAGGGCAGTTTTGGGGTGCTGACGCAGGCTGAGGTCAGCACGCAGATTCAGCCCAGAGGCCCTAGCTGGACTTGCCGGGCAGATTAGGCCCAGAGATTCTTCCTGAGCTGTGCACACAGGCTCAGCGGCCCCAAGACTCTGGATGGACTATCCACGCAGTATAGGCCCGGAGTTGCGGGCTGAATTCAGCGTGCAGTGGGGGTCCATAGTCCCTGGCTGAGCTCGATGCACAATTCTGCCCCAGAGACTTGGGTGGAGCTCAGCGTGCAGTTTAGGGCCAGAATCCCTAACCGTGCTTGGCAGACAGATTGGGCCCAGAGACTATAGTAGAGCTTTTGGCACAGTCCCGGCTCTAAGACTTTGGTTGGACACAGTGTGCAGTTTGAATCCAGAATTCCTAGCTGAGCTGTGCAGATGGTTTGGGCATGAGTCAATAACTGACCACAGCATGCAGTTTGGCCAAACGCCCCTAGCTGAGCTTGGTGCGCAGTCCCAGCCCAAAAATTCTGGCTGGACCCTGTGTGCATTTTGAGTCCATAATTCCTTGCTGAGCTCGGCAGACGGTTCAGGCCCTAAGATTCTAGCTGAGCTCGGAGGGTAGTTCGGGCCCAGTGTCCCTGGCTGGACTTGGCAGGGAACCCAGAAGGCTATGGATACCTTGGCCTGACCCAACGCTCATCCAGAGACCCAGAATGATTGCAGGACCCACAGCACAGGGTACCTGAGGATCACTGGCTGTGAGAGCCCAAAACGCCAGGGCTAACCTCCTGCCATCCACCACAGTGAAATATCAGAGCTTCCAAGATACGGAAATCATGAGAAAACAAGTGAATCTATCATCAGACTCCCTCCATCCAACTCGGGAATCTACCCAACGAAAACAAAGCCGGCAAGATGTCTAAAGGACAGCATAAAAGCATATGCAAAAAACCCCAAAACAACATGGCATCACCAGTTTCCAGCTATCCCAAAGAAAACAACCCAGAGAGCTCAAATACAACGGAAATACAAGAAAATGACCTCAAATCCTTAATAAGGAGCATATTAATGGAGGAAACAAATAAAATTCTTAATCAAATACAGGAAGACGCAGCCAAACAGGTGAGAGACATAAAAGAAGCACATAGAGTGGAACTGGAAAAATTTCAGGAAAATACAAACAACCAGATGAAAAAAAATAAATAAATACAGAAAAAGAACTGGTAACTTACCATATCCTGAATTTTATCATAAAAAATATATTATAAAATGATTGATTATGAGATTGCTTTATAAAATTATAAACAAACTATACTTCACATTGGTGACAGTGAGAATTAAAAATATCTACTACACATTAATGAAATTCAGAATTAATTTTTGTGAATATTTGTCTTTTGGAAATAGTTAATATTTCATTATGCACATTTCTTTCAAAGTACATTAATACCCAGGTTTGGTGGTGTACACCTTTAATCCCAGTACTCAAGGGGCAGAGGCAGGTGGATCTCTGTGAATTTGAGGCCATCCTGGCCTACAAAGTGGACTCAAGACAGCCAAGGCTACACAGAGAAACTGTGTCTCAGAAAACCAAAGAGAAAAAAAAATAGAATAAAAACATAGTACGTTAATAATTATAAATACACTAATATTTTATGAATTGTAAAAAACATTTATGGATCCTTGAAAAAGTATTACTTTCAAATATTTGATTAAAATATTCTCCATTCTTATTGGATGAGAATGTAAGGGAGCTTGGTGAGTTATAATCTGATTGCTTATCCTCATAGTGTTGGTGATATTTTGATAGTTTTTAAAGTTTGTGAGGTGCAGCAAGGTTAGAAAAAATATATGGTACTGGAGATATGTCTAAGATGTTATCTTCTCTTTCTTTTTACTTCTTCACTTTCTGATTCCTGACCTCAGAAGACGTCAGGTGAAAATTTCTGCCTGTCTCTCCTGACATGATATCAAGCCCTCTGGAAGTAAGCAAAAATTCTTTTTCTTTATTTTATGACATATAATGATATTGTATATTATGAGATTTTGTCTTTTAGCGTATATTTATGAACACACAAGCATATTTAAGTTTATAAGTATACAAACACAAAATTCTAATTGGCATGTGGAGATTAATGCTAGATACGTATCACTAATGCAATCTGAATACCTTTGGATGGCTGAATATGAATGGAATGGATCTGTCATAAACTTCTTATACTATGATGATGTGAATGAATGCCTGTCACAGAAAACAAATAAACAATGTTCACTGAAGTTTGAGGCTATAGATGGCTGAAGGTTTGATACAAAAAGATTTTTCTTTTTGTGGGATATAAGTATGTTTTCCAATAAAGGTGATTAGTCACGATATGTAGTGCATCAACAAGACTCAATAGAAAAATTATTCAAGCTCTGATTTCATGCAGATGGTTATTGTTTTTAGAAATTGATATACCTGTTATATATGTTATTATATTGTACATCTTTAATGTTTTCATCTTCCCATTCATATTGCAAAGTAATATCTTTCTGAAAATGAGACTGAAGTACCTTGATCTCCTTCCACTGTCATATATCCAATAATAACAAATATTGTGATTCATCGTCAACAAAACATTTTCCTACTTATTAAAGAAATACATATACACAGTGGAAAATTACACCAGAACCTATGTAGGTGGTACATACGTGTAATACCAGATTTTATAAGACTGTAGCAACAGTATAACAAGCCTTAAACCAACCTGGGATACACAGAAAAACATTATACCAAAATCACAGAAAACAATTTTGAATAAATCAAAATGTAAAGCAACAGAAAAATACAGGAGAGTATTTTGAAGAGATATGAGTGTAGGTATTAAATTCATTCATTTTCCCAAAGATGAATGTGTGTGTACATATATACAAGTTCATTTTTAAAACTATCGCTCTTCGAAAATTTACAAAATACTGAATTAACATAACGCATGTGATGTAGTAGTATCTGGCACAGGAAGTATTGCTGAAGCACTTTGTTATCTAGTACTACAACGTCTCCATTCTTCTTCTGCGAGACATGACAGAAAACGTGCTAAGACATTCCCTTCATTAACAAGGGAAAATTATTTTGCCTATTCTGGAAAGTAAAAATAATAAGAGCACTTTGTGAAAAAAAACTGAAAACTTTCATTCATGTTAAAATCTTGCATAAGTATTAAAAATTACTCTAGGAGAATATTGAATATATTACCTTCTTTCCTGTGATAACTCACCTTAGGGGCATAGGGTGGTCATGTCCTAGTAGCAGTAGGTTCCACTCTAAGTTTCTGTCAGTGGGCCTTTGGCAGTAAAAGACAGGAGGGTGTATTCCTTCCATAGGCACATGCCCTTATAAGGAACAATGAGTGCTGGAAAACAAAACACCTCAGGATGCACCCAGTTTATGGATGCCTTCGTTTGGAGGTAGGTCTTCCTCAATATTAAATAGGGATTTTTTTTTTTTACCGTTCTTCATCTGAGTTTAATATTTTCAGGTGCAGGTCATTTGATTTTTCATCATGTTAGTGAAAATTATGCATCCTACAAGCAAAAGACTGAGACTGTAAGTGAGATGTTGCTTCTAAAATAAATCTGAGAAATACAGTGTATTTTGTCACACAACAATAGGTACTGGAGATTTATAAAAAATAAAAAAAAATTGTCAGTTTTTTAAAGTGATACTACTACAGAAAGTTGTCCATTCTGTATCTGTTAAATGGTTTAAAAAAATAATATCAGAGTCTACTTCACTAAAAATACAAGGTACTCTGCATTGAGTGTACAATATTTGAAATGTTTATTTTGGTCACTGGTGCTATACTTTAGTCTATATAATGCTTGCCAAGGGTGCATCTAACCCTGGGTGATACATGCTTGTAACAGAAGTTATTGATGTGTCCAGGAGAAAAAACCCCAGCATGGAAATTATAACCAAAGTCTTGCCTTCAAGAAAGATTGAATGAATGCAGGCTATCCTGATGAGACCTGATAGGCTGAGATCAGAAGGTAGGAGGGATCCTCCCCATCGTCAGAGGAATATGGGAGGGGAATATGGAAGAAGAGGGAGGGAGAGTGGGAATGGGAAGATAAGAGCGTGGTGATAAAATTCGAGATGTAGTGAGAATAACTTTTAATTAATAAAAATATTTAAATTGACTTGAAGAAATAGAAGAAATGGAAGAAAATATAAATAAAATTGTCATTGAGTGAGGCAAAAGATTATCAAAAGCAATATGCTGATAGCATCTGAGTAAAGAAATACTAAAGAACACAGAGATGTCAAGATTCTATACTCTGAAGAGGTTTTTCTCAATGTGCATGAAATTGGACAAGAGAGTTTTTGAGTCATTTATGTTGACATAAATACTTACACCATTGAGGCAACGGCTTTTAACAAAATGTCCTACAGAGAAGCAGACCTGTGAGAAACAGGAAGATATATATTTGTCTTCTCATTTTCATTAGTTCTTTGAGAATATTTTTCTTTTTATTTTATAGGGATTTTCTAAGCTTTATTTATTTATTCATTCGCTTTAAAATCTGGTCCTATTCTCTCCTTCCTCTCGTCCCAGTCCCACCCTACCTTAACTTTCGCGATCTCCTCTCCCTTATTCCTCATTAATATGGAGCCCCTTACTCAACCTACCCCAAATTGCATGAGGACTAAGAAGTCCTCTTCCTCGGTGGCCTAACAAGGAAGTGATCAAAAAACAGGAAATAGAGTCCATGTTAGAGACATCAATTGTTCTCCTTACTATAGAACCCACATGATGCTTACGCTACTCATCACCCATTGGCCACATCTGTGTAGAGGGCCTAGACCCAGCCCATGCACGGTCCTTGGTGGGTGCTTTTGTCTCCAGAAGCCCCTCTCAGCCCTGGTTAGTTGGCGCTCTTAGACTTTTTGTGGTGCTCCTGTTACCTCTACATTCTTTTATCCTTCCCCCAACTTCTCCATATAACACACTTCACTCAATATTTAGGTATGAGTCTCAGCAACTGGTTCGAATCCCTGCTGGGAGAGCCTTTCAGAGAACTCTGCTAGGTTTCTGTATGCAAGAATAGAAGTGTATTGTGAATAGGTTGAAAGTTGGCTTTCTTCAATGGGAATGGGTCTATAGTTGAGCCAGGCATTGGTTGGACATCCCCTCAATCTATGTTCTATCTGCCCTACCTTTATCCCTTCCTGTCTTGTAGGCAAGGTAAATATTGCGTCAAAGTTTTTTCTTGGGGGGTGGGTTGGTGTTCTACTTCCTCCACTAGAAGTCTTTTCTAGTTAGAGAGTGTCCATGTCAGTCTCCATGGCCCTGTTACAAGGAATCCCAGCTAGGTTGCTGCTCAGATCCTCCCAGAAGCCTATCCTGACTGAAGTCTCCAACTTATCACTGAAATGCCCCAGTCCAAATTTTATTTTTTCTCTGCAGGCCTTCTGTCCTCCCTGCCTTATCCCCACACTCCTCAGGTCTGATCTCCACCCTTATATCTATCTGTTCTCCCTCTCCTACCTTGTTCCCTCTTATCAACTACTGCTCACAGAGCTACTTTGGAAATCAATCTGGCTTTTTCCCAGAAAAATTGGTAACATCTCTACCTCAATACCCAACTAAATCTTTCTTGGACCTATATCCAAATGATGTTCTACTTTACAAGAAGGACACTTGCTCAGTTATCTTCATATCAGCTTTATTCATAATATCTAGAATCTGGAAACCACCCAGATGTCCCTCAACCAAAGAATGGTTAAAGAACCTGTGTCACATTTACACAATGGAATTATACTCAGCTATTAATAAAAAGGAAATCTGGGCCCCTTCAAAGGTATTATTCTACCTAAATCATTCGGAAGAAACATTAAGAGAATAAGTCCCATTTTCTCTAATGGAGGTTGGGTAGGTTTCTTTTGCTCTCTTGGTCTACAGATGCTTATTGTCATCAGGAATTGGTTATAAGTTTTTATTTGGTCTTATACAGAGAGAAAGTTAGATTAGACTCAGGGATGTCTCTTTTTCCCTTTATCTTTCTCTTACAGGAAAGGAGAAAGAAACTGGTAAGAAAGAATGGGGGATATAGAAATATAGAGGGAAGATAGAACAAAAAGATTACTGAATCTATTCCTCAACTGAAGGCCTTAATTGTTACTCACACAACTGGTTATTTTTAATTCCTTGGTATAGAATTTTGTATATTGATTCAAAATAAGTGTAATTTTGATACATTGGTATGTAATTCAAATATAAGATTATTCTTCACACACACAATATATATATACATATATATATATATATATAATTTCTACATTAATATGAGTTATTATACTCATACAACTCAACTATAGTACAAGGTTTACCTCTAAAACCCTGAAAGTTGGGCTGTAGGCTATTTCGGATGATTAAGTAATACAAGTTAGTGATTAGCTGAACAATTCATGGTCATGTCAAATACTAGTCTAATTTTACTACAACTCAGCAGTCACCCAAAACTTTCTCTAATGTTGTAGCATCATCTTCAGGCTTCTGCCAAGACAGGGTAAGCAAGTCCTCAATAGGTCCTTTCTCACAAATATTTCTGTCAGGTATATTGGGCCAGAAGGCTGAAGATGATGCTCCAACATTATAGAGAGTTTTGGATGTTTATTCAGGTCAAACAGACTCTGTCATCTTCTCACTTGGAAAGCTACTAATCTGCACTCCTGGTATACTCAGGTAATCAATTTTATTATTTCTCAAGTCTCTGATGGCGTTGAAGACCAGGTAGTTAATTTTCCAATTAATCTTAGTTGTTTAGGGGTTATGATGTGTTTAGGTCTAGATAGACATTTTAAGTTGATATGGATGAGATATGATATTGATTTACAATCAGAATTTTAGATGCATCAAGTATGGAAAGATGTTTTCTTCAAGGATGCCAAATACAAATAGCCAAAACACTAAAAATGTGACATTTTTATAATTTCTGATTTTGTTATGGTTATTCTTGATGTAAGTAGTTTATTGTATATATGTGTAACAATATAAATGTATATGTATGTAATAATATATTTTGACTCATTTTCTTTATTACATGGACACAAAATGAATTTAAAATTGTATAAACTAACATATCTACATTAATTTAATAGTTGTTTGTTTTTTTTTTTTTAAGAAAAAAGAGGTTTATTTTGGCTCACAGTTCAAGGCACAGACAATTGTGGCTGGAAAGTCATGGAAGGTAGAGCCTGAAGCTGTTCATCACATTACATTTACAGTCAGAAGGAAGAAAACACACTGCTGCTCAATTCCCAGCCTCCTCTGCCCAGGAATTCATCTCACTTATATTGAAGATGGGACTTATGGCCTCCATCAGTGTAGTCAAGATAATCCTCACAGGCATGCCATTTGTGGGCTAATGTTCATGTTTGTTTTAGTCACTTTTAAAATTTTATCTCTAAAATAATGTGAAAAATTATTTTCTATAAAAACTCTGTATTAAAATTAATGAATATATTATTTTCAATCATTGGTAGAAGTCTTAGCTATATGTTTTATGATTTCATCTGTCTAGCTCCATTTGGTTAGTGATAACTAAGGAGACACTTGATTTGAGACAGTCCAGTGTAAGACATGCCTGTCTTGACCTTTTTTCATCCAGAGAATACTCCAACATGTTATCAATAGGCTTAAAATCACATGTTACCCGAGCTCCAGGGAATCTAACATCTTCTTTTGACCTCCAAAGGCAACTACACTATTTTGAAACTACTCTCTCCCCCAAAGCACAGATGTATAAATAATTTAAAATGAAGTATATATTTAAAAAGAATATAAAATATGTCTCAGTCTTGAAATGAAAGAGTAGGAAAATTAACTTTTGTAAGCAGAACAATACAGCTTTTCATAAATCAAATTTATAAGTTCCTTTAAAAATATATGATGTTCATCAAGTGATATAATATTAAATTCTATATTTCATGGTTTGTCATATTTTCTTTTATGGATGAAACAATCTCTTAATTTGTACCCAAATTCTGTGTTAAAGTACACGAAAATTTCTAAGACTTCTAATGAAATATACCAACACCAGTCATTAATATTTCATCATTTTGAAATTTCTAAAGCAAATCAATTGAAGGGTCTTTGTTTTATAATCAAACATTAAACAGAGAGAACAAAGAAAGAGTATAAAAATCTGTGAGAGAAAAAGGCCAAGTAACATAGAAAGGTATACCTATTAGAATTACACCTTATTTCTCAATGGAAACTCTAAACTCCAGAAACACTTTAAGATGTGCTGCAGAGCAGACATAGAAGACTACAGATGCCTCCAAGATTACTGTGTCTAGCAAAATATTCAATACCATATGAGAAAATATGATATTCTTTGATATTGTAAAATTTAAACTATGCCTATGTACAAACCAGCCTTACAGAAGATGCTAGAAGGAAAATTCCTAACCAAGGAAGTTAACTACACCCATGAAAATACAGGACATAAACACATACCAGCAAAATCAAAAGAAGGGTAACACACACACACATACACACACACACACACACAATTGCCATGACCACCACTATTAACACCACCTGAAAAATAACACTTGGTTATTGATATATCTACAATAATCTTGCACAAGTTAGCAGATTCAATTTGAAAATAGGATCAATCCTGCTGCATACAAAAACACACCTCAACATAAATTTTACATCATGATAAAGATTTGGGAAGGTATCACAAGCAAATAGACAAAAGAAGCAAGAAGCAAGCTAGCATAGCCACTTTAATATCTAGCAAAATATATTTCAAATGAATTTTATTAAAAGTGATAGGGAAGGAGACTTTATACTCATCAAATAATATATTTCCCAAAGTGACATTTTATTTTTTTATTAATTTGTTCATATTACATCTCAATTGTTAGCCCATCCCTTGTATCCTCCTTTTCTTTCTCCCTCCCGCTTCCCCCCCCCTACCCCCTTCCCCTATGTCTGTGACTGAGGGGGACCTCCTCCCCCTGTATATGCTCCTAGGGTATAGAGATTCTTCTTGGTGACCTATTTTCTTTCCTCTGAGTGCCACCTGGCCTCCCCATTCAAGGGACATGGTCCATTATGGGGCACCAGAGTTTGTGTGAAAGTCAGATCTCCTTCTCCACTTAACGGTGGAGAATGTCCTGTCCATCGGCTATACTGGGTAGGGGTTCGAAGTTTACTGCCTATATTTTCCTTGGCTGGTGCCATAGTTTGAGGAGGACCCCAGGGCCTAGACATGCCTGTAGTTTTCCAGGACCCTCTGGAACCTATTTCCTCATTCTCCCAGGCTTCTCTCATCCCTAAAGTCTCAATAGGATTTTCTCCCCTCTGACCCACTTTCCTGGTTTGTAAAGTTTTCATGGGGGCTTACCCCTTGGACTAGTGTCTCGATATAAGTGAGTATATACCATTTGACTCTTTTTGCTTCTGGGTGAACTCACTCATCATGATAATTTCTAGTTCAATCCATTTGTTCACAAATTTCAGAAATTCCTTGTTTTTAATAGCTGAGTAGTATTCCATAGTGTAAATATACTACAGTTTCTTTATCTATTCTTCTACTGAGGGACATTTAGGCTGTTTCCATGATCTGGCTATTATGAATAAGGCTGCTATGAACATAGTTGAGCAAATTTTCTTGTTGTGTGCTGGAGCATCTACTGGGTATATTCCAAGGAGTGGAATAGCTGGGTCTTGAGGAATCCCTATTCCCATTTTTCTGAGAAAGCACCAGATAGATTTCCAAAGTGGCTGTACTAGTTTGCATTCCCACCATCAATGAAGGAGTGTTCCTCTCTCTTCACATCCTCGCCAGCATGTGGTGTCAGTTGAGTTATTGATCTTAGCCATTCTGATGGGTGTAAGATGGAATCTCAGTGTGGTTTTGATTTGCATTTTTCTGATGACTAAGGAGGTCAAGCATTTCTTTAAGTGTTTCTCAGCCATTTGATATTCCTCTGTTGAGAATTCTCTGTTTAGTTCTGATCCCCATTTCTCTATTGGGTTATTTGGTTTGGTAGTGTTTCATTTCTTGAGTTCATTATATATTTTGGATATTAGACCTTTGTCAGATGAAGGGTTGGTGAAGATTTTTTCCTAGTCTGTAGGCTGTCGCTTTGTTCTCTTGACAGTGTCACCTGCCTTACAGAAGCTTCTCAGCCTCATGAGGTCCCATTTATTAATTGTTGACATTAAGGCCTGGGCTGTTGGTGTTCTGTTCAGGAAGTTTTCTCCTGTACCTATGTGTTCCAGACTCTTTCCCACTCTTTCCTCTAATTGGGTTAGTGTCTCTGGTTTTAGGTTGAGGTCTTTAATCCACTTGGACTTGATTTTTGTGCATGGTGACAAATCGGGGTCTAATTGCATTTTTCTACATGTAGACATCCAGTTAGACCAGCACCATTTGCTGAAGATGCTGTCGTTTTTCCATTGAATGGATTTGGCTTCTTTGTCAAAAATCAAGTGACCAAATGTGTGCAGATTCATCTCTGGGTCTTCAGTTCGATTCCATTGATACACTAGCCTATTGCTGTGCCAGTACCATGCTGTTTTAATTACTGTTGCTCTATAGTACAGCTTGTGATCAGGTATGGAGATTTCTCCAGAGGATTTTTTATTGTATAGGATTGTTTTTGCTATTCTGGACTTTTTGTTTCTCCATATGAAGTTGAGAATTGTTCTTTCAATATCTTCAAAATATTTTGTAGGTATTCTGATAGGGATTGCATTGAATCTGTAATTACTTTTGGGATGATGGCCATTTTCACTATGTTAATTCTCCCGATCCAAGAACAAGGTAGATCACACCATCTTCTGATGTCATTTTCAATCTCTTTCTTCAGAGATTTAAAGTTTTTTTCAAATAAGTCCTTCACTTGCTTGGTTAGGGTTATTCCTACATAATTTTTATTGCTTGTGGCTATCGTGAAGGGAGTAATTTTCCTAATTTCTTCCTCTGCCTGATTGTCATTTGTATATAGGAAAGCTACTGACTTATTTGAGTTTATTTTGTATCCTGCCAATTTGCTGAAGGTGTTTATCAGCTGTAGGAGTTCTCTGGTGGAATTTTGGGGGTCACTTATATACACTATCATATTATATGAAAATAGGGATAATTTGACTTCTTCCTTTCCCAGTTGGATCCCCTTGATCTCCTTTGGATGTCTTATTGCTCTGTCTAGAACATCAAGAACTATATTGAAGAGCTATGGGGAAAGTGGGCAGCCTTGTCTAGTCTCCAATTTTACAGGAATTTCCTTGAGTATCTCTCCATTTAATTTAATGTTGGCTATTGGTTTGCTGTATATAGCCTTTATGATGTTTAGAAAAGTGCCTTGTATTCCTGATCTCTCCAGAACTTTAAACATAAATTGGTGTTGGATTTTGTCAAATGCTTTTTCTGCATCTAAAGAGATGATCATGTGGTTTTTATCTTTCAGTTTGTTTCTATGGTGGATTACATTGATGGATTTCCATATGTTAAACCATCCCTGCATGGCTGGAATGAAGCCAACAGGGTCATGGTGAATGATGTCTTTGATACGCTGTTGTATTCGCTTAGCAAGTATTTTGTTAAGTATTTTTGCATCAATGTTCATAAGAGAAATTGGTCTGAAATTCTCTTTTTTTGTTGCGTCTTTGTGGGGTTTAGGTATCAATGTGACTGTGGCCTCATAGAATGAATTTGGTAATATTCCATCCATTTCTATCTTTCAGAATAGCTTCAATAGTATCGGTATTAGCTCCTCTTTGAAGGACTGGTAGAATTCTGCGCTGAAACCATCTGGCCCTGGGCTTTTTTTGGTTGG
This sequence comes from Acomys percivali, assembly GCA_907169655.1. NCBI lineage: Eukaryota > Metazoa > Chordata > Mammalia > Rodentia > Muridae > Acomys > Acomys percivali. Next base: position 30,983,479 of record OU015748.1, on the reverse strand, counting down.
GAGACTATCAATGGTTGCTTCTATTTCTATAGGAGAAATAGGGCTATTTAATTGTTTATCTAGTCTTGATTCAATTTTGGCAAATGGAATCGGTAGAGAAAATTGTCCATTTCCCTTAGATTTTCAAATTTTGGGCATAAATGCCTTCAAATAGGTTCTTTGATTCTTTGTATTTCTTTGGTGTCTGTTGTTATGTCTCCCTTTTCATTTCTGATTTTATTTATTTGGATAGTGTTTCTCTGTCTTTTAGTTATATTGGCTAACAGTTTGTCTATCTTGTTAATTTTCTCAAAGAACCAGCTCTGATTCTTTGGATTCTTCTCTTTGTTTCTAATTTATTGATTTCAGCCCTGAGTTTGATTATTTCTAGGCATCTACTCCTCTTGGGTGTTTCTGCTTTTTTTTTTTCTAAAGCTTCCAGATGTGTTGTTAAGTTGTTTATGTGGGATGTTTCCATTTTCTTTTTGAAGGTACTTAGTGCTATGAATTTTCCTCTTTGCACTGCTTTCAATGTGTCCCACAAATTTGGGTATGTTCTTCCATCATTTTCATTGAATTTCAGGAAGTCTTTTATTTCTTTCCTTATTTCTTCCATGACCCATGTGTCATTAAGGAGAAAATTGTTTAATTTCCACGTGTTAGTATGCTTTTTGTTATTTCTGTTGTTGTTGAAGTCCAGCCTTAGACCATGGTGATCTGATATGATAAAAGATTTATTTCAATCTCCTTGTATTTGTTGAGGTTTGCTTCCTGACCCACTATGTGATCACTTATGGAGAACGTTACATGGGGTGCTGAGAAAAAGGTATAATCCTTTGCATTTGGGTGGAATGTCCTCTAGAATCTGTTAGATCCATATGATTCATGACATTGGTTAATGAAGTTATTTCCTGGCATAGTTTTTGATTCAAGGACCTATACTTGAGTGAATGTGGGGTGTTGAAGTCTCCCACTATTAATGTGTGGGTATCGATAAGTGGTTCAAGCTTTGTTAATAACTCTTTTACAAATGTGGGAGCCCTTGTATTAGGAGCATAGATGTTCAAAATTATGATGTTTTCTTGATTGACTTTACCTTTGACAAGTACAATGTGTCCATCCTCATCCTTTTTGATTAATTTTGGTTGATAGTCTATATTAGATATTAGAATGGTTACCCCAGCTTGTTTCTTGTGACCATTTGCTTGGGATATTTTTCCCAACCTTTCACTCTGAGGCAATGTCTGTCCTTGTGGTTGAGATGTGTTTCTTGAATGCAGAAGAATGTTGGGTCATGTTTATGCATCCACTCAGTTAGTCTGTGTCTTTTTATTGGAGAATTGAGACCATTGACGTTGAGAGATATTAATGTCCAGTGATTGCTAAGTCCCTTCATTTTGGCATTTGCAACAGTCAAGATTTTGTGAGGTTGTGATTTTGCGAATGTATAGTTACCTATTTCCTATGTTGTTTTGGTTGTAGTTTGACTCTTTGGGGTGGAGTTTTCCTTGTAGTAACTTCTGTAAAGCTGGATTTGTGGCTAGGTACTGTTTGAATTTCTTTTTGTCATGGATTATCTTGTTTTCTCGGTCAATGGTTATTGATAATTTCACTGGGTAAAGTATTCTTGCCTGGTATCTGTGTTCTCTTAGGGTTTGCAGAACCTCTGTCCAGGCCCTTCTGGCTTTCATGGTCTCTCTGAGAAGTCAGGAGTAATTCTGAAAGGTTTGCCTTCATATGTTACTCAGCTTTTTTCTCTTGCCGCTTTTAATATTTTTTCTTTGTTCTGTATATTTTGTGTTGTTATTATTATGTGGCGGGAAGATTTTTTTTCAGGTCTATTCTATTTGGTGTTCTGTAGGCCTCTTGTATGCTTGTATGCATCTCCTTCTTCAAATTGGGGAAATTTTCTTCTATTATTCAATTAAAGATATTTTCTGGGCTGTGGAGTCGGTTGCCTTCTCTTTCCTCTATCCCTATTATTCTCAAGTTTCGTCTTTTCATGTTGTCTTTTATTTCATGGATGCTCTGTGTCAGGAAAATTTCAGATTTAGCATTTTTCTGGATGGATGTTTCCAGTTCTGCGATTGTATCTTCAAGTCCAGATATTCGTTCTTCTATTTCTTGCAATCTGTTAGATAAGGCCACCTCTGAGATGCTTGCTTTCTTTTCTGATGCTTCTTGATCACGTTTTTCTTCCGTGTGTTCTTTTATGATAGCTTCCACTTTTATCTTCAGGTCTTGAACTGTTTTAATGATTTCCTTCATCTAGATATTTGTATTTTTCTGAAATTCTTCAAATGCCTCTTTATATGACTCTTTTAAGTCTTCAGCCCTCTTGTTTGCCTCCTCCTGCATTTGTTTACAGATTTTATTTGTTTCTTCCATTATCATCTTATTTACTAAGGACTTGAGGTCGTTTACTTGTATATCAATTATTGTTGGGTTCTCCAGGTTGTTTTCATTGGTATTGCTGGGATCTGGTGATGCCATCTTGTTTTGGTTTTTGATAGCATTCTTTCATTGTCCCCTTGTCATTTTGGTGACTCAGATGTTGAGAGGTGGTTTTTAGTGACCTTCCCTGTTTTGGAAGTGGATAGTTGATGTCTGATTATAGGTAGGATGCCCTTACCTGTGGGGATCAGGGAATATTTCTCTGGACCAGGCAGGTGATTCAGATTCTACTCCTGGAGATTTTTCTCAACACCTTAGGCACCAGGCTGAGTCTTGCAAAGTAGGTTTCTGTTTGGGCCTTTTCACCTTTCTGCTGTAAATCAGATAAGCAGTTTTGGGATCTAGTGTAAGGTCAGCACACAAGCTCTCTGGTTGTGTAGGTTGATCCCAGCTGCCTGTCTTTCCTGTTGCTTTGTAGCCAAGACCCAAGGTGTATCAGATCTTCTGGGTTGTAGCTGTCTTTCAGCTCTGCCTCTATACTCTGTAGGAGCGTCCAGCCTCTCAATGAATTTGGGAGTTCTTGCTGGGTCTGCAGGAGCTGACCCAGCTAGGATCTGCCTGCTGGAGGTTATATGATCAGTCCCTGGTGGGCCTGAGACAGTATGGTTTCAGGCCACTGGCAGTATCCAAGGAGGCAGCAGTTTCCATGCCCCTGTATGCCAGAATGCTCCCAAGTCACTTTAGGTCAGCAGATAGGCCCTGCAATCAAGACCCACGGCTCCCGATAACGTGGATGGTCCCACTGTACTTTGGGAGCCGACCACGCTGGTTTTTAACTGCCCCTGTTTGCAGGGTCAATCCTTTGTGTCTGGCTTCAGCTTGGGCCCAGGACGCGGACGCGGTCCATGAGCTACACACCAGTTCTAGCTGTTTTTGGTGGGACCCACCACCTGTGTTTCCACCCGGGCTAGGCAGGTGACCTCCGCAGTTTGGTGTGGTATGGATGGAGAGGTTCAATGGTGGTTTCACCCTATTTACTGAGACTCCTCAGGCTGGGGGCTTCAGAGAATCCCCTCCCCAAATGGCGAGTTTGGGTTTTATGTGTCCACTGCAGCTTGGTTGTGGACTCAGTTTCAGGGTTTGGGGAGTGTGTTTAGCACCTCAAGGCTGTTGCTTTTCCCGGGGTTAGACTCCCTGGTCGTCTGTGGCGTTTGGGGCCCCACTCATCTACAGTTCTCAAAATCCAGCAGTCTGTGGTTCCATTCACGTGCCTGGTCTCCTTAGAGTAGATCAGCTACGGTGCCTACTGGTCGACGCCATCTTGGAATCTGCCCAAAGTGACATTTTAATTTTTAAAATATGCCCCAAACCCATGGACATCTTTTTTTTTTTTTGTAAAAGAAACACTACTAAAGATTAGATCCTTCCACAAAGATAATTGACTCTCCTCTGTCCTCCCTCTCCTACCTTGTTCCCTCTTATCAACTACTACTCACAGAGCTACTTTGGAAATCAATCTGGCTTTTTCTCAGAAAAATTGGTAATATCTCTACCTCAATACCCAAGTATATCTCTCTTGGGCCTACATCCAAATGATTTTCCACTTTACGAGAAGGACATTTGCTCAATTATCTGACCAACTGACAGGTTTTCTAGAGAAAAACTAAACAAAGAAACACTGGAGCTAGCTGACATTTTACATCAATTAACTTAACCAGTAATTACAGAAAGAACATACCTTAATTTGAGTACTTCATCAAACTTTACAGAAAACTGACCAGATGCCGGGCATGTTGGCACACGCCTTTAATCCCAGCACTCGGGAGGCAGAGGCAGGCGGATTGCTGTGTGTTCGAGGCCAGCCTCGTCTACAAAGGAAGTCCAGGACAGCCAAGGCTACATAGAGAAACCCTGTCTCAAAAAACCAAAAACAAAAACAAAAACGGAAAACTGACCAGATACTCTGACACAACACATGTCTTTTTTTAAAATTTTTTTTATTAATTTATTCTTTTTTTACCATTCATAGAAAATTTATTTATAATAGTCCCCAAGTTAGACATATGAAAATGTTCAATAAACAGACAGCTATGCCAAATATGGTGCGTCCACACCACCCAGCAGCGAACACATGCCTCTCAATGGTTATCCCATCCCTTGTATCCTCCCATTCTTCTCTCCCTCCCATTTTCCCCTTATTCCCCTCCCCTATGACTGTTCCTGAGGGGGATTACCTCCCCCTGTATATGCTCATAGGGTATCAAGTCTCTTCTTGGTAACCTGCTGTCCTTCCTCTGAGTGCCACCAAGTCTCCTCCTCCAGGGGACATGGTCAAATGTGAGGCACCAGAGTACATGAGAAAGTCATATCCCACTCTCCACTCAAGTGTAGAGAATAGATACAAGAACATTTAAATAATTTCCTGCAACTTGCTGGACCATCATGGATTAAAGTTGGCTATCAACAAGAGAAACAACAGAAAGCTTATGAAACTGAACAACTCTTAACTGAATGAAAATGGTTCAAGACATAAATAAGAGATATCTTAGAATTCAATGAAAATGAATTCCTAGCATACCCAAACATGGGGCAGAATGAAAGTAGTGCTAAGAGGAAATGTCATAACACTAAATGTTTACATTAAAAAATGTAAGGTCTCACACTAGGAACTAAACAGCCCATCTGAAATCTCTAGCACAACAACAACAGCAAAACTAAACACAGGCAAGAGGGGTTAATGACAAGAAATAATCAAATTGGTGGTTGAAATCAATAAATAGGAATAAGGAAAACAATAAAAATAATCAATGAAACAAATAGTTGGTTCTTTGAGAAAATCAACAAGATAGATAAATTCTTACTCAAAGTAACTAAAAGAAGGAGAAAAGAAATATCTTAATTAATAAAATCAGAAATGAAATGGGGCATAACAAAAGACAATCAAGGACACTCAAAAATTCATAAAGACATATTTTTAAAAAATATAATTGAGCAAATTGGATAAATCCAAATGATCTGAATAACTTTCATGATAGGTAGCAATTACCAAAGTTAAATCAAGATCTATTCCCTAATGAAAGGCTCCCAACTGTTGCCAAACAATGACATGTCCAGCTTGAGACCCACACTGTGAGAGGGAGCACACACTTGTCACTCACTACTAGAGGGTGTATAGAGGCCAGGATTGAATCAGACTGGATGGGAAAATACCTGTTAAATGATCTCTAATGATATTCTGTTATACTTTTAGACAGGAGCCTAGTATAACCATCATCAGAGAGACTTCATCCAGCAATTGATAGAAAAAGATTCAAGATCTACATTAGGAAGTAATTAGAAATCATCACAAAGGATTTTAGGACACAGAGTGTTCAAAGACACCAACTAAAACACACAGAATCAATTAACCTAAGCTTATATAGCGTCTCATAGAGCCTGAAACAAGAACCAAGGAACCTACATGGGTCTGACCTAGGCCCTATAGAAATCTATATTTTAACAAATTGAATAATCTAAAGGATTATTCATAGGTTCTAATTACCAAATTTGAATCAAGACCTATGCCCCTATTGAAATAGAAGAAGTCATTAAGAGATTTCCAAATGTGGCCAAATGTTATGCTTGTATACTTTGTTTTTTTTTTTTTTTTTTTTTTGTAGGATTCAGAACAGTAGGAGCAAAACTGTCTTTGAGTTTGTTTTTTTAAAAAGATTTATTTATTATTATTATGAATGCAGTGTTCTGTCTGAATATACATGTGCAGGCAATAAGAGGGTATCATATCACATTATAGAAAGTTGTGAGCCACCATGTGGTTGCTGGGGATTGAACTCAGGACCTCTGGAAGAGCAGTCAGTGTTCCTAATTGCTCTCCAGCTGCCCCATTATTTGGGTGCTTTTGGGACATTTTCTCTCTTACTAGGTTGCCTTATCTAGCTTCAGTAGTCTTACTACACATACCATGTTTGGTTGATAACCATGGGGTTCCTGCCCTTTTGTAAAGAGAAATGCAGGAGGAGTGGAGAGGGCTAGGTATGAAAAAGCAGTGCAATCTCCATCAAATTTCCTATGAAATTCTTTACAGACTTTTAAAGGACAATTTTCAATTTCATATGAAAAGACAAAAGCAAAGCCAAGGCACATAAATATATCTTGAACAATAAAAGAACTTCTGGAGATATCACCATACCTGATTTTAAGATGTATTACAGAGTTTTAGTAGTAAAAAAAAAAAAACATGAAATATAATTGAAATGTGAGATGTGAATTCATACACCTATGGACAGTTTATTTTTTATACAAAACCTAGAAATATACATTGGAAAAAGAAATCATCTTCAACAAAGAATCTGGTAAAACTGCCTGTTTGCATGCAAATAGTCCCATATATATATAAACTTATCATAATAACAGATGCATGGAACCAGAGAGAGGGCTAAATGGAGAATTAATTTTGAATGCATGGGCACAGAAGACACCTTTCTAAACTGAACATGTATATCTCAGGGTGTAAGATCAACAATTAATAAATGAGACGTCATAAAACTGAAAAGCCTCTTTAAGGAAAAAGACACTAGCAACTGGACAAAGTGGTAGCCTTTAGATTATGAAAATGTTTTGACCAACTCTACCCTGACAGAGATTTATTGTGAAAAACATATAAAGATTTGAGAAAGTATATATCCAAAAACCAAATAAAACAATTAAAATTGAGGTACAGACTACCTGCAACCACTTCATTTCTATCATGGTCAAAATTCTCCCAAAAAAAAAAGGGCAAAAGGACAGGCTTGGATGCAGGCAAATTCGATGGCAAAATTCTGCCAAGACAGAGTAAGCAAGTTATTACTAGTTCCAGCCTCACAAGTGAGCCAGAAGGTGGAAGATGACTCTCCAACTTAATAGAGAGTTTTGGGTGACTCTTCAGGTAGCAAACTGTCTCTGTCATCTTCTCATTTGGGAAGCTGCTAACCTGCACTCCCTGTATACTCAAGTATTCAATTTTATTCCTTCTCAAGTCTCTGATGTGGTTGAAGACCACATAGTTTACTTTCACAATACGGGATAGTTGTTCAGGGATTAAAATATATTTAGGTCTAGATAGATGTTTCAATTTGACAATGATGAGATATGATAGATATTGATTTACATTCAGAAATTTATATGCACCAAAACATTAAGAATATAACATTTATATAATTTATGATTGTGTCATGGTTCTTCTTGCTGTACATAGTTTATTGTATATATGTGTAGTGATATAAATGTATATTTAAAAATAAAAAAATAGAAAAGAAAGAAAATGAATACACAATAAGGCATAATTTGTGCCTTATTTAATATACAAAACTTTAAATGTCTGCATTTGAGTACAATTATTTTTCATATTTCTAGCTCTATCTTTTTATTTTATGGCAGTGTTTAGCAATTGCTGCATAATCCTTACGTAGTTTATATTGGAATTGGAAGTTTAAAATATTTTTGGAAGATTTATGCTGTAATATAAAGTAGAAAAAGAAAAAGAAAGAAATATAAAGAACTTAGAGCAAGTTTTAAAATTAGTTTGAGATAAACTATTAAAATATCTGCTTTATGATAACAAAAAAATGAGGTACAGACTTAAACAAAGAATATTCAATAGAGGAATATCCAGTGGCTGAGAAACATTTAAAGAAAATTTTAACATAGATTCCATATCACATCTATCAGAATAGGTAAGATCAATAGCACAAGTGAAAGCTCATGCTGGCAAGGGGAATATTCCTCAATTCCTGGTGGGAGTGTAAACATGCTCAGCCACTATTGAAATCAATGTGGTTTTCATCAAGATGATGGAGATCAATTTACCTAAAGTCTCAGCTAAACTACTCTTGGGCATATACCAAAAGGATGCTCTAATCTAACAAAAGAACACTTGCTCAATTATGTTCTATTATGATCATTGTACTTCATTCATAATTGCCAGGAAGAACCTAGATGTCCCCCAACCAAAAATTCATGAAGAAAATGTAATACATTTATTCGGTGGACTATTACTCAGCTGTTAAAAATTACATCATTAAATTGCAGGCCAGTACTAGAAAAAATCATCCTGAGTGAGGTTACCTATGTTCAGAAATACATAGATGGTATGTATTCACTTTATAAACACATATTAGCTGACAAGTATATTATAATCAGGCTACAATCTACAGACTCAGACAGAATAGTTAAAGAGGAGTGATTTAAATGGGAACACATGGCTATCTCTGAGGAGGAAAAATAGAATAAATATTGTGGGATGAAGGCAGGGCATAGGGAATGAAGCTGGAATGATCAGACGGGGCTGAAGGGATAGAGAGTATCAGGAGAGATAGCTGAAATTGGGGAGCATTATAGTAAGTATGGGGACCTAGTACAGTAGAAACTCCCTAGAATCCTTGAGGAGGACCCTAGTGAGAGCTCCTACTATTAGAGGTGATAGAGTGTGAACTGGCTATCTATTTTAGCCAGGGAAAGCTATCTCTGTTGGGACTGGGCTGTATTTGTTTAGTTGTTTGTCAAGTGGTCCTGTAGCCATCCCTAACAACACAGGCTGGTTCTAGGATAGAGGGTCACCCTGAAACATGACAGCAGAGCTCTGTTGCTAATGTTGACATCTACACAACCCTTTAAATGTAGCTTCTGCCTGGAACCTTCACCTCTACATTATAGTCTCTTTGGTGTGAGAAGTTAATCTACAGGACATAGAATGATAAATCTAGAAACTAACCTTACCATATAACCCTGGACCTACAATCTGTCCTGTCTGTTAGATAAGCCAGAGAAATTGTGGATCAGTACTTGTAGAAATGATCAACCAATCTTTGGTTTATATTTGAATCCCATGAGACAAGAGAAAACCCGTGCACACACCACCTGCATAACCAGGAACCTAAGACAGCATAGCCCCGAGACATAAGGTCAAACCAAATGGACCAGAAGAAAAATCAACAAAATGATTCTCAGTTATAGTCTGCTTTACTCATAGATTGGTCTCTTATCCAGCAATCAGAAGAGAGACTACCTCCAGCAACAGCTAGGAGCATGTGACGAGACCAGCAGTTAGAAACCATGTGAAGAAGGAGTCTAAAATTGGAAATTCCATGCTTGACTGTTGTTTCTTTGAGGTCTGCTTATTTCTGAGGAAGAAGCAGAGGGAGTGTAGGTCTGAGAACCAGGGGAAGTATCAGGTAGCTGAGAGGAATGGATAGACGAATACTGTGTTTGGGATGTGTTGTAGGAGAATAGAATCTGTTTTCAAAAGCTCGCCTCTGTGTTGCTCACCTTCTTCCCTGAGGTCTCACGTTCTCAAAATAAGCAATGAATGTATGGATTGATCAATAATAAATAGATAAAGGCAAATCTTTCTAAGTACCTTAGAGCTGTCAGTGCAATAAATATGTTCATTGTCAACATATCTTATAATCGGCCTTTTAATATTCCAAGATATTCATAAACATATCTCAAGAAAATTTCCCCTAGTATGTTGTTCATTATCTAATCATGGAAATATGTAATTGCACTTATTTGTGAGCTCTCTCCTGTTAGACACCAGCAACACTTTCTTTTTGTCTGAATAAAATATCATAACAGTCTACTCCTAGTAGCAACCTGACTTAATCTTTGCCATGATATCCTTCTGCTCAATTTCGGATGACTTCTTAGGATAATACAACAAATGTCCACTCTTATTAAAGAACAAGTCAATAAAACTTTTGTCTCAAAAATTTCATTAAAATTTGCCTATTGATCCAAATTACTCCTTAATCTGGACTTAAACAGTTTTTTAAAGAAAATGTGGTAAGTTTTTAAAGAAAATAATAATATTGAATCACAATTAAAAGCACTATATGTACTAAAAATGATGTAGGGGGCACATCTGAATATTTTTAAATATATTTTATTCATTTATTCATATTGCATCTCAATTGTTATCCCATCCCTTGAATTCTCCCATTTTTCCCTCCATCCCATTTTCTGCTTACACCTCTCCCCTAAGACTGTGTATGAAGGGGACCACTTCCCTGTGTATATGCTCATAGGATATCAATTCTCTTCTTGATGGCCTGCTATCCTTCCTCTGAGTGCCACCAGATCTCCCCATCCAGGGGACATGGTCAAATATGGGGCACCAGAGTTCTTGTGAAAGTCAATCCCCACTCTCCACTCAACTGTGAAGAATATCCTGTCCATTGGCTAGATCTGGTAGGGGTTTGAAGTTTATTGCACATATTGTCCTTGGTTGGTGACATAGTTTGTGCAGGACCCCTGGCCCCAGATCTGCCCGTCATAATGTTCCTCTTGTAGGCTCCTAGGGCCCTCTGGATCCTTCTATTTCCCCATTTTCCCATGCTTCTTACATCTAGAGTTCCAATAGGGTGTCCTCTCCTCTTTCTCAGTTTCCTGATAAGTGAAAATTTTCATGGGACATGCCCCTTGGGCTAGTTTTCAGATATAAGTGAGTATATACCATTTGACTCTTTCTGCTTCTGGGTTAACTCAGTCATTATGACATCTGAATCTTGATTAGAGTGTGTAACCATGGACCACATTGCTATTACATCAGATACTCTGAAAGACTGTGGAACTGAATGGAATGGCTACTTACATAAAAATGATTGATTATGAAAAAGAAACAGATTGATTTCTGCATGGTGTTAACTTATGTTCCTCACTTCAAATCTGTGTACATCTGGGTTTTGTGGATGGGATCTTATTATATGTTATGACAGGTGTTGGCACAGTAAAATTTCATATTGAGCTACAGTTGGTTATGCTTGGTGACTACTCTTCTTATTTGAAGCAAACAATTTTAAAGAATGACATGACTCAAGACACAGAAATTTGAACCCAAAAGCCAAAGAACACCAAAGAGAGCTGGGATGGCTGAATCCAGCAAAGAAGCAGGAGAGGACCCACCATCCTCAGAGTTTGAGTGAATATGCACTGGCAAAATCTTGCTTTCAAACTCTATCTGAAAAACCTTTCTTATGTAATGTTTGGAGAGTTAAGAGACATGGAGAACAGCAGGAGAACATGGTCCAGACACTGAAATAGCAACCACAAGATCTGCATGAGTTACACCAGATCCTCAGCATATATGTTAAGACTGTTCACTGGGTGTTTCTGTAGGACATATAAGAGTGAGAGTAGGTATTTTTCTGACTCTTTTGCTTTTGTGTGAGACTTTTCCTCCTATTGAATCGCATCAACCAGCTTCTTTTGTTTTTCTTTTTTTTTAATTTTTTTAATTTATTCTTGTTACATCTCAATGGTTATCCCATCCCTTGTATCCTCCCATTCTTCCTTCCCTCCCATTTTCCCCTTATTCCCCTCCCCTATGACTGTTCCTGAGAGGGATTACCTCCTGCTGTATATGCTCATAGGGTATCAAGTCTCTTCTCGGTGACCTGCTGTCATTCCTCTGAGTGCCACCAGGTCTTTCCCTCCAGGGGACATGGTCAAATATGAGGCACCAGAGTACGTGAGAAAGTCATATCCCACTCTCCACTCAAGTATGGACACTGTTCTGACCATTGGCTAGATCTGGGTAGGGGTTTAAATTTTACCGCCTGTATTGTCCTTGGCTAGTGCCTTAGTTTGAGCGGGACCCCTTGGCCCAAATCTGCCTATCATAATGTTTACTTGTAGGTTTCTAGGACCCACTGGATCCTTCTACTTTGCTATTCTCCCATGGTTCTCTCATCTAGAGTCCCAATAGGATGTCCTCCCCTCTGTCCCAGTTTCCTGGTAAGTGAAGGCTTTCATGGGACATGCCCCTTGGGCTAGTGAGTTAACCCAGAAGCAGAAAGACTCAAATGGTATATACTCACTTATATCAACCAGCTTCTTTATGGTGTATTTTGTCTTTTTTTTCTGTCTTCTTTTTTTAATAGATGTATTTATTTATTGTTTTTCCAATATTCTGCCTGCATATGTGCCTGTAGGCCAGAATAGGCCACCAGATCTCATTATAGATGGTTGTGAGCCACCATATTGTTGTTGGGAACTGAACTCAAGACCTCTGGAAGAATAGACAGTATTCTTAAACTGTGAGCCATCTCTCCATTCCCTACTTTTTCTTATTGTTTTGTTCTTTTTGGATGTAGTCTTCTGAAGGCCTGCACTTTTCCGAAAAGGAATTGAAGGGAAGATGAATTTAAGGGGAGTGAAAGTAGGAGTATATTTGGAAGGACTAAAGCTAGAGGAAACTTTGGTTGGGATGTATTTATTGTATTAGAGAATAACATATTTTCAATAAAAAAATAAATTAATGCAGAATTCATCATGGGATATTGCTCTGACATTATTATACTGTCTGAGAAGAAATTTTAGTGTTAAGTTCCAAAATCAAGGACTCAAGATATCCTCATTGTGTCAGCAAATGAAAATCCATAAAGTTTAACGGTGCTAGGAACACAAGCAAGATTTTGATATATAGAAAATTTCATTCACTTGGATATTGATTTCTGTCCGGGTCCGGAGGACGATCAACCGTGACCCACGGACCCCTAGGGAGAAAATGAGGGACAAGAGACGCAAGGAATGGACAGCAAGTCAAAAAGATCTGATCCAGCTGACAAAATTTTATTTTTCTCAGGCTACTTATAAGCACAAGGCAGGATGTTGGGTGGGGCAGAGGGGGAACTAGGCTGAAAGCGAGGTCAGCCCCCTGCTGCTGCATACCGCACAATGTTCCCTTCATGGTCAGATGGCGCTGTGCTGGCAGTTTCCTAGAAGCCTTGGACAGTGAGACCGGGCGCTAACTTAAGTGAAACAGATCTATAACTGGTTATTGAGAAACCTAAAGACAGGAGGTCTCCTGGAGAGTTCTCTGAGAAATCACCGAAAGGGAGGGGACAGGAGAGGTTTTGTCAAGCAGAACACAGGAGGTCCAAATGGCCATATTTGCTGAAAGCGCCCCTATCAGATTTTCTCTTATCTTTCTTTGCCTATGCTTGTATTTTGAAGTGTCTTTCCTACCATTTTCTTACTGGTCCTAAATTCTCAGGTCATTGGTGCATTTTGAATTGATTTTTGCACATGGTGATACATACATAGAACTAGTCTCAACAGTTTATATGTGGTTATTGGGTTTTACCAGTACTATGAAGAGGCTGTCTTTTGCCCAATATGTATGTTGAGTATGTTTTATAAAGTAGCCAGGGACTGTACTTGACTGGGGATATCCTGGAACATTTACTATTTCATTTACTTATGCTACAGTTATTTTTCTGGTATCAGTGCAGTTTTGTTGTTTTGTCTCTATAAAATAACTTGAAATAAGCTAAGAAATACATCGAGCATAACTGCTCCTTTATTTGTTCACATTTCATCCCACTGTAGCCATCTCCATCAATGCATTTCCCTAATAACTAGGGACATTGAAATTTTCTTTATGTCCTTTTCAGCCATTTGGTTTTCCTCTGTTGAGAATTCACTGTTTAGTTCTCTACCCCATTTTTTAAACACAATTTTTTGGTTTGGTGGTGTTTAATCTCTTGAGTTCTTTTTGCAATTTAGATATTAGCCCCAATCAAACTCAGGGCTGAAAACAATAAATATCAAACAAAATAAACAATTCAAAGAATCAACAAAGCCAAGCGCGGGTTCTTAGAGAAAATCAACAATGTAAACAAACTCCTAGGCAAACTAACTAAAAGGCAGAGGGCGTGTACCCAAATCAACAAAAACAGAAATGAAAAGGTAAACATAACTACAGGTACTGAGGCAATCCAAAGGCTTAATAGGTCTTACTTCAAAAGCCTAAATGCCACAAAATATGAAAATTTTAATGAAATGGACAATTTTCTTGATAGCTGCTAATTATGAAAACTGAATCAAGATCAGTAAACATATTAAATAGTCCTATATCTCCTAAGCAAATAGAAGCAGTCACAAAAAGTCCCCAAACCAAAAAACAAAACAAAACAAACAAACAAACAACAACAACAAAAACACAAAAAGCTCAGGGCAAGATGGATTTAGCACAGAATTCTACCAGACCTTCAAGGAAAAGCTAATACCAATTCTATTTAAACTATTCCACAAAATAGAAACAAAAGGAACATCATCTAACTCAACCTATCAGGTCACAGTTTTCTTGGTACCTAAAGCAAACAAAGACGAAACAAAGAAAGAAAAATTCAGACTAATTTCCCTAATAAAAGTTGATGCAAAAATGCTCACAAACAAATCTAATGACACGTCAAATATATCATTCACCATACCCAATAAGCTTCATCTCAGGAATGAAGGGGTGGTTCAAAAGATGGAAATCCATCAGTATAATCTGCCATATAAACAACTGAAAAAAAAAAAAAAACCAGACACGTGATCATCTCCTCAGAAGATGAAAAAGCATTTGACAAAATCCAATACCCATTCATTTAAAAAAAGTCTTGGAGCGATAGGGGATACAATACACATACCTAAACATAATAAAGGCAATATACAGCAAGTTGATAGCTAAGATCAAACTAAATGGGTAGTAATTTAAATCAACTCCACTGAAATATGGAACAAGAAAAGGCTGCCCACTCTCTCCATATCTCTGCAATATAGTACTTGAAGTCCTAGCTAGAGCAATAAGACAAATAAAGGAGATCAAAGGGATAGATATTAGAAAGAAGAGTAGATAAACACAGTTAGCAAAGTGGCTGAATGTAAAAATCAGTTTCTTAAAAAGCCAGTAGCCCTCCTTTAAACAAAAGACAAACAGGCTGAAAAAAGTAGGGAAACAACATCCTTCACAATTTCCACAAAATACATAAAGTATCTTGGTGTAAATCTAACCAAGCAAGTGAAAGCTCTGTCTGGCAATAACTTCAAGTCTCTGAAGAAAGAATTTGAAGAAGATATCAGAAGATGCTCTTTGATCTATAGAATTAATATAGTAAAAATGGCCATCTTACCAAAAGAAATCTCTGAATTCAATGCAATTCCTATCAAAATCCCAACAAAATTGTTTATAGATCATGAAGAAAACAATTTCCAACTTCATATGGAAAAACACAAGTCCTCACATGGCTAAGACAATTCTATACAATATAAGAACATCTGGATGTATATCTGTCCATAATCTCAGGCTCTACTATAGAACAACAGTAATAAAAATGGCATGTTATTGGCATAGTATCAGACTGGTGGATCAATGAGATCAAATCAAAGACTCAGAAATAAACCCACAATCTATAGACACTTGAGTTTTGATGAAGAAGCCAAAACCATACAATGGATAAAAAGATAGAATCTTCAACAAATGGTGGTGGTCTAACTGGACATTTATTGTTGAAAAAATAAATCTGCACAAAGCTAAAGTCCACATGGATTAAAGATCTCAACATAAAACCAGACACACTAAATCTGTTAGAATAAAAAGTGGGGAAGAGCCTTGTGCTCATTGGCATTGGAGACAATTTCCTGAAAAGACATCAATATCTCATGATCTAAGTTCACCAATTAAATAGGACCTCATAAAACTGAAAAGCTTCTGGAAGGCAAAGGACACTGTCAACAGAGCAAAACCAAAGCTTACAGAATGGGTAAAGATCTTCACCAGCATAGCTCTTTTACTCAGGATATTTTGGACTATTTGGCGTCCTTTACTTCTATATGATTTTTAAGAACTTATTTTCTATTTCTATTATGAATAGCCTTGAAAATTTGCTGGAGAATCCATTAAATCTGTAGCTTCCTTTTGGCTATGCCATCATTTTATAGTTTTAACATTGTAGATGCATGGTTTTAATGTGTTATTTTGTTACTTTTAATTTTTTAATTCAGTGCTTTTAATTTTTATTAAGGAATCTTTACCCTTTCTTTGTATGTTTTATTGCAAGACAGTTTTCCTGATATAATTGTATATAGGATTTTTCCTTTAATATCTTTCCCAGTTGTTTACTGTTTGTTGAAGCCTTCTTTATATATATTTTGTATCTTACAGTTTTGCTGACAAAAGCATTAGATTTAAAAGTTGTATAATATAATCATTAGTGTCCTAACTGTAGACTCATATAATCTATAAATAATGATATGTTTACCTGTTCTATTACCATTTATATGTCTTTTACTTCATAATATTTTTCTTTTTGTTCTAGATAAAACTGAAAATGACTATGTGGAATCAGAGTGGAAAACATGAAAAACCTCACTCTCTTCTTGGTTTTAGTTTAAATGTCTTGGGATATCCCTCTTTTGTGTATAACACTATAAATTTGTCATGTGAAGTCCTTTATAGGTTGAGATGCGTATTTCTAGTGTACTTAGAGCTTTTGTTTTGAAGTTAGACAGTTTTGGAGGCTTTTTATTAATGTTTTAGATGACTATAGAATTTCAGTTTGGGGTACATTGGTATTAAGTATTACATTTACTTGACTATTTTAAACTGTCTCTAAATCTCTATAATAAAACCAACTTGATCTTATCTGTCTTCGATAATGAGGGAAAACTAATTTAAATGTATTGCTAAGCTTACAGCTTCAGCTCTAAAGAGGGAGAATCATTACAGCCCTTTTTGATGTAAGTTATTTATTTTGTGTGTTTGTGTGCTATGCCTGAATGCATCTCTGTGTACCACATGCATGCTAACCATTCCCATAATTAATGAGTTTGAGTAATCTGAAAAAAACAAAGATTTTAAAACAGTACCTGTTACACTGCAACTGTCCATAAAAAAATCAACAGAAGGAAATAATTCCAGTGATATATATGTAGCAGAAGTAGAAAGGTTTAAAGCCAGAAAATGAAAAGAACAATTAAATGGCAATTATGGAGATTTAACAAGATTTGACTTAAATTAAAATTGAAATCAGAAACTCTTTGTAGAGTTTTCATACTTTGCTAGATTTCAAAAGTATAAGTAATATTTGAGAAAGACAAGTCTTAGCTTTGACAAGGAAGAGAATGAGTAATGAGGGTGAAATACACTGTGTTTTGTCCCCAGTAAAAGCTTTCTCACCAGAATAAATGACTCTAGCAGAATGGTCTACCACTCAGAGTAAGGGTACTTTTTTCAATTTCTGCCCTGAAGAGAACTGTTCTTATCTAAGTAGGAGAAAAATGCTGAGAAACACTTGTGAACATTACCTCTCAGGGACTCTGAAGACTGAGATTTAATCATAAGATTACAGAACACTTCCTCCCACATGTATCTTACCAACTGAGAAACAAGTCTCAAGTATAATAATAGTGGTTTACAGGAGGAAAAACTGCTATTCTCAGAGGTGTACTTAAGGAAGCCCAGAATCTATAGGAGAGATTAAAACAAGGACACTAGAGAAAATGTGAAGCCTCTGGCACCCACAGACATAACAAACTAAACATCCCCAAACTACAGGCAGATTAATACGGATCCTGCTACTAAAACACTGTTTTCCTCAAAGTACATTTCTCATTTTCAGTTACTAATTATAAGATCATTTTGAAACTATGCACTTGCGTGCGCACACACACACACACACACACACACACACACACACGTGCGCACACACGAGAGAGAGAGAGAGAGAGAGAGAGAGAGAGAGAGAGAGAGAGAGAGAAGACATATTCAGAAGCTATTTCATATATAACAGGTATAAGAAAGAATGTAGAATTTTATTAATGAGTTAAAACATTAATAATAAGGAATGTAATGTATGTAAGGAGGTAATGGAATATTTTTATAGGTTTAGCAACAGACAGGGACAGCAAGTAAATTAACTAGTACTCTCTGCCAAGATCCTGAGTATTTGGAAACTAAATGACAGGTTGAAAATGTCCAATAAAAGCACAAATTTAAAACACGTTTAAAATGTATCAGTTCAGTTTAGTAAAAATAAATGCAAATTCTGGAAAAATTCTGAATGTAACTGAGAAAAAATTAGATACTACAGAAAAAAATAGAATGTTTTACAAGTAGACACTGGATTCTCCAAAATAAAAATGAGAAAAACCCAGATACGCACACAAAAGCTGTACCTCATAGAATTTTCATTTTAATTACTGAAGTATAGGTTATAGGAAATAAAACATTAAGTAAATAATGACCCAAAGAATCAGAATGTGCTTAAAAATGTAGAACAAAGATTTGTAAGCTTAATAAAACTGAAGTAGCAGAAGCTATCACGATGAAAATACTTAAAATAATTTTGGAATTATTTATTTATATATATAAGGTTATGAGTGTTTTGGCTGCATGTATATGAGCCATGTGTATATGTGATACTTGTAGATATCAGAAGAGAGAGTCAGATCCCGAGAAACTGCAGTTATGGAAATTTGTGAGTGTTTTGAAATGAACTAGGGTCCTCTACTAGAGGAACAAATGCTCATAACTACTGAGCCACCATTCTAACCCATAATCACATTAGTTTGACTATACCATTACAAATGAAATCTTAAAGGTAATTGGAAATAGTAAAGTAAATAAAATTTTTCATAATAGCTTATAAACACTAGGTAGAAGCCAAAGAACACACACACACACACACACACACACACACACACACACACACACAAATATATATATATGGAGAAGAGTATTATAAGGAATGTAAATTCTATATATTTTTAATACACTGGAATAGAATTTAGGAAATATCATTATAATGAGCAAAAAATTGGATAATCTTCATCTAATACTTTATTTTTCTTTAATATATGAACTTTAATTGTACTATTCAATTTGTTTATTTCCCAGCTCACTGTATACATAGTGCATTGTTTTATATTTGGAAATTCAATTTTACCTTACTTTCTTATTCACCTCTAGCTGTAGAGTATCTGATGCATATTACATGTTTTGAAATGCTGGGTATTTGAGATAATCCTTTCTGATTGTTGAAATCCAGATCTCAGTCAGAAAAAAACTGAAATCCCAGATGTTAGAGAAGCTTGCATCCATATTTTGGTGTCATACAATGTATATGATAAACATACACCATTAGCCAACTACATTTTGAAAACTTCGTTCAATATTTAAACTGTTTTATATATTCTTGACTTCTTTCCCTGAACAAGATTAATATAAGACAACTTATGATTTTTTACAGTTACTTTAGAAACTAGATTTGTTTATTTCATTTTATGTGTATGATGTTTTGCCTGAATGCATGTATATGAACCGTACGACTGCTTTTTTGCTGTGACATGCAAAAGAGGAATCTAGTAAAACTCGAGTTGTTATAGATGGTGGTTTACCACCATTTGTATGCATGGGAAAAAACCTAGGACATCTTTAAGGACAAGACATGCTTTAACAACTGTACAATCTTTGCAGTGCCCTCTTCTTGACATACCTTATCTGAGCTGGCCCTCTTTTATACTGTCACAATTATGTTATGCCATTTTTCTTTTAAATGATATAGAGTTTATTTATGATTTTCCTGGCATATTTGATACACAGAAATAGGACACTATGTGTGTATGTACATATATTTGGAGGTGCCTTCATTAAAGGCCTAGGAAATCTAATAATGAAGAATAAAGTGTTTGTCTCTTACTTTGTAGGTTATGAACTGTTTCTCTTACCAAAAAAAAAAAAAAAAAAAAGAAAGAAAACAACAAAACAAAAACAAAAAAAGTAAATTTACTGATGATATCTTTATGTGTGATAAAAATCTATTTAGTATTCATTCATCTAAAGCTATAGAAAAAGCTTTAGATATTTTTAGTTCTTTTATGAAAGATATAATTTTAATCTTACTTTAAAGTGATTTAATACCTGAATGTATAACTCAGTGGAATAAAATCCATGCTTAACAGTGTGCAAGGCACTGAGTTCATGTCCAACACCAACAAAAAAGAAAAAATATCCATTAGCTGCTTGTATAATTATAGGAGTGGGGGATGTTTATTTAACATTTAAACAGATAATTATGAACATCATAGATTTAAAACACACACACACAAATATATATATATATATATGAATATATTTCAAAATATAACCTGATATTTTTTAAAATAAATTTAATTATCTGTTTTCAGGAGTGACCATATGGTATTACATAACTGATTGATATATTCTTCCCTAAAGAAGATTATTTCTGCTACTCTTAACATTACTTGCTTGCTTTTAGTAATTTTTGAAGACTTGCATCCTCTGGAATTTCTTCCATTTACTGTTATATTCCTTGTTCAGTTCACACTTTCACTGTTTTTTTTGGTGAGACTTTATGAGTATAGTTTCAGCTATTACTAGGAGACACATTCTCCTAGTAGCAAACTACTTAATCTTCTGGCTTTTCCAATCTTTCTGCCTCTTCTTCATCAAAGTTCCCTAACCTTAAGTGTTGTTGTTTACACCATGTATTTCTTTGAACTGTGCTCCACAACTTTGCATTGAGATTGGTGCTGGGGGTCTATAATGATCCCTGTCTATTGTAAAAACATGTTTTCTTTATAGGTGATGAAGACTACACTGACCTGCAAAAATAAGAAACAATAATTAGAAAGTAGTTAAGAATTATGGTGGTTTGATAAGTTAGCAGTTATATGTTTACCCTCAAGAGCCATGACTTCACTAACCCTAAGTAGTTAGTTGGCTAGGTTTTCAGTAGGAACAATAATTTCTTTCTGGTATAATTCATCTTAGTCCAATTGGAGGGCTGATGGTTATTTCCAAGGTATTTTCCAGAACTACACACATAGAGTAAGTCACGCCATGATGCTTCTTGTTGGGTTGCATGGGGTCATGGTTGTCTTTTTACTTCTTTTAGAATAGTGTATGGCATCATATGGTAGCATGGAATCCAGTCTCAGTGGAGAAGTATTCAGGACAGTTCCAGCACAGAAGACCCTGAGTGATGTGCCTCAAGTTATGGTGTCTTGAGCAATAGAGACTTATCTTCTAATGATGGGGTAACCAAGTGTAAGAAAATTCATCTGTGGGTTGCTAATGTCCACATTTAACTCTTTTAATATTTATTTTATATTTTAAGAATAGAATACTTTACATAATTTCCTCCTCCCCACCCCAAGCCATAAGATGTATTCCTCTAGCATCGTTCCCCATTGAATTCATGTCTTCCTTATCTTTAATTGTTCACACACACACACACACACACACACACACACACACACTTATTGAAATAGCCCTTTATTTATCACTTGTGATCTTTTGACCTACATGAAAATGAAGATTTGAGCCTAGATTATTAAGCTTATTAATCTTAAATCTGAAATTTCAACGTTGCAGTCACTTAATGAGTTAGAAACTAGGACAAATATGACATTATAAAACATTATTCTATGTTTCGAAAAAAATTAGCTCATTACACTTAATGCAGAAAATTTTTTAAGAGTTGAAATTCTTGTCTTTAAATGGTAAGTGATCTGGAGAGATGGTTCGGTAGTTTAGAGTAGGGTTGGTGTTTGGCAGAGGACATTATTTCAGTTAAGAGTATCTAAGTCAGATGGCTCACAACTACACCTAAAGTCAGCTCCAGAATAATCTTATAATTATGGACCGTGTGGGCACCTGTGCACACATGCACATATGTCCAACAGAAAGACACAAATGCACATAGTGAAAAGTTAACCTCCATTTACAAAAAAACCCTTAAAATTAAAAAAATATGTTCATTGAAATAGAACTGTTTATTTAGTTTACACAAGGCTACGGTAGGCCCAGAATAAAAAATGATTACCATCCTTAAAATAACATAATATATACTCTAGGAAGAACTTCATTTAGAAAAGAACACATAGTACTAATGTTAAAATAGATTTATTACATCTACCTGAAAATAGGAGAAAGCAAAATAAATGCCTCCAAAAAGATTCAAATGGAGGGCAGCATCTTCTCTAGCCTTGCTTTAATATAATAAATGTCTATTATCATAAACTATCTGGATTGTGGTATCATTATCTCTTGGAATCTTGGAGAATTGGCTCAAGGATACATCTAGCTTAGTTAGCTTTGATTTCGCTAGTCTTTTTTTGTAAAATGACAGAGAATCATAATATTTTCACAGATCTTTCCTCATACAATTGTGTAATTTACATAATTTCTAGACTTCTCATAGTTGTATTAGGTAAAATGAATGTAATAAGTGTGAGCCATACAATATAAGTGCTAAGTAAATTATAAAATTGCCACATTAGAAAGAATAATGTCTCTTCTTGGTAACCTGCTGTCCTTCCTCTGAGTGCCACCAGGTCTCCCCTTCCAGGGGACATGGTCAAATGTGAGGCACCAGAGTACGTGAGAAAGTCATATCTCTCCACTCAAGTGTGGAAAATGTTCTGTCCATTGGCTAGATCTGGGTAGAGGTTTAAAGTTTACCGCCTGTATTGTCCTTGCAGGTTATCAAGAAGAGACTTGATCCCCTATGAGCGTATACTGGGGGAGGTAATCCCTCTCAGGAACAGTCATAGGGGAGGGGAATAAGGGGAAATGGGAGGGAGGGAAGAATGGGAGGATACAAGGGATGGGATAACCATTGAGATGTAACAAGAATAAATTAATTTTAAAAAAAGAAAGAATAACGTCAAGGAATATCTATCTATCTATCTATCTATCTATCTATCTATCTATCTATTCAGTCTGAAACATACACACACACACACACACACACACACACACACACACACACACACAAACACATGTCTCTCTTTCATTCTAACAAATAAAAAAAAGTAGAGATCCAAGAAATGTGTGGCCATGCCAAAACCAGTTTCCAACCTATTTTAATCTGCTGGTGGTAAAACAGTAAAATAAAATATCAGGAGGTTATCTGAAATTACAAAATAATACTAACAATCACACATGACTGAAAAAACATGGAAAAATCCTTATATAATGATATTACAAATGTAGAATGCTGCTGCTCCTCATGAGTAAGTCATTTACAATCCAAATTAAATGCACATTTATGACCAAGTGATCTCATTCTTGGGTTTATGTCCTAGAAAAGTGAAAATTTATGTGTGTACCAATTCAGTCTAGTAGTATTTTAATAATATATATAATAGTTTTTCTTCTATAAGTTATTAATTTCATAACTCTTATATATAGCCATATAGACCTAATTACCCACAATGAGGCAAACTAGTGAAACATAAGAACTGGGATGGATATATACTGAGGGAAAAGGCTAATACTGAAAAAACTTGACATGTGCTATTTGACAGCTGCTAGGGAACACTGGACATGGTCATCAGTAGTGCAGCCTCATGAGTTACCCATGGTCCTGTTTATAGCACCACACACACATCAATAGGTAAACACCCCTAAGCAAATTGAATAGGACAGAAAACAATAGCAAACTGTCCTTACAGTGGTTTGCCTGAGCATGGCACACCTAGGTTCATATGTTTGAATGCTTGGTCTTCAAAGGTTGAGAAAGGTTATGCGTATGCCTGTCTTTGGAGGATTTGTATGAGTAGAAGGCTTCCTTCCATTCTTGCTTTCTTCCTCCTGATTGTGGATTAAGATATGAGCTCTCTACTGCTCATGCCACCATAAATTTGCTCCACTGTCATGGACTCTGGTGATATGAATAAGAATGGTTTCCATAGAATCTTATAAGTGAGCCTTTGTTCGAGTTAGTGTGGCTTATAGGTAGAAATGTGTCACGAGGGGTAAGCTTTGAGATTTCAAAAGCCCAAACAACAAGCCCCTCTTTCTCTCTATCTCTCTGTCTCTCTGTCTTTCTGTGTTTCTCTCTCTCTGTCTCTGTGTCTCTCCATCTGTCTATCCATCTATCTGTCTGTCTGTCTGTCTGTCTGTCTGTCTCTCTCTCTCTCTCTCAGCTTGTAGATTAAAATGTTGCTCTCAGTTACTGCTTCGAGCACTGTGTTGCCATGGGTGCTGCCATGTTCCCTACCATGATGATAACGGACTAAGCCTTTACAACTTAGTATGTCGTATGCAAGCACCAATGAAGTGGTTTCTTTTATAAGTGTGCATTGGTCATGGTATCTCTTCACAGCAATAGAAGGGTGCCTAAGACAGACTATAACTTATTGAAATAGTAATCAAATTAAGTGTTTTTTTAAATTTTGTTTCATTTTATCTTTTAATAAATTGCAGACGTCATGGTGTTTTAACACAATAGAAAAGTATGAGGCTAAGAAACAGATAACAGTGATAGGTGGGGTAATATATCCAGATTACTATTTTAGAAATGAGTAGCTTTTTCAAAGTGTTGAAAGGAAATTATTTCTGGTTTTCAAGAGATCCAGAAGAACATCCCTTAATGCTATGATGGTCTGTGATTAACTTCAATGGGAAACTAAAGTCACCTAATCCAGGAACTAATAAAGATTACTGACATTCTAGGAGTGAAAGAAATAGTCCATTCTTCCAAGAGGACCAAAAAGACTTGCTGAGGTACACTGAGGTAGGTGATTGAGGTGAAGGAAACATAATGGATAGAGCAAGATTGTTACAAATACCAGCTAAGGCCACATAAACAGTTGCAAAATGGAGGATTTTCATTGATACACATGTTTCTGTCATACTTTGCTAAAAATGTGTTTTGTGTGTATTTACCACATATATTTTTTCCTCTGTTCTTTTTCATTTAGGGTAACATTGAATGAGTTTGTATCAATAGATATTTGTAATATTTTTAGTTATATAATACTAAAAGAATAAGCATCTCTCAAGAAACATTACCACTATTATAAGTATATAATGTGTTTAAAGCATTAAATGGAACAGGAAACTACATCATGGTTAATGTTTTCAGTTGGGAACCAAGCATAGCATGGGGAGATATGGTTTGTATCACATTGATAATGGGTAGATTTTAATGGCTAATTTTGGTTGTCAACTTGATTACATCTTGAATATACTCAAATCCAACCTTCTGCAAACAGCTATGAATGGTGTTCTTGAGTAGATTGAGGTTGGAAGTTAAATCTCAAATGTGGCCTACACGTTTTGGTGGAAGCATACAAAAAGGAAATTTAAAATTAAGCTTTTGATTTTTGCCTTCATTCTTATGGGCTAGTTCATCTATCCTACCACTGAAGCATTCCTTTTCTGCCATAAAACTAATGTCTGTCAGGATTCTAAAACAGACTGAAGGTAAAGATCTGACATCCAGCTTTGTGGATTGAATAGCTAGCATACCTTGGACTTACTATAAGGAGACAGCCATTGTTGACTGGTCTGACCACAATCTGTAGGTCACTCTACTTATTTCTGTTCTGGTCAAGAACTCTGACTAATAAAGCCATGGTAATGAGAGAAAGGGAAGTCTTGGTGGGCAAATGGTGATGAGAGGAGAGGGTTGGAAGTATGTCAGAACATACGTAAATATGTGAAATTGTCGATGATAAAATTTATTTTAAAGAAATATTTCACAGCTACAATCAGCCATATGATAAACAGATGTGAGCCTCTCATCAGTTGGGGAAACATAGATACTATTAATGAGTATCACAACTTAATACAAAGATTCTTTATTCTTTACGAAAACACCTAGTAATGAGTGACAACAGTACAGCAAGATGGCTGCAAGGACCTTGGGGCCAAAGTTTTCACTCCAAACTATTCCACAAAGAGATCAGGAGCAGGAGTCATCCTAGTGCGGTCAAGGTCAGTGGAGGCTATGCTGTTCATGGAGGCAAAGTCAAATACAAAGAGTGGATCCCAAACTAGAACCTGAGCGTTCTTGTCACAGGCATAAAGGTCAAGTTCCTAGAGAGATAGCTTCCTGCTCTCCATGCCCATAAGGAATATTAGATTATTGACTTTCATCTTGGATTTCCTTAAAGGTTAATGTTATAAAAATCAAGCCAGTATAGACTTGGGTGTGCCAGCACAGCAGATTGAAATATTTTTTTAAATCTATTAGGGACCATAATAGTCATGTTGGTCTTGATGTTAAGTGATCCAAGGATGTAGTCACTGCCATAATCTTGGACAATTTTCCATCATCCTTGTATGGAGAGGCCATTGGAGAATTAGATTGGCAGCACCCCACACTTTTTGATGTAAAGTGGCAAGCTAATGTGGCTTTGAGTTGGTATGCCTCATCCAGCCTGCAGGCACTAACATTGTCTCTGTTCCTGGGCCAAGAAGCTGCTGCTGCTGGCTGGTATTGAAAACTGCTACATGTCAGCCAGGGACCACAATGTTACCCTGGGCATCTTTGTCAAGCCCACCTTCTAAGTCATCTCCATGACCTACAACCACTTTATTCATGACCTCTGAGAAGAGACAGTGTTCATTAATTGTCCTTATCAGGAATTAATTGTTCTTATAATCAGAACAGAACTGATTACAGTACCCTAATCATCCTTAGAAAACTCACAACAGAGACTCTATCCCAAGGATCTAGGCTCCAGATATTGCTACCACATGCAGTTTTAACAGAAGAAAAATGAAGTGAATTGTGTTTAAAAATGTATCCCTCTTGATTATGAGGTAGTTCTGGTTTGACTATTTGCAGCATTATTACACAAAGGTACACATGCAATAAAATACAGAAGATTCCCCATGCATACACAGTGATACACAAATTAATGCATATGTAAGTCATAGAAAACTAGTTAAAGTTTGTAATTTTGTAAGTCATATAATGACAAATGAAAATCTTGATCTTATTTAACTATGATTTTGTAAAATGTCATCACTGGGTTACTCAAGATGAACCATATACTGTTCATTTACATACTATTTTTACAGATATCACTGACTTCATAATTATTATTTCAAAAAAAGCAGGTGTGAGAACAGTTTGTTCTGTGAGTCATAAGTTGCTGAGTTATGTACCAGTTTTAATATAGCCCCCAAGTTTAGATTATAGAACTGATAAAAAATTAAACTAAGGTCTAATTTAACATTATAAAGATGCTGTGATAAATAAAATTTGCTATTATATGTATATCTTTGAAATGTTAGACGGTCCTCAAGTATCTCCTTCACCACATCTCCTCCATACATGGGTGCCAGGTGACCTATATATTGTGTTACCTCAGGACTTATTTTAAAGTGAAAGTAACAAAGAATTGGTAACACTATGTAGCCCAATGGCTGAGTTGTAGATAAGTGATCTTTGCATATCTGATTCACACCGAAAAGAAAAATTCAAGCTTGCAATGTTTTGCACATCATGCACAAAACTTTGTATAGGAAAGCATCAAAATTTGTTGTTTCCTCAGAATGTGTGATAGGTAGACCATATGAGCTTTAATCCATGACAAAGTAGAGTCTGTGACAAAGCAGGTTACAAATCTCTGCATCTGCTCCAAAAATTTTGAAAGGCTATATGATTTTTATGGAATAGATTATGAAAAAGTAAAAATATACTTTTCTAGAAATATAAACTAAGAAAGGAAACATTTTTAGTTCCTTGAAATTATATTCTGCAGATTGATGTGGTCTTTACTCAGTATTATTCTACAGAGTCTCAGATTAAAATAAACTCCACTTTAAAATTATTTTCTGCAGTATTCCTGGAGGAGTAGCAAAGAATTTCTTTAAGGTTTATAATAAAGAATTACATAACTATAATAATTATTTAAATAGTT
Source organism: Acomys percivali (assembly GCA_907169655.1). Classification (NCBI taxonomy): domain Eukaryota; kingdom Metazoa; phylum Chordata; class Mammalia; order Rodentia; family Muridae; genus Acomys; species Acomys percivali. The sequence goes on along the minus strand of OU015748.1, from coordinate 30,955,618 downwards.
TTTGATGCATTTTGCTTGTGCTCATATATATTCAGTGATTAGTCAAAGTTCCTATGAAAATAAACACTAATTGTCAACTAATGAGATTTATAGCAGCCATGGAATAACATGTCTGAGCATATCTGTAAAGAATATTATAGATAAAGTTAATAGAGGGAATGACCCTAAATTTAGGCAGGCTCTATCTATGGACTGAGGTCCTGGGAAAATAGAAGAAGAAAAAGGAAGCCACCTTTAATCTCTGTAGTCTGGAAGCAGAGGCAGGCAGATTTCTATATTAAATACAGACTGGTTTATGAAGAACATTCCAGGACACCCAGGGCTACAAAGTAAAACACTGTTTCAAATAACCAGAAAGAAATGAGAACTGAGTAACAAAATGTATTACCCTGATTTCTCAAGTTGTATTTAATGTGACCAGCTGCCTTTTGCTTTTTCCACCAATTGACTGTAAATACAAAGTAAATAAAACAAGCTTACATGATAATATATTTTTAAGGTAAACTGCTATAGTTTAGTCTTTTTTATTCTATGAGTTAGTTGTTCTAAAACCTGTGTGTTAATTTTGCAATCCAAGTTTATAATAATAAAGAAAACATCTCTTATTTGCTATATATACATCTTAAATTCTTATTCCTAGAAAGCCTCACTGAGCTCTCCTAGTGAAGCAACTAAGCAGGGCAAAGAATGATGTCAGGAAGGCAATACATAAAGTGTGCAAAGAACTAGCACATGCAAAAAAAACTGTTGACAAAGAAAAGTTAAAAGCTGTACTCACCGAAGTCAAGATAAAACAGAGCATGCGCAAGAGAGCCTATTTCTTGGAAATTATTCAGAATGTGTGTACTATGCCAAATACCCATGAAATCTCATGCTTGTTTTCATAACTCCCAGGACCCACTAAACTCTCTGCTCTGGGTTGTTTTCCTCTCTTTAAAATGATACTGTACCAACCAGCAATGACAGTGCATGCAGAGAACCTAGACCTCTTGTTCAGATAGATTCTTCTTCAGAATGGACAGGTCATTCTCCATGGTTTGAGAGTTGGAATGGGGACTGCCTCTGACATGAACTCACAAAGAAGGGGATGCAGGCTATCCTGATGAGACCTGATAGGCTGTGGTCATATGGTAGTGGAGGAAGCTCCCTCTCCATTAGAGGTCTAGGGGAGGGGAAAATGGCAGAAGAAGGAGGGAAGATAGGAATGGGAAAAACAATCACAGATAACAATCAGGATGCAATGTGAATAAGATATAATAAATTTAAAAATGTACTACTTGAAAAAAATCAAGTATTTAAGAATTATGTATCATATTTACTCTTCACAGCTTATTTTTAGATTCATCTTCTATCCCAATCCACCCAAATTTGTGTCTCACCAAATCTGATTTGTGCTAGCCATGTACACCTGGATTGTGAACTTTCAGGGGAGTATTGTTGGTCTGACAGGAGTTCCAACTTTAAGCAAACACAACTCTCTAATCATAATCTATTTATTGCCAATTGTCCATCACCTAGGCATGGAAATTTGTATACATCTCTTCCCTCCTTGTTGACTTGAAGTCTTCTTCATGGTATAAAAATCAGCCTGAATTTGGATATGAAGCAGCGATTGTTTCCATTAAACAGTTTACATGTAGCTAACCATCACATCTGTCTCTTACGATCTTTGCTCCTTATCTTCTGTAATGATATCTACATCATGGATGGGAAGGGCATGATAGAGATGAACCATTTAGGGATGAGCAATATAAATTTATCTTAGGAACACCTTGAAAAGTTGTAAGTCTCAAAGTTAATTACCATCTACTGAGAACAACGCTTCTTTGATGAGGTGTGGAAGAGGTGCTAATCTTTGGATATAATAATATGTAGTTTAGAGTCAATCTAATACATGCTTATTTTTTAACAAAATAATAATATAGGTTCCTCCATGGCCCTATGATATGTTTAGTGACAGCATCTTAGCTACAAAAATGGTGTCACAAGTAATTTCTGTATTCTGAAAGGGGTCTTACATCTAATAAAGAAGTTATTAGCTATTACCATTATGGTCATGCTATATTTATACCTTTGGGCTTATATGTTTGTTACTGCAGGTCTCAGAGCCTTGTGAGCTACATAGGTTTCTACTGTAACTATGTGTCCAAATCTTCATTTTAGTGTCAGGAAATACTATAGAGTATCTACCAACCATGCTATCCATTGATACTCTTAGGCTTTAAGCAAAGTTTTCAAAAGAACTACATTTTTTTTCCTTTCCACATAGCATTATTCCATTCACTACAAGTTCCTAACATCATTATCCATAAGGACACTTGAGCTATCTGATCTGATAGTTTAGCTTTCCTATAACCCAATATTCAATGATCAAGTTGTAATTTCATTGCAGTTTCATAATTTTACTTTTCTAATATGCCTTTTCCACTCAATTCTTCTTGCCAATTTTCTAGAATAAGTGTTGTTTGTATTTTGTTTAGGTAATAAAGACATAAATATCACCCAAATCATTCAGATTTTATTTTTCTAAAGTATAAAGCTGCCTCAGTTGAAGTACATAATTATATGTTTTATACAAATCAATATAAAACATGAATTATATTCTTTATTGTTAATATTTTACTAGCTCTCCATTGCATGGTTGCTAGATTTTTTTCTGATAAGTTAAGTAGTTCAAGGCTAATGATGCACTCATTTCATTGTGGTATGATAGGAACACATTTTGGCATTATTGTTGCTTTGATAACTATTTGATTATCATTGGTATTTCTTTGCTATGAGGGAGAGTCCTATCATGTGTCTCCCACTATGTTTTTACGTTTTGTTATTTAGCTGTTCCTATAAGCATAGTGTTATTGCATCTGTGACTTGAAGCCTAAAATGTATCAGTATCCTATTACATGCTTGACTCTCTAATTTATATTTCTTTTCATAAATTATAGACTCCACCTTTTCTTTTCAGTTCACCCTCCTTTGACCCTGGTCGGTGATTAGAGTTTCCTGGATGACACTTCATTATATCATGTGTCTTAGAAACTTTTGTTCTTCTCTACCTGTTCTTGTATTCTTCATCTGTCTCCCAATATGTTTGGCAATATATATTGTCTCTGATAATAATAAGACAAGTCCTGGAAATATTATTATGTTATGTTTTGCCCAAAATTTGCAAGGTAAAAATTATAATTAAATAATCTTTATACATAAATTCTAATGATTGTTATAAAAATAGGACTGTTGAAATGAACTAAGTATGTAAATAATGAGCAATAGAGCAGATGTTACTTAACAAATGTTCTAAATATTACATTTTCAACTGAGACCACATTGACCTCACTTTATTCATTATCTGTAATATATCCATTATCCAGACTAAGAAAACTGCAAAGAAATCTAGTCTTATTTTAGTACATACTCAAGTTAAATTTTTATGATATCTTCCTCCTTATAATTTAATCTGCTTGCTACAAACATGATGTTAAACATCATTTATTCATATTTACTTAGAATCTATATGTGTAACTATATGCATACATATATTCATGCATACATACATACATACATACATACATACATACAAACATGTGTACATATGTACATAAAGGAAAGATGTAGTAAAACTTCACATTATATCATCCAGCAATGCTATAGCAGTGAATGAAACGAAGTACACTCCAGATCTAGTTATTTAGTTTGAAAATCAAATATCCAACTATTAACCCATAAGAATCTAGAACAAACTTGATAGTAAATAATTTACTGTAGGAGAGGAAATTCTGCAATACATTGGAATTCACAGACTCTACAAACCCACATTGTAAACTGACCACAAACATGGAAACAAATCTATAGAAAAATGGTTTTAAAACATACATACAAATGATTTTTGTTTGCTTGCTATTTTCTCATTTGTTTTTATTGGAAGGTAGGTGGATATATGAATATGTTTATCAGAGTAGAATATGTTAGGGGATATTGAAATAGGTTGGCATTTCTCCATATTAATTTTAAGAAATTTCAAAAATATCCACATACCTCAAAAACATCATTGGCAGACCTATTATTTTGTATGAAATTCTCACCAGGAAGAGATAGTTCATCAGAAAAAGTGGATCTACAAGAATTGTTCTAAAACAAACCTGTGTCACCTGCAAGATTTGCTAACAATTCAAGCATTGAGAATATAATATAGTTGTAACTCAAGGGCTTTAGAAAGATAAAGGATGTTTATCATTTCATGGTTAGTATATGTTTATTTATTTAATGAATAACAAACTGGCTATATTGCAATATTTTCATGTGTTTTTTTTTGTTTAAGGGGAGGAGGGAGAGATAGAGCATATGATGGAACAAGAAAGAAAATGAAATGAGTGGATAGGGAGATGGGAATATTCTAGAAGGAATTGAGGGAAAGAGAAATAATATCAAAATATAGTGTACAAAAAACTTAGTTAATTAAAAGTCAGTGATATTATTCTATAAGACTATATACACCTTAATCCATGAAATATAGTTAGACCAAACTATGATACCCTTTCAATTTTGCAACTAGGGTAACAAAGTATAGTCCACTGGTTTGAGAGAGATACTTTAACATGGCTTGTAGAATGCTGCCACTTGGAATGGCGGGAAAGTGAAATGTTTCCAGAGTGATAGAATATTTGTCATTAGACATTCCTTCGGAACCTATGACATAAAGCATTCATTCTTGAAATGAAACAAATGAGCCATAAAATGATTACTGGATGACTAAAAGTAATGTGCCAGTCAATGATTTACTTTTCTTAGAATTTGTTGTATATGCTTGTGCTTGCAATTACTAAATTAACCTCCTAACAGGAAACCAGAAGAGTCCTCTAGTTTGTACTATATCTCAGTATGGCGGAACGTTAAATTGCCAGATGTTCACTTTTAATAAAACAATTTAATGCTTATGAAGTCCAGCAGGGTCCTAGGAAACTCATTGTCATCATAGTTGTTTGCCCCTTCTACTTTTCGCCGTCCCTCTGGGTATACACTAAACTCTTCTACGTTATGATGAATTATTACAATATCCCAATGTGACTTTAAAATTTTTAATAGCCTTCCCATCTGATAAATAACACATCTTCCACTCTCTGGTTCTCTATTTGTGCTTTCCTCTACCAAGTGAATCCTAAAGGGGAATGTGGGAGTTCTAATGGCTTCTGTAGTGTTTTTATAATAGTAATGTTTTTAGCATCACTGTAGTTAAGGAGCCGTCAGCACTTATAAACTCTTACTTTAGTGAAATTTTGCTTGGCATATAAGTTCTCAACCCAGGAGCAATTTAAATTTTAAGCTCTAAAACCCATCTCTTAGGATATTTGTGATGATGTGGTTAAAACTTAAAACAAAAGCTTACTGTTCTCTGATGATTCTAAATTCCTTCTAAGATTGCTCTTTGCAGATTTCTTTCCTGAATGAAATCAATTAGCTCCTAATAGCTAAAAAGAGTGAAAAGATTTTTAGGAGATGCAATAATGGATATAATGCCATTTTGCACATCAAAATTACATTAAAGTATCAGAAGAAAACTGTTGATAAATAGAAATTGCATACTTTGTAATATTTAACAGATTCCACTTAAAATGAAATAAAAAGCCTTAGCTGATACACATGCTTTAGATGTGCAACTCTTTCAAATGGAGATTTTGATTTAACATTAGAATGAAGAATGAAATTTCAAATGAATCCAAAAGCTTATGGTTGTTTAAAATATCGAGGCCTGTCATCCTACCTCTTTTGCTGAGAAGTTTCTTCTATGATATCTTTTTCTGGATTCTCCTGTACTATTAACTTCTAAATGACCCAGTAATAATACCCTTCTTTCCTATTTGTGCCGTAATACATAATGTCATTTAATTATATGGACTTAAATATTGTAGTTACATTGATAAATCTTAAACTTACCTCTTTACATTTGAATTCTTCTGGATTTCACTGCTGAACTTGGTTTATTTTACAAAAAGTATTACAATGCATTATGTTATAATATAGGCTGTAAATGCATATATTGGATTCTTGATTTTTTGCATTATATTGCCCCTAAATTAGTTTCTCTTCCATACTCTTAAATCACTCAGTAAATTCCATTGTTTGTGAATTTAAAAGAAAAAAATGAACCAAGAGATCTAACGTTATATTTAACATATTGTTTGCTCTCTTTCCCCACACCCTATCCATTAACAAATACTTTTATTTGTGTTTTCCCTCCTATATTCTTCTCTCATGCAATACATGCTGACTGCATTCTTCCCTCAATACTTTGCTCATAGCCAACCAACCCCCCTAACACATACACACACACACACACACACACACACACACACACACACACACACACTTTGATGGTCCCGTTAAAGGTTAGGCTCACAAACAAAAGTGTCTCCAGTCTAAATTTTTTTATACTAATAGAAAAAAGAAGGTTGTGATATTGAAACCACTCCATATGATATTATAATGACATGTGCATATTGCATACTTGTCAAAATTCAAAACCTCTACAGTACAGACTCCAGTGAACACAATAGATTATATAATACTATCAATTTCTGATTAGTATTGTAAAATAAATATGTGTATGCCACACATCTCAAAAAGCAGATGAAACACAAATACCTGGATGCTTCTGTTTAATTTTTTTGTGAGTACAATAAAAATCTGGAAGTAAAAATTTTAATTTAATATATATATACAGTGGTTCCAAAGTAAGTATTCTTTATGTTAGATGGGATTTTTGAGGTTGTTGTTGTTGTTGTTGTTTTTGAGACCAGGTCTCACTTTCTAGTTGACTAGGGACTAGACCTTAGAGACAGGTTTGTCTCTGCTGCTGGCTCCAGTGAACATCTCAACACAGCTGCCTCAATAGCTGGAACTTCTGGTATATGCCTTCATATCCTGCTTCTTTTTGAATATGTGAATATAATATTCCTAATTAATTATATGTGAAAAAAACATATCTGTAATGTTGTATATAAAATACACATTTCAAATACTTTATTGTATTTTATTATTAGAAGCATTTTAAAATTTACACACATTTTGATAATATTATTCCATCAAATTTCTCCCCGTAGAATGTAGGGAACCTAAAAAGGTAGGAACCATAGGGAATGGAAGACACCAAGAGTTCAAGACCGCTAAGTTAACACTGGCAAAGATCATATGAACCCATAGAGATTGCAGCAGCATGCATAGGGCCTACACAGATCTTTATCTAACCCTTTTTGAATATATTATGGATTCCACATTAGTGTTTTTAGGGGATTCTTGGATGTGCAAGCAAGGGAGTCTCTTACTCTTGTGCCTTCTTTCTGGTAATTTTCCTTCTGTTGGTTTGTCTTTTCCAACTTATATGTTATAGTATTTACTTTATCTTATTAAATTTTAATATGTAATATTGGTATAAAAGTACATATGCAAATAATCTAAAAGCTTGTGTGAAATTCTTAGCCTTGAGTTTAGGTTGAGAGAGTCATTGTAGCTTAATGATTTTAGGGAAGATGTCATTTAAGCATCAGCATTTTGGATTATTTGAGGATAGGGGTCAGTAAATATATAGGAGAAGCCTGACAAATCATCTTGCTTTAGAAAGCTTAAAGTCTAATAGATTTGTGTAAAATGAATTGTAGTTAGTGACTGTGAATTTAGAATCATAGTATACACAAATACATTATAAATTGACAAATATACACTGACTATAGAATGACTGTACCACTACATTTTTGCTAAACAAAAACTAATTGTTTATTTTTGTAATGTTTTTATCCATGCTTGAGGAATGACAGAACCTATTGAAAGTCATTCTGTATTGTGCCTTCTTGGAGTAGATTTTTCTGCCTACATACACACACACACACACACACACACACACACACACACACACCACAGGAAAAGAGACAGAGAGACAGAGAGACAAAGACAGAGAAACAAAGGAGGCAGAGATAGAGACAGACAGACAGACAGACAGAGATAGAGATAGAGAAAATATTTTATGCACATTCAGACAGAGAGAGAGAGAGAGAGAGAGAGAGAGAGAGAGAGAGAGACCACATGGAAGAATTTTCTGCACACACGCACGCATGCACATACTTACTTACGTGTGTGTGTGTGTGTGTGTGTGTGTGTGTGTGTTGTGGGTAGGTGTATTTGTGGAGATGCTAGAATATGTAGAAGTCAGCTAGTGAGAGCTCAGGTAAATATTATGGATGATGAACTCTGTTCAATTTTTGAAGTATTGTGTATATAGCATGCAGTACCTGTACTATAGAATTCACCCCCTTCTGTTCCTCAAAGTTCAATGCAAGTATTGCAAATTTATTACATTGCATTGATTTTCTGAGGTCATTTTTCAGACATAATGATTATACTGAGATTCCAAAGGCTATAGACTTACAGTGACACTGACTTCTTAATATTTTAAGTATAATTTTAATGCAAATGGAATTACATCACTTTTCTTTTTCACTCTCCTCTTTTTAGCCTCCAGCTCTAGATACTTTCCTTCAAACTTCCCATGAATTCCCTACTATCAAGTTCAAAGCCCTCTTTTATTTTTATTTTTAAAGGCATATATTTAAATTTAATTTGAACACGCAATACTCCAAAAATAAATATTCTTGCTTTAAGTGTGACAATCTGTCTTTTAACTAGACTGAAATATATAATCAGTAATGAAAAAATAAATGATTAACCTAACAAATGTTTGCCAATGAGAAAACTCCTTATTTATTTCTATGATGTTAAAATCCATGCTTTTGAAGACTAAGACCTCTTGGAAGGATTTCTGAATTGTGTTTTCTTAGATGTTAAGCCAGAAAATTTCCAACATGGGGGAACCAAGATGATGGTGCCCAGTGTGTACTGTGTCTAAGGAGCAGAGGATGAGAGGTTATGAAATTGACTGAAGCAAAGGAATTGGGGAAGAACAGAACCAGATACATCCTCATATCATGGCTTGAAGACCCTTAGTTCAACACTAACAAGCTTAGAGCCCCCGTGACTCCTCAGAATACTCGAGAGGATACAGCAAGCCTCCTGGGGAACAATGGATTGGAGTAGCAAAACCGAGTCCTGGAGAGCTGAGTTGGGTACAGGCCACAACCCATATTAGGTGCCACCTTGATAAGGTTCATGGGACACTGAAGAAGCTGTGGGCTTGGACCCTTAGCGACAAACTGGCCCACTGGAGCATTCTCAGCTTTGATATCTTTCTGCTTGATACATGACTTACCCGGTTCACAGAAAAGGAACCAACAGAGACAGTGAACTAATCGGAGGTGCCTGACTTCCTTGGGTCATAAACAGGGAGCCAAAAAGACAGAGATCTCACCAGAAATGAGTAAGGTGTTGGAACGAATCTCCATTGTCTCTAACTTCCCCCATCAGAGATCACCAAATCAGCTAACATCAGAGACATCGCTATGGGATGAGATCAGCTTAAGAACACAAGCAACAACTACCAGGACCATTTGGTACCGCCAGAAATCAACAGTTCCACCACCAAACCAAGCCCTGGAAATTATATCACATCCAGCATACAAGAGAAAGATCTAGAATAAGAACAAATAAGAAAAAGATGAAAGAATTGAACAAATTGCTTAAAGAAATTTGTGAAAGACAGGAAATTAGAATAAAACAGAAGAAGGAAATGGCTAAATGAATTCAAGACCTAAAATTGGAGATAGAAGCTGTAAGGGAAACACAATGTAAGGCAATCCTTGAAGTAGGAAACCTAGCAAAGAACACAGGATCTTCAGACACAAGCATCACCTACAGAATATAAGGGATGGAAGAATCTCATGTGTAGAAGATAGAACTGAAGAAATTGATACAACAGTCAAAATAATGTTAAATATAAAAAGCTCCTGACACAGAACATCCAAGAATTCTGGGAAAATATGAAAAGACCAAATGTAAGAATAATAGGAATAGAATAAAAAGATGACTCCTAGATCCAAGGCCCAGAAAATATTTTCAACAAAATAATAGAAGAAAATTTCCCCAACATAAAGAAGGAAAGGCCTATAAATATACGAGAAACCTACAAAACTCTAAATAGATTGGACTAGAAAAGAAAATCCTCCTGCCACATAATAATGAAAACAATACACATACAGGACAAATAAAAAATATTAAAAGCTGCAAGAGAAAAATGCTAAGTTCCATATGTATGCAAACTTATCAGAATCACATCAAACTTCGCAATAGAGACAATAAAGGCAAGAAAGTGATGGATGGATGTCATGCAGACACTAGGAAACCATAGATGCCAACCCAGACTATAATAACCTGCAAAACTTTAATCACTGTAGCTGAAGAAACCAAGTTTAAACAGTACCTAGCCACAAATGCAGCCCTACAGAAGATAACAGAAGGAAAACTCCAACACAAGGAGGATAACTTCACCCTGGAAAACAAAAGAAACAAATAATAACACATTCAAAAAACAAAACAATGGAAAAGAAGCTCAAATGCACATAGACTCAACAATTATCACCATCAATTTTTTTAAATTTTATTTTATTAATTTATTCATTTTTATATCTCAATGGTTATCCCCTCCCTTGTATCCTCCCATTCCTCCCTCCCTCCCATTTTCCCCTTACTCCCCTCCCCTATGACTGTGACTGAAGGGGACCTTCTCCCCCGTATATGCTCATAGGGTATCAAGTCTCTTCTTGGTAGCCTGCTGTCCTTCCTCTGAGTGGCACTATATCTCCCCATTCAGGGGATGTCGTCAAATATGAGGCACTAGAAATGATCATAATGAGTAAGTTAACCCAGAAGCAGAAAGAGTTAAATGGTATATACTCACTTATATCTGCATACTAGCCTAAGGGGCATGTCCCATGAAAGTCTTCACTAACCAGGAAACTGGGACAGAGAGGAGGTCAACATCAAATTTTCTTTTTTAAAAAAAGGAAGCAACAACCACTGGTCATTAATATCTCTCAACTTCAATGACCTCATCTCGGCACTAAAGACACATGTACTAATAGAATGGTCGAAAAAACAGGACCTATCATTCTGTTGCATACAAGAAACATGCCTTAGCAAAGAAGATGAAAAATACCTTAGAATTAAGGGTTAGAACACCATATTCCAAGCAAACAGACCCAAGGAACAAGCCGGAGTAACCACTCTAGTATCTAATAAGACAGATTTTCAACCAAAATTAACCAAAAGAGATGGAGAAGGCCACTTCATTCTCATCAAAGGAAAAATATATTAAGAGGACATCTTAATCTTGAATATCTATGCCACAAATTTAGAAGCACCCACATTTGTAAAAGAAACATTATTAAAGAGTAAATCACACATTGAACCCAAACCATTAGTAGTGAGAGACTTTAAGGCCTTATTCTCCTCAATAGGCTGAAAATCAAGACAGAAGCTAAATGGAGAAATAATGAAAATAATAGACATCATTAGACAAATGGACCTAACTGATATCTACAGAACATTACACCCAAACATGAAAGAATACACCTTTTGAAGCACCTCAAAGAACCTTCTCCAAATTTAGCCATATACTTGGTTACAAAGCAAACCTCAAATGATACAAGAAGACTGAAATAATCCCTTGTATCTGATCAGATCATGATGGATTAAAGCTGTAACTCAACAACAAAAGAAACATCTTAAAGCCTACAAATTCATGGAAACTGAAAAACTCCCTACTCAGTGACATCTTGGTAAAGGACTAAATAAAAAGAGAAATTAAAAGCATTCTAGAATTCAATGAAACTGAATGCACAAAATACCCAAACTTATGGGACACAATGAAAGCAGTGCTGAGAGGAAAATTTATAGCACTAAGTGCCTTTATAAAGAAATTGAAGAAGCTCATACTCACAACTTAACAACACACCTGAAAGCTCTAGAACAAAAAGAAGCAGACACTTCAAAAAGACGTAGATGGGTAGAAATCATTAAAGTCTGAGCAGAAATCAATAGATTAGAAACAAAGAGAACAACTGAAAGAAACAATGGAACCCAAAGCTAGTTCTTTGAAAAAAAAACCAACAAGAAAAATAAACCCTTAGGAAACTAACTAAAAGGCAGCGGGAGAGTATTCAAATAAACCCTTAGGAAACTAAGTAAAAGGCAGAGGGAGAGTATTCACATCAGCAAAATCAGGAATGAAAAGTAAGATGTAACAACAGACCCTGAGGAAATCCAAAGAATCATTGAATCTTACTTCAAAAGTCTATATGTCACAAAATTTGAATATCTGAATGAAATGGGTAATTTTCTTGATAGATACCAACTTCCAAAATTGAATCAAGGTCAGGTATTCAAATTAATTAGTTCCATATCTCCTAAGGAAATAAAAGAGGCCTCAGTCAACTTTATACCTAAGTCACATAAAGATCCAACAAATAAAATGAATTTAAGAACAATTTCTCTTATGAACATAGATGCAAAAGTACTCAATAAAATACTTGCAAACTAAATGCAAGAACATGTCAAAATTACCATTTAACTTGATCAAGTACACTTCATCCTAGGCAAGCAGGGGTAGCTCAATACATGAGAATCCATCAATGCAATCCACCATATAAACAAACTTAAAGAAAATACCACTCTATCATCTCCTTAGAGATTTAAAGTATTAGAAAGACAGGGATACCTGAGTTTGTTTTCCAGTACCCATATTGGGTGGCTCATAACCACTTGTCATTCTAGCTCTAGAGGATCAGATGGTCTCCTCTGGTGTCCATTGGTAGCTGCACACATGTTATGTGTACGCTGTGTGCACACACATGCTTACTTATAAGTAAAAATAACCCTAAAAATAAAATATAAATAAGGACAAAGAACGGAATCAGAATTCAGAAGAAATCAATAGATCAAAACATGCATGGAGGAGCCAAGGTGACAGTGATGGAGGTGTCTGATCTGCAGCGAGGAGACCACAGATGCTACTGGGAGTCATAGACCACGACAGCTGGGGATAACTGGATGAGAGAGATCCACACAGTGCAGATCATGGATGATTCAGACTTCCAGTCATCCAGCGACTCACAGAGGATGGCAGCCCAGTCCCCAGAACCTGAAGAGGACCCTGCCTGTGAGCTGCAAGCTGTGAGCCATAGCCTTGCTTGGCAGTGCAAACTCCATATTTGGGGCTGAACTCCCGGCATCAGAGCTCCTGGCCTAAGAAAATCTCGAGGAAATGGGTGGATTGGTCCCCATATGCCCCTCAGGCCTGCTCCAGTCCACAGAAAGCCCAGGTGGCACACTGGGGTCCACAAAGCTGTGAGCACTTTCCTCAGCCTCAGCAAGGCAGTCTGAGACCATGATGCCCGGCCACAGCGGCATGGTCTGAGACCAGGGACACTCAGCCACAGTAGTGTGGTCTGAGACCAGAACGCCCAGCCACAGTAGCAGAGGCTGAGATGGCAGATGATACAGACATCAGCCCATTCCCCAGAGCCTGGCAGAACGCTGCCTGTGAGCTACAAGCTGTGAGCTAAGGCCTTGCTTGGCAGTGCAAACTCCATATTTGGGACTGAAATCCTGTCAGGGAAGCATCAGAACTCCTGGCCTATGGAAATCTCAGGGAAATGGGTGGATCAGTCTTCAAACACCCACAGTCACCCTACGCCAATCCACAGAAAGCCTAGGTGACACATTGCCCAGCCACAGCAGCACAGTCTGCCGACCAGGACGCCCAGCCACAGCTGCTTGGTCTGAGACTGGAGATGCTACCAGGAGTCAAAGATCACAACAGCTGTCTGAGCAGGGCTAAGCAGATGAAGCCTAACTGCTGGCCACAGAGGACTGCCTGGCACAATTAGTCACAACGGACCCAGCCTAATGAGGCTCCACAGCCTAGCAGGGAATCTAGGGTAAGGCTGGGCAGGCCAGAAAGGGTAGAAGAAGTATCTAGCCAACCGACAACAATCAGAAGGCAAGAGGTGCTCTCTCCCTGGCAGGCAGAACCTAGGCCGCACTGCATGGTTGGAACAGATGGAAACCTAAACAACTTGTAGAAGTGACAGATGCCAGGCCAGACTACTATACTCAGTGAAATTATCAATAACCACTGATGGAGAAAACAAGATATTCCATGACAAAAACAAATTCAAACAGTACCTATTCACAAATCCAGTTTCACAGAAATTACTAGAAGGAAAACTCTGCCCCAAAGGGACATGCCACAACCACAATTACACAAGAAGTAGATACTACACCATCACAAAAACACAACCATACAAACTCTCTACAACATCCAACATCGAAATCAAAGGACATAACAGTCACTGGTCATTAATATCTCTCAAAATCAATGGTCACAATTCTCCAATAAAAAGACACAGACTAACTGAATGGATGCATAAACAATATCCAAAATCCTTCTGCATTCACAATATCCATCTCAGCCACAAGGATAGACATTACCTCAGGGTAAAAGGCTGGAAGAAATATTCCAAGCAAATGAACCCAAGAAACAAGCTGGTATAGTCATTTTAATATCTAATAAAATAGATTTTCAACCAAAATTAATCAAAATTGATGAGGAAGGGACACTTCATATTCATCCAAGGTAAAGGCAACCAAGATAATATGACAATTCTGAACATCTATGCTCCGAATACAAGAGCACCCACATTTGTGAAAAAACTATTAACAAAGCTTAAAACACACATTGACCCCCATGAATTAATAGTGGGAGGCTTCAACACCCCACTTTCACTGAAGGATAGGTCATTGAAACAGAAACTAAACTGAGAAATGATGGAACAACGCTTGATGTTATATAAAATTTGTCAAAAATATTAATCCCTTAAAGACCACAACTGAAAGTCATATTTTAATCCCTAATAATTTTACTAATTGAGCAATACTGAATGGACCAGTAGAAATCATTAGCACACAAAATGTTTGGAGTTCTTTCAGTTAGAAGACAGTGAGTTAACATTGTTTTCACTTAAAAAAGTCGAGGAAGGCAGGAGAAAGTAACCCAATTCAATATGTGATTAACTAGAATACTTTCTGTTCTTCAGAATTAATCCCATAGTTGTTTCTTTTCTCATGAATCTTCCTCCAAGAAATGGTATTACAGGAGACAGAAAATGAACGTCATACAGTGGGTCAAAGTCTAATATGTACTCATTTGTGCAAGATCAGAGGAGAGTCTTGCATCCTTGTTTTTGCTATGCATCCTCACTTAAGCTATACTTATGAAGTTATGTTACTGAAATAACACAGAATTTTGAACTGAGTAATTTGTGGAATAAATATATATTCAATACTATAGAGTAATCATTCTCTTTGCAAAGATATGTGTCATAGGCAATATTTTCTTCAGGATTGATTAAACATTGAACTGTCATTTCTTAGTGAACAAAAGCTATTATTTTAATCACATATACATTTTCTTTCCATAATGACTTTTTACCTTTTTATAAATTTGATAAAGGCAAAATAAAGAAAAAAATAAAAAGTAATGTCCATAGTTATATTTCCCTGTTTATTTTATATATATATATATATATAACAGTCAAATTCTTTTAATTTTGTAATCATAAGGACCAATAAAATAAATATGGCTAACACATCTTATAAGTATACAGTGGTTGTCTCACAGTAAGCATTTGGGATACAAGATTTCCCTTTATAAAATAAGAAAAATGCCTTGAAATAATGGTGCAGATTCTACATTAATTTCATTATTTTAATATTTCATTATTTTAAATGAAGTCAATTTTAAAAAGTAGTCACAGAGAAGAAATATATGTGGAATTTAGTATTATCCTTCTGGGCTTGTATGTAGCTCAGTGGTTGAGCACTTGCCTGCATGCACAAATCGCTGGGTTAATAACATTGAACAAGATATTATATTAAGTAATAGAATAAATAATACAAATATCTATTTTATATGTAACTGCAACTTTTTGTACAGGGTGTAAACTTGGCTTCTGCAGAGTTCTGCACACATGTACATAAAGATACACTTATTCAATTACCCTAGTGGAAAAAAACAGCAACTACTCAGTGAGACAAGAAAACATAATAGACTTCCAAACAGTCATAATAACTACTCTGAAGCTGTGTAAGTTCATTGAGTTGTATAGACTTTACATCTGTTTTTTTTAATGTGGTGTGTTTTGATTATAATTCTTTTATGATAAAATTTTAACAAACTGAAAAAAAACCACAGTAAATAAGCAACTTTCTGGTATCACATCTAAAAGTAATATGTAAGGAAAATAAGCATCCCGGTAACTTTAATAATTACATCATAAATATAGCACCACATGGGTAAATAGATACATATTTTTTTAATATTCCAAAGTTAATTAATTATTATTTTTACTAACATTAAGTTTTGTATGTTTAATAAGTTTACCCCATCCATTGACCTAACATATACTTAAATTAATTAAATTATTATGATAAAAATAAGAGACTACGCAACAAGTTTTTTAAAAAGTACATTTTAAACTCTAAATTATGAGACACAGTATAAATACAGAGTAAGTTATATGGCAACCCAAAAATAATTGGCTTTATAACTCATAGAAGTTGGATACACAGAGTTAGGTTACACAACATATTTGGAAAGGCTGTTCTAGCTCTGGCAATTTCCTTCATTTTTATCATGTATACCCAAATATTCACCAGTTAGTGAAAAAACAAAAATGTTTATACATTCCCCCAACACATACACATATTGCAAAAGGCACATGCTCTTGAAAACTGTCATAGTGAAGCTGATGCTCTCTGCTCACCTTAAGTCTCAACAATTAGAGTGTCTTTCTGTGTAGAAAACAGTTCTAGTACAGAGTTGCTGCTTTGCATTTAATTGCTGTGTGATTGTTCTATTTTTACTGCTCTGTATTATAGAATCTTTTCTATGGTGATTTTTCAGAGGCTGTAAAATCCTTGTATTCATAACTGAATAAATGAATATATTAGATATGGAAGCATTATAGCCTTTCAAGTGAATTTTATGGTGAACACAGGAGTAATCAATTGGATACAAATATTAGTGGTTGTGAAATTATATTTGAGTGTCCTGTGGTGAAATTAAATGGGCTTTATTTCTTGTTTGTTGCCATTGATTTTATGTTTTTATTTTGTGATGTGTTGAACTAAGGACGAGCTTTTCTATATGAACAACAATTCTATTAATTGTTGTGTTCTTTTGAGTTCACATAACATTAATATCAAAGACCTAGTTTTGTAGGTACCAGAAAAAAAGTGGTCTTTTCAACATAGGGTAACTGTGAAGGGAAGAGATTCTATTTCCAACAATATCCAGCTTCAATGCTTGTTTAATTGCCCATGGATGCCGGGACCAACACTCCAAATTCAATATTCCAAATGTGCTTTGTTTACTTGCGGGTACAGGTAAGATGGAGGCTTAAGATAGAAGCACTACCAAAAATCCACAGGGCTGTGGCAGTTTAGCACACTTGGAAATACTTTGCAAGGCCCATTTACCTGTATGTGAGTGTTTTCACTGTTTATGAAAATGGAGACAAAATGTCTCAGTGAAGAAACAATCATCACGCTGTGAATGCAAATGATGATGTTGTTTCTTAATAAGTGTAACAAACAGTTTTGGGGAGTGCAATATAAGGTCGTTAATAATTAGGAAAGAATCTATTATTTTGTCATAAAAGATGCTCATTGATACATTAGAAATTTGCACTGCATTTTTCCTATAATGGTATTGTTACAGCCATGATTTTATGTCATTGTGAAAAAATGAAAAAAGGAAATTTTGTTTCAATTACATATTTTCTCTTATGTCATATTTTTATGCAGTCTTTATGTCATACACTTTATTCAAGCTATAAAAGTTATTCTAATTTTTCTATGAATTTGCCTGAAAGTATGAAAGCACCAAATACAGTTAGATGAGGTAGCATATGCATCATATTCCCTTAGTAAACTCTGCCATGCATTTTATTAGGTAAGATCATTGACGCACTTCATTTTCATCACTCATTCTAGAGTACAAAGAAGAAAACACATATGCTCATGAGACATGAAGTAATGGCAGGATACTTGAAATCACTGACTCCATAGAAGTTCCTCAAAACCACATTAAAATTAATATACATCAATCACTAATCACCTAAAAATACTCACTTCTTTTAGCCACTGACAAAGATACACAGATGTTTTTGTAGAAATGAATATATATCTAGGGAAGTATTCTGTTTTTCTATTTTGGCAGAGGTATGTTTTGGGTTGCATCATTTTTTAGTCTTCTCAGTGATTATGCATATTTCCACGGCCTCTTTTTAATGTAGTAAAAAATTACACGTGTCTTGTATATCATCTCACTCTCAATTCTGAGTTTCCATTCTTTATGGGCAGTTGTAAGTGTTTCATGTTAGTGTAATTTTTTTATACAAATAAAATTCTACCAATAATACAGCATGAGGAGGAGGCTAATTTGTCAATAATACCAAGGACAAAGATTAATGGTTGGAGACCTGTTGAAATACTGTTTATTCTTCCTACATTAATTAATACAGTAAATTATTAAGGTAGTAGTTTTCTGTTACCAGCTAGTTCCCCAATGACAGACACAGAGAGACTATGATTTATTTTTAAGCTGCAGGCATTATGCTATGGAGAATCTGAGTTACTCTAATGGTAGTACCCCTAAAACTTACAAATAAATCAATAATTTGCCAATATGATGACTCCCTGGTCAGCTTCTATTTCATCAGGCTCTTTCTTCAGCCACATTTAAGCCATCTCTATAAGAAGGTTCTGAAACAGATAGTTTATCACAAGCATTATATACTCCTAAAATATAAATGTATGAGGTGTGTAGGATGCACAGAACAATTAAAGTTGTATGAACAGAAGAAAGACATCTGTACATCTTCATTCATGCCACATGAAAAAATGGCATCTGATTATAGGTAACAGGAATATTGTAACTAATAAGAAGCATTGTTTTTGAATAGACATTCATGTCTCTGCCAGTCTCATAGTTATTCCCACATAGTGGGATATGCAATGTAAGTTAAGTGCTTGTTCTGTAGTTTGAATTCATATAATTATAGCCTGACTAAAGTTAGCAGTCTATCTTTCATCCAGGTCTGTTCTGTTTTGTTTTGTTTTACCTCTTTAAAAGAGGAAGTATATTAACATTACCAAAGAACATACAATAATTACCTGATTGAAATTAAAATAAGATGGTATAGCTCTAAATGCCCTCTCTATGTGCTATGGTGCCTGATGTATAGGCCAGATTTCTCCTTCTTTCCCGAGAGAATGCTTCCCATTTCAGAACAGGCCAGTTGCCCTGAGAAAAAGAAAAGACAAGAAGTTTTAAATAAACTTTATATAAACTCGCATTTTTTTTTTTTTTAGAGTTTATGCATACCTGCGGCATCTTGTACCTGGTTTTTACATTTGTTGCAGGTTTTTTTTATCTCAACCCTTCTCTCTTTATGGGATGGACACTTCCACCTCTTAAATATATGAATTGTAGCCTGAGTTTCTGGGACCTAACTAAGCTGACATGTACTTTTTCACCTGTCTCCTTGCATTAGGCATGACTTCCACCTGTCCCATGTGGAAGTTGCTTATGTTTAGAGGGATAAACTTGCTGCCAGAGCAGTTATACCTAAACTCATTCCTCATACAAAAGCTTTTCGCTGTGGGAGGCAGGCAGCTTGCACGTTTGTCTCCCTGCCTTTCTTCAATGTCTATATTGACCAACACAACATATCCCTTAAGCCAAATTACCCTTTGGTATCAGTTCTCCCATGGAGGCCCAACTTTCTTTCTTTTTACAACTCAATTGTTATCCCATCACTTGTATCTTCCATTCCTCCCTCCCTCCAGCTTTCACCCTATTTCCCTCCCAGGTCTATGATGATTGACGTGGCCCTCCTCCCCCACTATATGGTCATAGATTATTAAGTCTCATCTTGGTTGCCTGCTTATTCATTTTTGAGTGCCA
This sequence comes from Acomys percivali, assembly GCA_907169655.1. NCBI lineage: Eukaryota > Metazoa > Chordata > Mammalia > Rodentia > Muridae > Acomys > Acomys percivali. Next base: position 30,935,652 of record OU015748.1, on the reverse strand, counting down.
CCATGCCTCCTCACCAAGGGGAGGTGGTCAAATATGGAGCACCAGAGTTCATGTCAAAGTCAGTCCCCACTCTCCACATAACTCTGGAGAATGTTCTGTCTATTATGTAGATAAGAGTACAGGTTCAATGTTTACTATAGTAAACATTGGTCCTTGGTTAGTGCGATAGTTTGTGCAGACATCTGTGCCCCGATCCACCCATTACGATGTTCTTCTTGTAGGTTTCTAGGAGGCCCCACTTACATGGAGATTGGCTGACCTTTTTTGAGCATTGTGATACCATTTCTCCTTATATGAACCTAAGATTGATGTGTATCCATTTTAGATCAGTAAGGACATATAATCCATTATTAATAAAAAGTAACTTACATGGTAATGTTAAGGAACTTTTAGTCATTTTGAATCCTAGACTGTCTTTGTAAGTAGCTTATCTTATCAGCAGGAGTCAAGTCATGATTTACTGTGGAGACCAGGCTGGTCAAGAACTCACAGAGATCTTCCTGTCTTCCTTTATTCTGTGTTGGGATTAAGTTTGTGTGCCACCACTGTCTTTCATCTCAATAAAAGTTGAAATCTGTAAAAATCAAGAGGCAAGAATCAAGCAAGGAAACAAGAAAATGCTAAGTCTTGGGACAGTTGTTCCAATTTTGGATTCAACGAGTGAAGTCCTTTTCATCATTCTTTGGAATTTAGTTGTTGCTAAATCTTATCACTGGGCCCTTTCTAGAAAGAGCTGATAAACATCTTGCTATAGGGCCTTGAGCTCCAGCTCTCATCAATTTACCATTCTCTATCAGGACAAGTTCTGTTGGTCTTTTTAATTTCTCTCTTCGTGTGTGTGTGTGTGTGTGTGTGTGTGTGTGTGTGTGTGTGTGTGTG
>OU015748.1:30911840-30923659 GCA_907169655.1 Acomys percivali | reverse complement strand
ATAGCACAAGAGCAATTTTGTTTATACAATGGAAAATTGCCTCTTGTTAAGGAAATCACAGGTTATTTTTGTTGTAAAAATACATAGAAATGTAGGACTAGATAATTGCCTACTAGCTCTTCCCTTCCAATGTGTCCTGTCATCTTTTTTCTCTATTGGTGATGGGAATCAAAAACTTATTCTTATATCACAAGCTGGATGTTTTCAGAATCTGCCCATACTGAGTTTTAGAGAAACAAAGAATGGGAGTTATTCTTACTACTAGCGATCCATAATGTTCTCATGTGGACAGCTATAGTAAATGCAAGTGAAGCTGTTTTTGTTGATGATGATTTTTAAGGGTTTTGTTTTGTTGTTGTTTATTTTTTGTCTCTGGGTTTCCTACATCATCAAAAACACTGTGATTATGTGTCTTCCAGCTTAAGAATGGTTGACTACGTCTCTCTTCTCAGAAGAGTGAGTCTCAAATAACATTGCTTATCAGTTTGAAATCCCATTTATATCCATTTATTCTTTTCAGATAAATTAGTTGTGGTTGTGTTATGCAATTCTTAACTCTTACTCATACCTGTTATAGACAACCAGTACCTAGTTAGTGGTTTTGTCAAGTACTTCCTGCTAAAATAATCAGTGTGGATTCTACCAATGATGGGTTCTCACTAATGTAAGAATTGTGCAAAGAAATGGAAGCATAATAACAAAGACAAATTTATACTCACAGAGACACTAAAAAGAAGAGATAATGCAGACAAATGAAGAACTAGACAAATTATTATGTAAAACTATTTTTATAAAACCTGGTGGTTATATTATTAAAGTCAGAAATGCATGTATTTTTATCATTATTGCTGTATTATGCTGATTGCATTTAACCCATAAATGTAATTTATATTATTAAACTATAGAGTTTATATCTGCATTATATTTTTGAATAATTTTTGGGGAAAAAAGAGAGAAATTAGGATGAATAATAATAGTACCCTTGTGAATTATTTATTATTAGTCGGGGTTCTCTAAAATATCAGAAATTATAGAATGAATCTCAATATAGCCCCAGAAGGGGATTTATTAGAGTGACTTGGGATATATAGTTTGTTGTCTGGTTAATCCAATGTCCACTGGTTATGAGTAGAAATACAGTATTCTAGTAGTTGGTTAGTACAAAAGGCTGGTTTTCACAATACAACAAAATTATGAAGCAGTAGGCTGTAATGCCAGCGAAGGAATGGACTTACTAGCGAGTTGAGAGCATTCAGGCAAAGAGAGAAGCTTCCTTTTTCTATGTCCTTATGTAGGGTTTCAGCAGAAGTCATGGCTCAGATTAGAAGTGGGTCTTCCTACATCAAAAGATCTGGATTAGTAGGGTATCTTTCCACTTCAAAGATATGGAGTAGATCTTCCCACTTCAAATTAAGCCAAAGCCCTGACAGGGACATCCTTTCAATTTTGGGAGATTAGTGAATTCTAGATGTAATAAAGTTGACAAACAGGAATGTCATCTCACCATGTAACTATTTTGTGCAGCTTTTTATTTAAAGAAGACAAAATTATTGAACTCATAGAGATAAATATAAAAAATAACATGATTAAAAACTTTGAAAGGAAAAAAATAAGTAAAAGCTTGTGGAAGCCAGTGAGAAATGAAAAAAAAAAATTCTTGAGACTAAGGACCATTTTTCTCTCTCTTTTAAAATTTTATTATATTATTATTTTATTTTTACATATACATTTATATTATTACTTTTTAAAAATTTTTATTATTTATTAATTTATTCTTGTTACATCTCTATGGTTAGCCCATCCCTTGTGTCCTCCCATTCTCCCCTCCCTCCCATTTTCCCCTTATTCCCCTCCCCTATGACTGTTCCTCAGAGGGATTACCTCCCCTTGTATATGCTCATAGGGTATCAAATCTCTTCTCGGTGACCTGCTGTCCTTCCTCTGAGTGTCACTAGGTCTCCCCATCCAGGGGATATAGTCAAATGTGAGGCACCAGATTACTTGAGAAAGTCATATCCCACTCTCCAATCAAATGTGGAAACTGTGGTACATATACACTATGGAATACTACTCAGCTATTAAAAACAAGGAATTCCCGAAATTTGTGGACAAATTGATTGAGCTAGAGATGATCATAATGAGTGAGTTAACCCAGAAGCAGAAAGACTCAAATGGTATATACTCACTTATATCTGCATACTAGCCCAATGGGCATGTCCCACGAAAGCCTTCCCTTACCAGGAAACTGGGAGAGAGGGGAGGACATCCTAGTGGGACTCTAGATGAGAGAACGATGGGAGAATAGCAATGTAGAAGGATCCAGAGGGTCCTAGAAACCTACAAGTAGAACATTATGATAGGCAAATTTGGGCCAAGGGGTCCTGCTCAAACTAAGGCACTAGCCAAGGACAATACAGGCGGTAAAATTTATATTATTACACATATATGCAATAGATGACCTATAACAATTAGAATGATGACACAATCAGGAATTATATAAATATTACATTCTTAGTTTTTTGGCTATTTGTATTTGACAGCCTTGAAGAAGACATTTTTCCTCTTTTGGTGCATCTAAATTTCTGACTGTAAGTCAATCTCCATCACATATTTTCATTATCAACCTAAAACACCTATTTAGGCCCAAAAACATCTTAACCACCTAAACAACTAAGCTTCATTGTAAAACTAAGCTACCTGGTCTTCAACTCCATCAGAGACTTGAGACTTGAGAAGGAATCAACTTGGTTACTTGAGTATGCAGAGACTGCAGGTTAGTAACTTTCCAAATGAAAAGATGACAGAGACAGTTTTCTACCTGAAAAGACACCCAAAATACTCTATAACATTGGAGCATCTTTTTCAGCCTTTTGGCCAAACATATCTGACAAACATATTTGTGAGGCAGGAACTATTAAGGACGTGCTTACCTTGTCTTGGCAGAGTTTGGCTGTTGACTCTGCCAGCATCCATGCTTGACCTTTTTATAGGCAGAATTTTCTTGTAGGAAATGACACTGTAACAGATCCTATAAGTTATGTATAAAATAATTGTCCATAAGTGAAAAGTAAATATCCACAAAAACAGCTGTGAATGCTGTCTTTTTATTGATGAATGATCAATATAAATTTGTAGAATGAATGCATAGTATTTAATGTTACTTACATTTATGTTTTTACAACTATAATATAGGAAATAAATACATCCATCACCCCAAAACTTGATGTACCTATTTATTTTGTTCTTCTGTGAAAAGAACCTAACATGAGCTATATTCACTTGCCAAACAACAGGTGATGATATAGCTTAGTAGATTAACTGTTTGCATTGAACACTTTAGGACATTTTTTTTAATCCAGAAAACCTACTAAAAATTATTACACATTCCCTGAGGATTATATTTCATGCAGTCCTACTAGCTCTCTTGAAGCTAAAATATTGGGAGAAAAAGTGATGGGAGACCTAGATAGTGGAAAGTGATAAGATGTCTGACTTCTACTTTATTACACCATGTACATTGCAAACCAAAAGGAGGATTTAATTTAAGGATGACTGTTAGTTAATCATCTCTTTATCATTTTGGGGTATTACAATCCTCAGAAAAACTTTCAAAGACGTAAATTTATTTTCTGACATGATGACTATTTTCCAGAATATGCATATAGACATACATAAATATAACAATGAGTAATTGAACAATGAATTTTGTGATGTTTTAAATGTTTTAAAAGGAGACGCTCTTGACTTATTTATATTCTGATAGGGTTTGTTAAGACTAATGTATTTATTGATCCAAAGTAAAGTATCCCTTGTGGACACCTAAAGTCAAATACTGAGTATTCTTTAAAAATAGCTGTCTAGAAGTATTTATGTTCATTTAATCATGCCTGTTACTATATCACATGATTATCTAGATTAAATCACTTCAGAACCTCTCATTACATGGGCTTATCTATAAAAGGTGATATTACTGGTTCTGTAGCTATTATATAATGAATATATTGAAAAAAAACTATCATGCTAGAGCTAATTACTTTCCATTGTATTCATAATCAGCCAGAAGAGTATTATTAACAAGCAGACTTTCCAGAAGGACCTGATACATATATAAGTATTGAAAAACAGAATCTAAAAGAGGTACAAAAACATCGCTACTTGCCTAACAGAAAAAAAAAATGAGAAAAGCATCTGTGGAACATGCTTTTTGAGTCAGGAAATAAGATTTAATTTGCTAGCACAATGAACCTTAATCCTGTTATTGTCACTGAAGTTTTCTACCATCTCTGAAGAGGTTTTCAAGTTTCGATCATTCATAATGTGTATCTAAGAATACAAATATTTTTAACCTTTGAAGCATATGAGTAATAATTTTCATTGTAATATATATATGTGTGTGTATGTATTTGTGTGTGTCCATCAGATTTTTAAAAATATATTAGATAATTGTAGGACTTTTATAGAGAATAGACCTAATTTATGATTAATAGAACTAATATCTAATGTAATAAACACATATAGAAGTAAATAATTAAGCATAAAAATAAATATGTAAATGTACCAGATGGTACAGAACTTAGATGCTGTGAAAGGCACACTGAAAATATCTCTAAATATATGGAGCAGTGTAATATTTAGTTAGGTTAGTCATGAAAGGTTTTCTATCCTGAAAAAGGTATGGAGTTAAGTAGTATAATGTAGCAGAAATTACAGAACTAGAAATATATAGAAAGACACATAGAAAACCTAAATGAATATTTACATGACCAAAGTTTAGCTGGGAGGGGAAGACGAAGAAATAAGCTACAGAAAATGGACAGACTTAACCATGTATGGACTTGTCTTTCCAAGATTTTATATGCCTTATACCAGAGCTTTTCGGAAGGATACTGCATGAATGTATAATATTATTTATTTTATTCTTAAAATGATCCTTCACCTTTGTAAAACTCTATCTTGGCAAAATTAATACTGTACACTTGGGACACAAGTTGAGTGTTTTAACAACCACAAAACACCGAGCAAGGATATTTAGTAAAATGAAAGAAAATTTACACAAGTCATAGTTATTTTTGAAATTATGGGCTTAGAAATGAAATATGAGAGGATAGATAAAATTAATAGCAAATGTTACATAATCTGAGCACATGGCAACATGGAGGCTTCATAGTAGGAAAAATATTTGCAAAGGATAATAATCTAAGATATGTGTTTGACACCTCTTAGATTGTCATTAATATCTTGGATGAGGTGGTTTAAATAAGTATGGCACCTTAAGAACATAGATCTGAATGTTTGTCAGCAGGAAATGGCACTACTTGACAGGGGTTAGGGAGTATGGACTAGTTGGAGATAGTGTCATTGCATGTGGGCTTTGTGGTTTCTAATTCTCAAGCCATGCCCAGTGTATTTTTGTCTTCCTGGTGGTTGCCAATTGGATGTTGAATTTTTGACTACCATTCTAGAAGTCTGTCTGCCTGAATACTGCCATGTTTCCTGCCACGATGATAATGTTATAAACTAGTAAAATTGTAAGACAGCTCAAAATAAATATTTCCTTTATGGGAGTTGTCATGGACATGGTGTATCTTTACAGCAATACAACATTAACTAAGACATTGTTAAAACTGTTTTTTTTAATTTTTAAATTTATTCTCTTAATAATTTCATATTACAGGTTAATACTAGCCACCTGCATCACCTCTTCTTAACTTTTTCTATTCCTGGTAAAAACCTGTCTTCCAAGTAAGTCTTATTGATACTTCCATATTTTTAATTTTTCTGTGTGACACACACTGAGATTAATTAGGATTATCTGCATGACTATGGGTTGGGGTTTTTGGATAAGCAATTTACCGGCAGTTATAACTCTAAATATATTAATGGACATTTCTATCATCTTTACCATCTGTTAAATTTACTGTAGATATTTCTCTGAGGACTTTTAACATCTGACCTTTCTATATCAACCCTTTTCCAGCTTGGAAGCAGTTAGATTTATTTGTGCCCCCAAATCCATTAAAGTGGTTAAGGTGACCCCTAAGTGAGGTAAAGGAGGAAGTGGGAGTTAGATACATTGCATAATAGGCAGTCAGATAGGAAACAGGTTCATGACAAGATAATAAGGATGGTGAACTGTCATCATGACTGGCCATTTCTTCTTTCTTTGACCAGAGACAGAAGCTTGTATGCCTTTTTATGCTTCCACTAGGCACCTTTACCTATGATAGCTTTAACAAATTCAATACCAGAGCAAGATATATATGTTTGAATCTTGTGTTCCAACCCCTCCCTCCTCTCTCTCTGTTCAAACTGGAAAAACCCTAAATTAGGAGAGGAACACTTTCAAAGACCTTCAAATCCCAGTTGTCAAGGAGAAGTTAGTCTTCAGTTTCCTTTGTAGAGGTTCTATTTCTCTGTACCTTTCTATTTTTATGTAATTACTCACTCCTAGGAAAACAGTTCTTTACTGTCTAGGAAAAAAAAAAAAAAAAAAAGAAAATTATTTCCATTTTGCCCACAAACCATTAAGTGCCAAGAGTTCTTTGGTACCCAGGAGATAGCAATTCGCAAACACTTTTCTCCTTCTTGTTTCTATATTTTCTCTGTCCCTTATTCCACAATGTTTCCTAAGTATTAGAGGGGAAAATATAGATGTCTTATTTATGACTGACCATTCAGCAATTGCTTATTTTAAGAACTGTGAACAACTGCTAATTTCTGAATTAACCACCATCTAGAAAAAAGGAAGCTTCTATGATCGAGGTTGATAATAGCACTACTCCTCAATGGTAATTAATATACTTAAAATGTAGTTTGAAGACATGTCAATTTAGTAAACACTATTAGCAGGTTCTAATGAAGAAGACATGCCATCCAAAGAAATTACCTTTAGACCTGGTTTAAAGTTCAAGTCATAAATTCCCTCCCATAAAAAACTGACAAGTTTGTTCAGAGAGCAATTATTTACCTCCACAACAGTTGTATAATTTCTATACCAATGGTCCTGCCTTATCTACCAGGCCAATCTTGTATCACAAGAATTCAAAATTGAATAATACCATTGATTACTTCTCTCCTCAAGCAACCTGCTGAACACTATCAAGTCCTGTGTGGTTTTGGTTGAATATCAAGAGTGAGACTATGAGGATATAGTGCCTTGAATTTTGCCATGGAGTTTTCTTCCTTCATTCCTTCCTTCCTTCCTTTCTTTCTTTGTTGTTGCTAATTTAGAAGTTTGGCTTGATAAATGTTTATTATTAGTCCTAAAATTATTCTAGCGATATTTTCTAACCCGTTCACAACCAATGAGAACACAGACACTAAAGTATTTTGTAATAAGCTTACTGTGGCAAAGCAGATACTACCTGCTAAGCTATCCTCCAATAACTCCAAGTCTCCGTCCCCTTCATTCTGTTTATAATAATTTATATTTGTGCTACTTCCCATTCATAATCCCAAAATACTTGCAATTGTTGTTCATTTTGGTTATCTTTCCATGAGGAACTTCAGAGTTCCTTTTCTGGACCACATGACTCAATTCTTCTCCCATGGCTATTCTCCTACTTCTTTCTCCTTTCCATCATGTCTTCCTCTCTATATATTGACAATTATGACATTATATGGTTAGATATTCACTAGATGTCAACACTTTGCATGTAATTTAACATTTGGTACTGAGCATTAGCTAATAGAATAATAGAACAAAATAGAGATAAGATGACTGGGCAGAAGATATTAAGATGAATGGTTCATAAGCATAGGTACAAATGCAACATATGTGTGGATAAACAAATGATAGATAAGAAATAATTTCAGCTGATCTTTCTGTAGAAGTGACTTCATTACAGTTCCACAAAATTTAACCACATGTCAGTGAGTGATTTCTGTATAAATGAGAATGACTGTGGCAGAACAGAATACAAATAAGACGTCCATGATTTAAAGAATTGTGAAGAGGAGGACAGATTATATGAGTAAGCATGTTTCAGAACTTTGTGTTGATAGAGCATGACAGCTAAGTTTACATTTCAATTTTGCTGGTTTCAGAATCACCAAGAAGACACATCTCAGGGTATGCCTCAAAGAAGTTTCAAGAAGTTAACTGAGGAAGGAGATATTAAACCTGAATATGCCACATACCTTTCCATGTTCTGGAATCCCAGACTGGGTAGAACAGGAAAAAGAAAAGAGTGGCCTAAGTGCCAGCATTCAGATCTCTCTACTTCTTAACTGAAGGCACAGTGTGACCTCTCCTCTAGAGTTCTGCCGCCTTTCTGCCTAGGCAAGATGAGGGATGGCCCTATCATCTCAAACCATGAGCCAACAAAAGCTTTCCTCATTTAGGTTGCTTTTCTCATGGATATTGTAACAGTTGTGAAACAAGTAGTTAACAGAAAATTATAACCTCAAAAAGTAGAATGTCAGGCCCTTGAAATAATTTTACGGATTAAACATAATAAAGTCATAATCCATCAGACATGTAAAAACCCAGCATTTGAAGAAAGAAAAATACATACAATTCAGGTTTTATTTTAGAGATTATTCTCTGAATAGAAGAAGAAAAAGCCACAGACTGTGAAAATAGGCCAGAAGAAAGCATACTTGAATGCAGTTTGGGGACTGGTATCAATTTTATACAGTATAGAAAAAACTGTTTTTGTTTTAAAGACTACATTAAAATAAAAAGATTCATCAGATTTATATTATAAGAAATTAAACTGATAAATTTGAAATTAGAAGAAAACATGGGTGTCACCTCATGAGGTACTAAAATATACCTTAAGAATAAGTGAGCATTGTAAAGCATTCTAAGCATGAACTCTTCAGTTGTGTAGCCATTGGTTTGTTACATGTGCTCCTAAAAATATACCCCCATGTGTGCTCCTCAAGCATTATATCACATCAGAAAACAATATAAAAACAATAACAATCAAACAAAAAACTAATGAAAATCAAAGTAGAGAGAAGGAAGAGTTTGTGAGACTGAGAGGAAATAATAGAGGAAATTGGGTGATAAACAAAACGACATACAGCATATAAATAATGAGATAAAGTGTTATGTTATTTATGCATTTTTAAAATATGTCTGTCATAGCATAGCGTTTGTTGTTTGAATTACTGAATTATAGCTAGTGTAAACTACTAGATCATTTTCAGAAAATCTTATTTGTTTACATATACAGAATGACAGTTTATCTCAATTGTGTATCATTGACACACCAAGTTAGGTAAAGAGAAATAGTAGTCTATTTGGTGACATATTCTAGTTAAATATGATAAACAAAATTGCTCATTATCTCTTAACCAAGACTAGAATATATAAGGGGGCAGAAGAGGTTAAAATTTGCTAGAATTAATGTATGTCCATTTAAAGGTTACCTATTTACCTTAAACAGGTCTTCCGTCAGAAGTACCTGCAGAACAATAAATATAAAATAAAAAATGATGGTGTGGAAATGACAACATTTGTGAGATATAGCTCAGAAAAGAGACCACGGTAGTACTTGTCTCTCTGAAAGTAAACAAAGTAGCTTTGGTAATGAAGATTCCAGGAAAAAAGCTTCCTAAAAGTTGAGATGGTGTAGCCCCATGAATGTTCATGTATGGTGGTGGCAAGTACTGAGTTGGAGAAGAGGTAGGAACCAAAAACTGAATATTCTTTAAATGAGAGACCAAACTATGATTCGTATTTGGGAAAAGATAAAGATGGTATTATGTAGATCATTAGAATAAAGATATATAACTTTAAGAGATAGATATTTGCCAAAAAATGTAGAATATTAATATTCTACAAAGAACAGTAAGGAACAAATAATGCCACTAGGACCTAACAGAACAGTAGATATAATTATAACAATAGAAATACACAACACGTGGTGTTTTCAATGTACAAGTACAGTGATAGCTGACAATAGTGTTTAAGTAATTCATCATGGTTATTATTCATATTTAAATATGAATGCACTGAATTAACGTTGTTGATATTAAATTATCTTATTCTTTTTAAAACTTCCCAACTCAAAGGCTTGAATATAAATTTATTTGACATTTAAATACAGTTTTACATTATGGGCAAAGACTATACATTGCAATCCTTTATTGGTTCTCTGGTCAGGGTTTAACTGCAACCAGCATTGGATTTGTAGTAGTATATAAAACCCCACTCCAGGCTTCTAACTCGTTATTCATCTTGCATTAATTTTTGTGCAGCTAATGGAAAAATCTTCCAAAAGTTTCAAAATTAGAAGTTTCCAGGAAGGTTAAAAAGTCATTCTTCTGTCTATCCTTACTGTCTAGTTCTAAGATATTTTATACAGCTGGGCTATCAACCCATGTCAACCGTAAATGCATCATCACTGTACTGGAGAAGGGACTCTGGGCAACCCACTGGCATTCCTTTGACCTGGAAAGTTATGCAATCTCGAAAGCAGTGGGGAAGAGCAGTGTGAGCAGAATGGCAGTTTCATAAAAGGACACAGTAGGCAGAAACTGGTGTGACTGGATAAAGAATGTTGTACTACATGGTTTTCCACTGTGAGCCCAGCATTCATTTTAGAATAAAAATTTCTTCAGTATAAGATACTGTTGAAGTGTTATCTGTATCTACCACATGTATACTCTGATTTCGTTTGCATAGTTACCATATCCTTTTGTAGTAAACAAAATGTATATTGGCACTGTCACATGTCCTGGGAGAGTGATCACCTGTGACACAGACAAAAGACAGAGCAGTGCTTGTGACCATATATATGATACACAGATGGCAATAAACCCCAGAAAAATTGATAATAATGGACCATGCTACAATGGTGATGTAGCCAAAAAATCAAGTTTTAATTAATAAACGCTTATAAAAATGGATGTATTGTTTTCGTTCAAATAGCTCGGTTTGTTATAATGACTTCAGAATTCCCTGTGAAACATTTAAATAATAAAATTTTACCTCAGTTTCTCCAAATTCTCTGAAAATAATTGTTATAAATGCAAAAACAAATGTGTGATATCGTTAGTAAATAATAAAAATCTTCTGTATACATTACTATCACTTCTGTCCTGGAATAAAGACTGATTTTTCTCATGTTTTGCAAGAGCAAATGCCACTGTACAGGGCTACCTGAAATATTAAAATTAAATGAATTTAAAACTATGAATATGAAGGAGTATCAATTTTAACACTTCTGTATTCTTTGATGTACTGATACCAAACACTAATATGAAATGGTCCAAACAGAATTGGTCAAGCACTCAGGTTACAAATATTTGAAAAAAAATACACATATCTCATTTTCTCAGTGAACAGCTTATAAATTGAACATTCACAGAGGCACAAGATCATTAACTATCCTTTCAGAAGTCAATTTTATGCTTCCTAAATTAGATCCAGAGCTGGGCTATTTTGAGACAATGGCTGGGAATAACATACGGATCATGTGAAATCACTTCTTGCCCATTTTCAGTTAAACAGCATTCAGTTCAATAACAACCCCTGAAAACGAAGAAGGATCAATAAAACTAAGTTGCAGGAAACTTCTGGGTAGATATTACTATTAAACTTCAGAAGGTTTTATGCAGTTATGGTACAGTTAGCTGTAAGTTTGCCTCTGTAACATTTCATACAAAAATCAATTACTGCAATTGTGTGTTTATGTGTCCTAAATTTAGTCTCATTCAGTATAATTTCAATTAGCATTTGTTCTATCTTTATGTGCTGTTTTCCATGCTGTTCCCCATGATTGTGATAGTATAATGTTGATGCTTAAAAGCCATGCTAAGTATAGAAGTTTCAGTAATCAGCTACAGTCTCAGCAGTGTGATCATTT
>OU015748.1:30882588-30903295 GCA_907169655.1 Acomys percivali | reverse complement strand
GTGTGTGTGTGTGTGTGTGTGTGTGTGTGTGTGTGTGTGTAATAACTATTTAACTACTAGTTAAAAATCCATGAACTTAAAAGAGAGCAAGAAGGAGCATATAGGACAGTTTGGAAGAAGAAAATGAAAAGTATTGTAAATGTAATCTCAAAATAAATAAAAATAAAATGTATATAGTACTTGGGTATCATATGTAAAACCTTCATTATAATTCAAAATACCCCCAAATGATTGAAATAATATCTCTCTATTACATAATGGATGAGATAGATAATTAAGATATTTAGGAGCCAACGAATACTCAGAATCTTTTCATCTCTGAATATAAATTATAATAGTGATTAACTTGCAGATTTACAGTTACAATTAGAAAGTACATATAAAAATCTATATAAAACCTAGAACATGTTTTTAAAAAAAACCAAAATGAATAGTAATTGTTTCTAAAATCACACTCTCACTACTTTGCTATCAAATATAGTAAATTTAATTTCTCCTCAGGAAATGGAGACTGAAGTTATTTTAGGTATCCATATTCAAGGACATATTATTTAGCACACAGTCTTGAAGTATGTGCAAAATCATGAGTTAAAGTTAGGAAATGAAAATCATATTACAGAAGTTTAAGTGATTAAAAAAAATTTTAAGGATAAAAGGTTTAACTATTTGTGTATTTCTAGAAAAATAAATTAGACAATGTTCTTTTTATGTATTTTCCATGTGCAGTAAGATAAATGCTTGGACAGAAGAAAGATCAATATCTATTTTCTTTCTAAACAACTAATAGCTACAAATATTAAGCACAATTTTGTTCAATTTTCCTGTTTCACAGTCTCTTTTTTTAAAAATTACTAAGTCTTCCAGATACTGTATTTCTTAAACAATATTAGTAAAACCATAAGTCCTTAGAGGCTGCTATGAAGCTACAAGTTATTTGGTATTTTTTTACTTAGTATGTGGTTGTGGTGTGAAATGTAACTGTGAAAATAACATTGTGGGCTGCTATATTTACCCTCTCAATGATTTAAGCATTACATCAAGTTTACCAAGTTTATAATTACTTTTTATCACTTGCTGCTGCAGGCGTAACCTGAGAGAAAAAATTAGCAGTTGCTTTCTGAGCCTTACACCATTTCCCACTACAGGAAGTCAGTGTTTAACTGACAGGTTGATTGACTGCTCAAGGAAATACAAGTGAGTAAACAGGAAAAACTCACTCTGCTATCCTGCCTTGCACAGTTTTATTTTTATTACCATTTTTAGATTAGATCCAAGAAATATGTAAGGCAGAGTGAAAATACTTCTGTGAAATATTCCTGGGGAAGTATAGTAATAGTGAGGAACAAACATTTAATAAGGAATATTTAAATATAGATGCAGATTAATATGGAAAATTATTTTTAATCATGCTGTTTTTCTCTCCTTGTCTAATTTTCTTTCACTACAATCTTATTTTTGTTGAATATTCCACATTTGTATTTTTCTACAAGATAAAGGTTTAGAAATTTCAGATATTCAAATTATTTAAGAAGTAAACTAGTCAAAATAATAAATAAATAAACTGAACATTAGTCTTTCATGTAAATGTTTAAAGTGAAATTCATGTTTTATGAATTCCTTTCTTCAAGATTTTCATGTGTTAAAATAAATATCTGTGAGTGAAAATTAGGATATAATACAGTGAAAACCAGAACATATTTGCAAAGATGGTATTATAATTGCAAAATTAACTTCTTGAGACAGTGACTTCATCTAATTAGCCATCAATTTTCATAGTTAAAATTAAAAACATCTAATATTTAAGTATATGAGTATTTAGTATATTGAAACATGACAAAATATTTCAAATGGATAAAACAGTAAATTATTAAAGAAAAATAAATACTCTTGTACAAATATATAATGAAAAATATGTAGAACAGAAATTTTAGACTATCACATAATTACAAATAATTAGAATACACCAAGATTTAAATTGATGAAAAGGCTGTGGCAGTAAGGCAATCATAATTTAACAAATATACTGTGTAAATTGATATATGCAATTTGGAAAACTCAAAAAGGTAAAAGATAGATGAGCCTTTAAACCCATTTATTCAAATAATTCTAGTACTAAGAAATATTGTAAAAATGTCCTCATGAACATTTCTACATATATATTCAAATAAAATTGTTTATAAAAATGAAACATTATATTCCTGTAGTGTATGTCTGAATCATGACATTCCTTTGAACATTGAAAAAATTGAAACATACTATAGCACAGTTAAATATAATTTTAATACTGTTATATACTTTATATTGTATTGTATTTAAAGTAAAATTAATACAATATATTGTCTTATTACAAATTAGCATTAATATTACTATCACTATTGATAATTCTACTTTATTTTTTATTATAAGTTCAAAAAAGACTTTTTATATTTGAAATGTTTAAAAAAAGACATTCCAAGCATTTGAATCAATTTCATTCAGAACTAATGATGCATTGAAAAAAAGTAAAATAATCTGTAAAATAGCGTATTGAGCCGAAAGTAAAATTTGTATCTACAATAACACCTAAAATATTGAAACAGAGATATTAGAAAATTTAAGAAATGAAGAAAAAGTTAGATTACTTGAAAAGAAGTACAAAATTTAACATAAAAATTGTAACAGAGAATTAATGATTGTATTTTTCCAAAGGCTTTAAGACTAGACAATTTTTCCATTTTCTGTAGTTGGCATATTAATATGAAAATAACATGTGGATTAAATAAATGCTTTTTAAATAAGTGTACAATATATACTTAGTCAAAGAATATTAAATTGCACGTTAAAATTATTTTATTTTTAGAATATAAATATTTTAGAATTTCCTTCATGTAAACTGTATTCACAATATTTCTATCCCTCCTTTTTGCAATATAACTCATTCCTGCCTCCTCAGTCCTTCCTAAATTAATGAAATTCTTCTTTTTAATTATTATTGTTACATACATATACATATAAGTCTCTCTGTGTATTTGCATGGAAAAGAAATTATATCTATATTATTCTCTGTGTGTATGTGTGTTATATTCAATAGATACATATGTGTGCATTTGTACATATATAATCTATGCAAAATGTTAAATCTATTTTTGGTTCCAATATATATGTGAGTTTAGGGCTGACAAATTGGTCTTTTCTAACCTAGAAAGGGAACCACTGGAGGAGAGTGTTTCTATTCTCATAAGATTTTAATTGCCTCTAGCTCTTCATCTAATGGTGAGTTCTTTTTAGATTTCTCTTATACATCTTCGTATGTCAACTTATGTTATCACTAAATGCATCACGTTTAGACAAGCATATTGTTATGTCTCCATAGATGGAATTCCCTTGTATATTGAAGGCCTTATCTCACAGAAGATGCCCTAGTCTTGGGCTTTTACAATCTTTCTGTTCCCTCTGCTTATCCTTAGGTACAGGAGTTGTGTTTTAAATTTATAATCTGGGGTGCATCAATTTATAGTCAGTTGTTCTTTGCTACTTGGACATTTGTAGATGTTTGAGGACATTTGTAGATATCTGCCAGAGAAGGAAGCTTCTCTGATGAAGGTGCAAATTATACATGTCCATGTAATTGCACCGATTTTGAAAAGAGGACTTAGTAAGTTCTCTTCTAGGTTCTATGACCTACTCAGTTACAGGCAGTTGGTTAGGTTTACAGCATGATCCATGTGTTCATTGATATTCACCTGTCCTCATGTCAAACAAATACCTCTTAATAACTGTACTACTATACCTTTGGGAATAACTTGTCAGGGTGCAGAGTTTCATGTTTCATCAGCTTACAGATTGATTCAAGTGTTTTAAAAACACAGAATATCTTCTATGCACTTTATAAACACATATACTTTACATATTACTTGAGGAAAATATAGGATGATTTAAAAATTACAATATATACTTATAAACTGATTCTTAATCTATATAAATATCTACGACTTGAAAATAAAATTAGAAAAAGATATCCATTCAAATTAAGTAAGACTTCTGCTAATAGCATATAATAAAAACTACATGTAATTTTTAAAGATTTATTTTCTTGTAGTAGAAAATACCAGTGACAATATACCTTTGTCTTGTGTCATATTTTTCATTTATTGAAAAAATTATTTAATGTATTATATTCTGACTATGATTTCTTCAACTGTAACTCCTCCCAGATATTACCACCTTCCTTCTCAGTCAAATTCACACTTTCTTCCCCTTTAGAACATAAATATGAGTCTAAATCTAATACTAAATAAAATAAGATAAAACAAAAAGATATCAGAACAGGACAAAAGGAACTGAAGAAAATGAGACCAAGAAAGTGCAAGGAACACAACAAACAGGAATACACAGAATCACACAGAGAAATACCATAAAAACACAAAGTCAGGAACATATATATATATGCAAAAACTTGTAGATGGCTCAGAGTATGTGTATGTAACAATAATAATTAAAAAGAGGGAGTTTATTGATTTGAGAGGGATTGAGGAGGCATGGGATGAGTTATATTGAGAAAAAGAGGTATAGAAATATTGTGAATACAAACACATATGTATAAGTCACTCTGTGTATTTGCATGGAAAAAAATTATATCTATATCAGTCTCTATGTGTATGTGTGTTATATTCATTAGATACATATGTGTACATATTAAGATTATATATTGTAACTGTGTATGGAATTAAAAAATAGAAGCAAAAACAAATCAGTGAACATCAAAATCTATTGTATTACATCTTTTATACATATAATTAATAAAAACGAAGCTACATACATCTCCTCCACATTAGAACACAATCAAATACCAAAGAAAGTGCTTGAAAAGTAAAATAAAAAAAGAAAGTAATAAAGATAATTTTTATGGCTGTAAACATATTTTTGTTTTTATCTCATATGTGGGATGCGAAACAGATTTATGTGAGGATGTGTGATGTTTGTCCAGTAATTAATAATTGGGTGACATAAGGCTCTAGCAAGCTACTGACTAGCTCAATTAATCAAATTAATTCATATGAGGATAGATCAATGTAAAATTTCAGAACATTAAGAGAAGAGTAACAGAATTTTTTCAGGAGGGGGCTGTTTTGATGTACTGTCCCTCTGTGTAAAACTAGCTGTCCTCAAACAACCTCTGTAGACCAGGAAGGCCTCCAACTCATAGAAATTCATCTGCCTCTGCCTCCCAATTGCTGGGTTTAAATATATGTGCCAATATGCCCAGTACAGACATTGCTTCCAAGGAACAAAAAATCATAGCTCAGGATAAGTTGAAAGAAAATTATAAATATGATTTTTTTTTGGTTTTTTTGAGACAGGGTTTCTCTGTGTAATCTTGGCTGTCCTGTACCTGCTTTGTAGACCAGGCTGGCCTCGAACTCACAGCAATCCACCTGCCTCTGCCTCCCGAGGCAGGGATTATAGGCATGCGCCACCACGCCCGGCTATAAATATGAATTTTCAAGCAATCATCACCTATGGGTTGTTAGTTTGGGGGAACATTATCTTTCTGGTTTTTGTTTTGTTTTGTTTGGGTTTTTTTTTGTTTTGTTTTGTTTTGTTTTTAGTCTTTTAGTCAATTATAGGCTTGTCAACTACCCCTGAACCTACCACCTGCCCTGAATATTTAGATACTAGTGTCCCAGTGTTACTCCATTGGATCTCAGCATTTCTCCATCGAAGAAAACTGATTTACCACTCAAGCTGGTATTAAAGGCAGTGCAGCTGTTAATCTTTAGCCTAGTGACTAGGTTTTCTTTCACTCATTAGTTCATAATGTGGCCGGTGCTTTGAATACCTTGTTTTCTCCTGAAGTGGTAAGAATCTGTGAACTGACCATTTAGAGGAATGTTCGGCATACGTGGGGACAGGATCATTTCAGGACATTAGAAACCTTCTTCTCATGTGTGCGTATGGCCAGTAAAGCAATTTTTTGAGACACAAGGTCTTTGCTGCTATCTGATCTGGGGACATGAGTAAGGTTGACTGGTTGGGAATATTAGCCTAAAGAATAAATATCCCCAGTTTTCATGTTTTACCTGAAGTTCTCCTTCAAGTATTCTTTGACCAGTGATTGGAAAGGTAAGCACAAACACGCAAATCAAAGTTAATGTATTTGCATCTCTACTGTGTGTTTTTTAATTTTTGCCTGTTTGTCATAATAATTTTCAGACAGACTCACAAGTCCCTCTCCAGTGTCATCTGGCTTTAGTTGGCTATACTTGGTAATGTAGTCATCTGAACAATTTTAAATCAAACTACATATTTTATTTTGCTTTCTATATAAATGTTTGTACATCTCTCAAAACAATAAACTTGAAGTCTCAGAGCTTGTGGGAATGGCCAATGAATGAGTTTTGTAACTTGAGGTCCTTGACAAAGAGGCAGTCCATTCCCAACAGTGCCTTAACAGCTAGGAACTGGCAGTTAAATGACCCACACACCTAGGGTAGAAACAAACACAGTTGGCAAAAAATGCTAAAGTAATCATTCCTAATGGTATTCTGACATAGACTGATGCCTATCCTGACCATCTTCAGAGAC
Source organism: Acomys percivali (assembly GCA_907169655.1). NCBI lineage: Eukaryota > Metazoa > Chordata > Mammalia > Rodentia > Muridae > Acomys > Acomys percivali. The sequence continues at coordinate 30,896,731 of OU015748.1, read as the reverse complement.
GCTTCCTCTGGCAGCAGATGGGAGCAGGTGCAGACCCACAGCTAAACATTAGGTGATGCTCTCAGGAACCTCTTAGAAGAGGGAGAGGAAGGACTTTAGATCAGAGAAATCATAAAAACACACACACACACCAAAAAAAAACAAAAAACAAAAAACAAAACAAAACAAAAACAGTTAACAGAATCATCTGAGAAGGCTCATAGAGGCTCACAGAGACTGAACCTGCAATCACAGAGCCTGCATAATCCTGCACTTAGTCCTCTGCAAGTTTTAGTGTAATTGTTCTGTGTTTTTTGTTGGACTTCTAATGGTGGGCATGGGCAGGTCTCTGACTCTTTTGGAGAGGAAAGTGTGAGATGGACTGAGAGGAGTAGAGGAAGAGGAGGTTGTGGTTAGGATGTATTTTATGAGAAAATTTTAAAAATACAAAATAAACTTTTGAAAATTGAAATTTTATAGCCTTTATCTGACATCTCCACATGTGTTCTCTTCATAGTCCTTAAGAGCTATCATCTTACTTTTGATTCTGATGAACTAGACTGCCTCATATTCTGATATGCATGAAATTATGTAACATTTATCCTTTTTTTCCAACTGACAGTGAAACCTTCTGGGAGCATCTATTGTGTTATCAGGAAGAACAGTATTTATTTACTTACATAGCCAAACAGATAAAACTAAGGAACCAGCCAAGGACAATACAGGTGGTAAACTTCAAACCCCTACTCAGATCTAGCCAATAGACAGAACACTTTCCACAGTTGAGTGGAGAGTGGGATATGAGTTTCACATGAACTCAGGTGCCTCATATTTGACCACATCCCCTGGAGGGGGAGACCTGGTAGCACCCAGAGGAAGGATAGCAGGATACCAAGAAGAGACTTGATACCCTATGAGCATATACAGGGGGAGGAAGTCCTCCTCAGGAACAGTCATAGGGGAGGGGAATAAGGGGAAAATGGGAGGAAGGGAGGAATGGGAGGATACAAGGAATGGGATAACCATTGAGATGTAACAAGAATAAATTAATAAAAAAATTTTAAAAAATTCTTTGATATCACCTGGCTATGCCCTAATAAAGTAAAGATAAAATTATATAAGTGAAAAAGGATTGCAATTTGGTTTACCTAATCTTGATGAGAAATTAATTTAGTGACCTGCATCACTACAAAGTTACAGTTGTTTTCCCAATGATCATCCGACTGACAGGGAACTGTAGCTTTATTCATTGTCCAGAGTCACAGGGGACAATGAAAGCAAAGGTTGCTTGAGTTAGAAAAGGCTCAAGTCCAACTTTTCAAATATGATTTCCCTGAATTACTATTACCTGGGTAGCATTGTAAAAAAAAAACAAAACACTTCGAACAAACAAACAATCCTAAATAGTAATACTTTGGTTGGTCAAAGAGTGCCTGTAAATCTACAACCCACACTTCTTTCATTCTTTCAGGTGCCAATGAATGTTTAATTTATTTCTATATTTCAATTACTGTGAAAATTCTCATATCAACACAATAACACTGATGGGCTGATCCTTTCAAATTAGAACTTAATTCCTTTTGGTTATACTTAGAATTATATTTTATACTTCATAGTGCTGTTCTCCTTTTTAGGCCATACATATTAATTCTAGAAGAAATTATTGATGTACTTAATATGTACTTTGAGAATAGATTTTTATTGGAATAAATTTTTTTTAGTGTTTTATTTTCTTCTACTTACACGACTATTCTTTGTCTTAATTTTTAAAAAACTGTTCTGGCGATCAAAGCTTGTCTGTTACAGTAAAACATGACAACAAGCTATATTTTAACTGTGATTTCCATATTTTTATTAAAATTCTAGAATTACAACTGATGTCATTATTTTTTAAGGAGTAGAATTACCTGCTAGAGTTCTACAGTGATAATTAATGCAACAGAGATTAAAGCATACATTTTATAGGATATTTCATGTGGTGACTTTATACTAACTTTAAAAGCTAAAACCCTACAATGTTCCAAATTCAATTTTAAACTCAGTAGTACTATTCGATTAATTCTGCTAGATTTTCCTGTACATCTTGGTAAGGACTTGCCTTTTATGTAAATGTGGCCAGTGTAATTTAGGAAGAGCTTCTAAATTAAACCAGCTGACAGCTACACTTCAAATTGGGTGTGCCTTCTCGCATAACTTAAGTGAAAAAGAGCCAAGAATGCAAGTTCTAAGTCTGCTAAAGGAAGGAGAAAACCTGTTCAAGTCATATTTTAATTTTCAATTTTCATGTTAGAATCATCTATGGTGATATACTTATCACTTTCAAATTCATTCATATTCAACTAGATGGCTTATTTCAACTCTTATTTTCTCTACACAAGCATTTCTGATAAAGAATGTCCAGCTTTGCTTTAGCTAATCAGTATTCATCCTTCATGCCTTTACTAAACTCAACTATTATTTTTAACATTTCTCATTTACCAAACCTGCTACATATTATCATTCAGTTCTTGCAGTAATTGTCACTGCATCCTCCTATCATTCTTCCATGTTATACTTCTAAGACATGTTTGTTTGTGTTTATTTTTATTTTGACCTTCCAAATTGGTTCCCTCTTCAATAGTATATATTCACTGCAAAAATTATGGTTTCATTATGACACTTTTATACATATGTATCAAGTGCCTTCAGTTGTACTCACCTCCATTATTTTCTCTTGTTCTGATCCCCTTCTATTTCCTAAAATGTCCCTTTGTGATTTATATTTTCATATAAATAAATTCAATACATTATAGAAAACTTGTAATATTTGTCCTCTGAGCCTGATTTCTTATTTTGTTTACTCAGATAAACTTGGGTTACGTGGAGTTTTTGTTAAATCATACAAAAACATTGAATGAATCTTTTTAAAATTGTCTTAGACACTAAACCTATTATTTCCACTATTAATGTGTATTTTACTTTATCTTCTGTGTTTTTTCTCTTGTTATTCCTTTCTGATTTTACTTATTTCTCTCCATTTGCCTTTTAGTAATCCATGGATTTTTAAAAAGTTTTTTATTAATTTATTCTTGTTACATCTCAATGGTTATCCCATCCCTTGTATCCTCCCATTCTTCCCTCCCTCCCAGTTTCCCCTTATTCCCCTCCCCTATGACTGTTCCTCAAGGGGATTTCCTCCCCCTGTATATGTTCATAGGGTATCAAGTCTCTTCTTGGTAACCTGCTATCCTTCCTCTGAGTGCCACCATGTCTCTCCCTCCAGGGGACATGGTCAAATATGTGGCACCAGAGTACGTGTGAAAGTCATACCCCACTCTCCACTCAAGTGTGGAGAATGTTCTGCCCATTGGCTAGATCTGGGTAGGGGTTTAAAGTTTATGGCCTGTATTGTCCTTGGCTAGTGCCTTAGTTTGAGCGGGACCCCTGGGCCCATATCTGCCTATCATAATGTTCTACTTTTAGGTTTCTAGGACCCTCTGGATCCTTCTACTTTGCTATTCTGCCATGCTTCTCTCATCCTTCTTCATGATATACTATGAGAAAAGTCAACTGAAGCCTTTTGATAACTCTTTTGATCTCCAGTTTTTTTTTTTTTTTTTTTTTTGTCCCTAAGCTCTACTATCATTATACTTACTGAAAATCAGCTGTCCTCACACCCTTATGTTGACTTTGCTGGCACAGCTCTCTGTCACTAACTTTTAGATTCTGTGTTTCTCAGAATACTGAATCTAATTAGTGTCATTGATTACATTTAATAGGGTGCAGTGACAATGAAATAGAAGGATGTCCCTTAGTTGTTTTCTTTTTTTTTCCCCTGCCCTCAGCAGATGCGGCTCTGTTTCTTTTCTGCTTTTTGCTACCTCCAGTATATACAACTTTCACAAGGTAACTTTACACCTTGAGTTCTCCTAACACTGCTGTTGTTTTCATTTTTCATTGCAAAGGGGCGATTAAGATTTCTTAATGTCCTAGCTTCTGGATGGCTTAAATATTTATCTTCATTTATAAAGTCATATTAAAATTTTCTAATTGAATGATTAACATAATTCAAGTTTTAAATCTTTCATATCAAAAGAAACTAAAGTTTCATATATCAACTATATCTAGTATTTTTTTTTAAATCTGAAATTTACATTGAACACACACACACACACAGAGAGAGAGAGAGAGAGAGAGAGAGAGAGAGAGAGAGAGAGAGAGTGAGTTTATTTGTTTGTCTTTTATTGAAACATGGTTTCTCTGTGTGTCCTTGGCTCAGAGTCACAAACTCACAGCAATCTGCCTGCCACTGCCTCCCTGAGGGCTGGGATTAAATGTTTGTGCCACAAATTTCGGAAATTCCTTGTTTTTAATAGCTGAATAGTATTCCATAGTGTAAATATACCACAGTTTCTTTATCCATTCTTCTATTGAGGGACACGTAGGCTGTTTCCATGTTCTGGCTATTATGAGTAAGGAAGTTATGAACATGGTTGAGCATATGTCCCTGTTGTGTGGTAGTGCATCTTCTCGGTATATTCCAAGGAGTGGAATAGCTGGGTCTTGAGGAAGCCCTATTCCCATTTTTCTGAGAAAGCGCCAGATAGATTTCCAAAGTGGTTGTACCAGTTTGCATTCCCACCAGCAATGAAGGAGTGTTCTTCTCTCTCCACATACTCACCAGCATGTGGTGTCAGTTGAGTTATTGATCTTAGCCATTCTGATGGGTGTAAGATGGAATCTCAGTGTCATTTTGATTTGTATTTCTCTGATGACTAAGGAGGTCAAGCATTTCTTTAAGTGTTTCTCCGCCATTTGATATTCCTCTGTTGAGAATTCTCTGTTTAGTTCTGAGCCCCATTTCTCTATTGGGTTATTTATCATAATGAGTGAGCTCACGCAGAAGCAAAAAGAGTCAAATGGTATATACTCACTTATATCGAGACACTAGTCCAAGGGGTACGCCCCCATGAAAAACTTTACCTACCAGGAAAGTGGGTCAGAGGGGAGAAAATCCTATTGGTACTTTAGGGGTGAGAAGCCTGGGAGAATGAGGAAACAGAAGGATCCAGAGGGTCCTCCTCAAACTATGGCACCAACCAAGGAAAATATAGGAAGTAAACTTTGAACCCCTACCCAGTCTAGCCGATGGAGAGGACATTCTCCATCATTAAGTGGAGAAGGAGATCTGACCTTCACACAAACTCTGGTGCCCCATATTGGACCATGTCCTTTGGATGGGGAGGCCTGGTGGCACTCAGAGGAAAGATAATAAGTCACCAAGAAGAGACTCGGTACCCTAGGAGCATATACAGGGGGAGGAAGTCCCCCTCAGTCACAGACATAGGGAAAGGGAGTAGAGGGGGAAGCTGGAGGGAGGAAATAAAGGGAGGATATAAGAGATGGGCTAACAATTGAGATGTAATATGAATAAATTAATTAAAAAATAAATAAATAAATGTGTGTGCCACCATTATTTTTCTTAATCTCCTATAAATATACATTAAAATCAATTTTTGAATAAAGAGCATATATGTAAAATATTAACAATTGAGTTTATGGCATTTAAAATCGTGTAGAAAAAAATCTGTGCCTAAAAAGCAACATTTAAAATTAGCTAATTGTAATGAAAAGACCCATTTGAAATGTGAGCAGAGCCTTGCTGTGGGCTGTCTTACTGGACTGAGCACAAAAAGAAAATGATTTAAGCAGCTTCATTTCATCTATCTCTGCTTTCTGAGTGTATGCAATGTTATAAGGTGCCTTAAATGCCAGCCATCATGCCTTCTTTAAAATGTTGAACTCTGTCCCTTAAACTTTAAGTCACAGTAAACCCTACCTCCCTTAAGTTACTACTTGTGACTCCAATTAGTGAAGCAACAAATTTCCTTTGTCTTTAAGATAGTTTCTGTTCTTCTACCATATTTTTTTTTTTGACCATAAAATGCACTTTTTCCCATCCAAAAGTGAAGAGGAAATTAGGGTGTGCCTTATGGTCTGATTGCTGTTATTTGTTTGGTTCGCTGGTTTGTTTTTCTTTGTTATTTTCCAAACCTTGACATTAATTACTTTAAAAAGTTGCATATTTATTTTGCTTTCTGACTCTGTGCTTGTGCCTTCAATACTTTCACAATGCTTTTCTGTTCCTCAATAAGGAAAGCCTGCTTGATCCTGTCGCAGACACACTTGGCACACATGGAACCACCATAGGCCCTGCTGATGTGCGTCTTTGTCTTAGACAATCTCATAAGGACTTTGAGTCTCACAGCACGAACCCCTTGCAGTCAGCCTGGGCACACAACACATGCAGGTGTAGTTGCTTTCCCAACCTTTTTGGTGTTCAGATGAACAATCCTGTTGCCAGGGGTTCGCCACAGCCTAGTTTTGTTAGAGGATATATTGTAGGAGAGCCTATGATGGTAAATCAAATGCTGGACTATTCTGAGTGCTGCTTAGGGGGCACTGGAACCACCAAAGGCTTTCTGCAGCTACAAGCCTAGAATCCACCAACCACACATCTCTCCTCACTCCTTCCCTTCACACCAGTTAGGGCACTGTCAACCAGGACTTCTTGGCCACCTAACTGAAAGGATGATTGTGGATCTTAGCCAGAAAAAGTAGTTACCAGATTTCTATTTTTACTGTTTTTCTTATTTTACTGCTCTAAAAAGTGGGTGCATCTTATTCTCAGGTGCATCTTATGGTCCTAAAAATATGGTACTTTTTAAAAATCTTATTCTTTTTAATTATTTAAACTGTGGTGGGCCATTTACTTCACTCTTATTTGCTTAACAGGACCTTTGTGCCCAGACTGTGAAAGACCAATTTAATTGAGGCCAAATTAAATAATTCTTAACTTCATGAATGCCATTGGAAAATCAAAACATTGGTGAGCCTAGTTCTCTAATCTGTGTTTTGGTTCATATTTCCATTCCCTATGCTTCTGAGTAGCCTTCAGCTGTCCAGCCTGGAAAATGTAATATGGATGATACTGACTGAACAAACAACACAAACAAGCATCTTTATCCAACTACTGTTCTTCCATGGTGCTTGCAAGAGTGACATAAACAACTTCCATCAGTAATTTAGTTTACTGGAAAGAGTCATGGTTCAGGAAAAGGAGTCAGGGAAAATCCCAGACACCTTGAAAATCCTGCTGGCAGATACATTTCTTAGAAACTTATTTAAACAACATTGGGATGGGTTATTGCCTAAAATATCATAGTCCTTGAAACTTGCTAAACATAATCTCAAGTGGAGCTCTGTGTCCTTGATGCTCTAGAGAAAAAATATGTCAGAGCAGCCTGTGTCCCTCCACAGTGCCTGCCATGTGGTTATGAAGTGACCTTAGAAGACCCAAAGGCCTGACAGAGGCTTGATTGGTTTTTGCCCTAAAGAAGAACCAACCAGCAGCTTCTATCTGGTTCAGCTCAGCATAGCCTGTCAGATTTGATCTTAGGAAAAAATAACAAAAGGCATTTTACATTACAGTAATAAACACACACATTCACAAAAATTCACCCAGGCTCAATGGTCACACATACAAACACACACACACACACACACACACATTTGTCCACATGCACACATGCACATATCTACTGTTTTTCTCAGTTCCTACAGATTTCTTAACTTGAAATGCAAATTGTGTGTAGGAAAGGCTTTGTTTCTGAGATACTTATTAAGCAAAACTCTTTTTAATTATGCTTGACATTTATGGTCAATCTGTTTTCTGTTAGTAATTCTTCTTATTTGATTATTAAAAAAGAGAAAAAGTAAACAAATCCACTTTGCATGTTGTGTTTAGTTCAAACTATTTCAGGTTTAAATGTTGACCTAAGAGAATGTTATTGTTATTTTTGGGCCTAGAACAACGAGATTTTTCTGTTTGCTTAATCCATTGATACAGCTGCCTTCCCCGCTAACAACTATCTGGTCAAATTACTTTCTCATTCTTAGAAATTTCACCAACATGGACTCCCACTATGAGTTTCACATTATGACCATGTGTATAGCTTCACTGTTCCCTCATACAACATCTAAGGTGAAATAACAGTTATTCTGTTACTAATTTAGATCTTGAAGTTTTGGATGTTAATCAAGTCAGGAAAAATATGGCACTTTATGCTCATGGATAAGCTTTTAAATTCTGAGTATCATTGAGAATTAAATGATTATTTGTGACAGGTTGTAGTGGCAAACACCTTTAATTCCACCCCACGGGAAGCAGAGGCAGGACAATTTCTGTGAGTTTGAGGCCTGACCGGGCTACAGAGAGATTGCAGGACAGACAGGGTTACATACAGAGAAAACTTTTCTCAAAAAACCAAACAAATAAAAATGACTGTATATTTGTAAAATGAAACAAAACATTTACTTAATAGTAAAAGTTCAGAAATAATAATTAACCATCATTTTGTCCAATGTTGCTATGAGAAAATAAATTTTTAATAAAAAAATCCTTACAACAAAACCAACTGATGAATCATTGCATACAGGTATGGTTAACATATGCTCATAAGTGTCACAATATTATACTTTGTTAAGTGTGGTATAGCATCTTTCTATGGAAGCATTAAGCTGAGGCTTATGATATCTGGTAAATCTGACTGTCTTTAAACAACCATATATGCTTCTCCTTTATATCTGTGAGATAGTAAAGTTTAGTTTTATAGGTCACTATTAACTGCTATTAAAATTGATCAGGCAATATCAAAAATTAAGTAAGAAAATATTTAAACATCCAGATATTTACATACTATTCATTGTATTACATACATTCCTATTGATAGCATAGGAATAAAAGGCAACTAGTCATATTTTAATATTCTATAAAAACAGAGTGATTGTATAACCTATTAAAATATGTCATCATCTTAACAGCAATGAACCAGTTTCTCTAGTATAGAATTCCACATACATGTTAGTGACACTGTGTTTGAATACTTTATGAAAGGTGATAGATTAACAATATATGTGCCATTTAACACAGATATTGAAAAAAGAGTATTTGAAAAAGAACAAGAAGGAATATATGGGAAGTTTGGAGAGAGAAGAAGAAAGGTAGAAGTGATGTAATTATAGTATCACCTCAAAATTTGAACAAAACTTTAATTGATTAGTGGATACTATAAATGCAGGGTAGGTATAGAAATTCTATTTGTCTCTCATAATCATTACACAAGGAGAGTCTGAAGTGTCTTGGTAATCAAATATGTATTCCACTTCTAACAAAGAAAATGGCAGATTGTTAGGCCCTTATACTGGTAGATTGTTAGGCCCTTATACTGGTAGATTGTTAGGTCCTTATACTGGTAGATTGTTAGGTCCTTATATGCATTTGTGTTTGTGCTGCAGGGATCATGTTTCTGCCTCTCCATTGTTGGAATTAAAAATGTTTGTCATTGCTTTTTGCTTTCTGTAGTTCCTAGGGATTTAATTAGGTTTCTATGCATGCACAGCAAAAACTATATTCATTGAGTCATGTCACTGATTCCTTTTTATTTATAGATTGTGTTAGGATTATACAATTAGCATTTCAAGATTTCCAATAGCATACAGTACAAGGTAAATGGTGTATAAATGTTATTGAAATGCCAAAATTCATTATTAGGTAGTTAAAATTTTAAACAAATGTTTCTCAAAATATGCATTTCGTTTTTCTTGCAGTAGAAAAAAGAATGTTCTTATTTTGCATATTACTTCACACATTGTGCTATCTTTAGCTTCCAAATAAATTAGGTATAATATGTTTATTATAAAAGGTGTTATAAATCAAACATCACAGTTCAAGCATGATAATTTTTAAATATATAAGAACATATTTTTATTAGCTAAGATGACCATACAGGAAGCTGTAACTTTGGCAAAATCAAGGCAGTGGAGATTGTGACTTTCATAGAATTAGGATAAAGACATGAGTACCGTGCCAATCCAGAACATGAAATTAAATATCTTTATCGGGAACATGTTAAATGCTAGCCTATGGTGTAGATAAAATGAACATAATAGTGTATGATAAAATTGCTACCATGCAGAGAAATTATTCTAATGTATCTTAGAAGTGAGAATTAATCAAAATATGAAGCAAAATGTATCCATTCAAAGATTAATTATTATCATATATAAAGCCAAATGAGCAATGTGACTAAAAATTATCACAAGTGAGAATATAAAATTATTTTAATTATAATGGCTTAGAATGCATAGCATTTTAGCTGCTTTTTTATTGAGATTAATGAGACATTAGTAACTGTTCAGAGAGGCTAAGTAAGGTGGTCCATCTGTATATACCTAGCTGTTATCATGTACATGCATGAGAATTAGGAGCTCAAGCTGCTCCTGCACAAAATAACAAGCTTTAGACTAGCTTCACTGAATTAGAACCTGTCTTAATTTAAATAAGTGAGTAAATATATAAACAAGTAAATAAATACTCTTTTTAGGAGAAGACTTTTTTACACAGAATTACCATTACAATAAAAAGTTTTGGCACAGGTAAAGGCCAAGGTCACTTTGACTGAAGATTGGTTAATGAAGAAGGATGTAATTTTAAAAATACAAGTTTAGAACTCAGGCACATTGCAGAAAACTGGCTTCATGTATTTGGTGTGACTAAAGGTAACATGAATTCACGGGGCATAAAAATTGCCTCCATTTTTGGTAAATAACACAACCTGATAGGGAGGCAAGAATGCTTATTTAGGAATATTTAAGTGTATTAGTCCAGATTAAAAAAGAAAAGATAATTATAATTTATTAAGGAAAGTTATGGTATGCACTTCTCTTTGATTTCCTGGTTGGGATAATTTATTCCTTTTGTTTAATTGGTTGTGGTTGACCTCTTACACATGTTACTAATTTTCTGCTTCTAGATACGTACAGACATTGCAGTAATGTCTAAAACTTAAAGGTACTTGAAAATTAATGGGTTTTTGTTGTTGTTTTTGTTGTTGTCAGGTTTTGTTTGTTTGTTTGTTTTGCTCAAGGATTTCCTAGAAATGATGTATTCATTTTAGGTTTAATCTTAGAAGCACTGAAGCAACAGTGAAGCAGAAAAGCTAGATTAAATCAAAACTCTAATCTCTGGATCCCATAGAGAACAGCTGAGAGAGAAAAACATGAGACTGAAAGCAAGTGTTTGCAATATATGTACTTTTCCCTCCTACTGGGTAGCCTCATGCAGTTTTGATGACAGGTATGTACTTATCTAATGGTTGCCTGTTATGTCATGCTTGGATGTTATGCCACGGAGGCCTGCTCTTTCCTGAAGGAAATGAAAGACGAGTGGCTCTGAAAGAGAGGGAACGTGACGTGGACAACTAGGAGGAAAGGAGGAAGAAGGAACTGCAATTGTGATGTAAAATAATAGAGAAGAATAAATAAATATTTAAAATCATCAAACAGGAACCAAATATACCACACACAATATTTTAGAATCCATTATTTGTTGTTGAACTCCTTTGAACATTGAGGCCTGTCCTGGAATACTTGATACATTTCATTCTATTGGAAAACCTGATTTTTCCTCTTCGAGCAGGTAAAAGTGGAAGATCAGTGGCTAACCTTTATCCTACTGGCAAAGTTTTAACTCATTCCTTCTATATTTCATTCACTTTAAAAAATATGACAAAGTAAAATAAAATATAATATAAATAACTATCATACCAGAGTTGGACAAGAGAAACCAATAGTAGAAAAAAAAAGCCGCAAGAGAAGGAACAAGAAACAGAGAACCACTCTTTCAAACACTCGGAAATCCATAATATGTAAGCAGAGGACCTAGTGCAGACCTTTGCAGGCCCTTTGTATGGTGAATAAGTTTCTGTGATTCATGTGAGTTTTGTTCATGTTGATTTAGAGGGCCTTGTTTTCTTTGTGTCTGCTATCTCAGCTAGCTTTTTACACTCTTTCTGCCTCTTCTTCTGTGGGGTTTTCTCAGCTTTTAGGGAAGGGATTTGATTAAGACGTCCATTTAGGGCTGAATGTTCTCATGTCTGAATAATGTCTTGCAATGAACAAACATTCAATTCAACTAAAAGATCAGATTTTTCCCTTAGCCCATTTGGACTTCTGTTGCCAACAGGCTAAGAGAGGAATAAATGTGTTGGTAAAGGTTATTGACTAAAATTTCCAAGGAGAGATTGGATTGCTTTTCCACAATGGAGATAATAAAGCCTATGTTTGAAGTATGTCTTATCATGTGCTATGAATAAAGTCAATGGGAACCTACAACAACCTAATCCATTCAGAATAACAAAGAACATAGATGCTTCAGGAATGAAAGTTTGTGTCAGTCCTGGAAGAAAGCCAAGACCTGTTGACGGTAAAGGGAATACAGAATGGGTAGTAGAGGAAGGTAGTTATAAAAAACAGCTAAGGTCAAATGACCAGTTGCAGCTATGAGGATTATAATTGACATGAGTGTTTCTGTCATACTTTGTTAAGATTATTCTGTACAGACATTTGTATTTTCTCTTGTCTTTATCATTTAATGGAACATAAAATGAACATCAAAAATTTTCATATTTAAGTTTGAGATTCTAAAGAAATGTCCCAAAGAGAATATTGACACTTATCTATATAATGCATTTATGGTTATACAAGAGATAGTAATATCATCTTAGATTAAATTAAACACTAATTATCATTTCCATCTGTAAATTAAGCATGGCTTAAGAAGATATGTTTCTGTATCAAGTTGATGGGGACAGACTTGTGGTGGATATTTTTGGTTGCTTACTTGACTACAACAAGAAATAACTAAAATCCAAGTAGCTGGGTATATCTGTGGAAGAATTTCTTTTAATTAAATTATTTTAATTCAGGGGAGATACTTCTAATCCTGATCTTTTGTGGTGGGAAGATGCAATATTAATCTAGTCCACACCTTCTGCTGGCATCCTAAATAAGGAACATGGAAGAGAGAAACTACCCTTGGCCTGTTTTCTTTCACTAGCAAGACCACTCTCTCACTGACTTTATAGCCTACTTCTTTGGGATTTCAGTGTATACAAAATACCAGCTGAAACATCAAGCATCATTGGATGAAAAACTACTCTCAGAATCTGTTTTGAACTGCTGTTAGGTGAAGCCTCTTAGAGGACAACTCCATTAGGCTTCTGTCCATGTTTGTAGATGCACAGGGAGTCTTGTTAGAAAATATGGGAAGGAGAAAAGGATCTGGAGGTGACAGGAGCTCCAAAAAAAAACCAACAGAACCAACCAGCCATGGCCCGGATTGTCCTGCTAAGACTAAAGCACCAACCAAGGACCACGTATGGACTGAACCTAGGCCCTCTACACAGATGTAGCAAATGGGCAGCTGAGCCTTCGTGTAGGTCTTTTAGTAAGGAGAGCAGGGGCAGTCGCTGACATGGATTCTCTTGCCAGCTTTTAGATCATTCCCCCTGGGTGCCCTGCCTTGCCAGGCCACAAGGGAATATGACATGCTCAGTCTTGATGAAACTTGATGCGCTGAGGTGGTTTGGAAGGGAGATGCCCTTTTCAGAGGAATAGAGAAGGGGATGGGGGAGAGAGTGAGGGTGGGACTGGGATGAGAGGAGGGATAGGGCTACAACCAGGATGTAAAGTGAATAAATAAAAAATAAAAATAGAATTACTGAATAATTGGGCCTACTATTGGCAGAAAGCCATTATTGAATTATGTGTAACACACTATTTACGTCATTATAATAAATAACTCCCAGATATACATGTTTGTTCTGTCTGTTCTTTTCCTCCAGAGCAACTGACTAATATTATACAGGCAATGAATGTTGCTGCTTCCCTGCATGACAAGTTTAAGACTTTGAAAAAGTTGTGCGCACTCAATCAGCCTACCAATCAAGCCAATGGAGAACGGGCAGTTTCATTGCCTGCATCCGTGTCATTTTTCATGTCCTTAGCTGAAAAGTGTTACCTTGACCCATGCTAGAAAAGATAAGTGAGATTTAAAATATCAGATTTTGTTCACACTGAGAAAGCCAAAAGTGGAGTTTAAAGATAATAGATAAAACTTTCATGGCAAAGTATTCCTTTTCAAAATTAGCTCCTTTAATTATCATTTATGCTGGTCATTAGTGGTGCAAACCTTTGATGCTAGTGATATGTTACCCCTGAGGGGAAAATGATGATAGATAGATAGATAGATAGATAGATAGATAGATAGATAGATAGATAGATA
>OU015748.1:30868961-30879637 GCA_907169655.1 Acomys percivali | reverse complement strand
AATAATAATAATAATAATAATAATAATAATAATAATAATAATAATAATAATAGCAATAAAACCTTTAAAAAGAAATACATAGAGATAAATACTTTATAAAATTGTTGTTGAATTGAATTAATAATAATGTCTTCTGTTGCATAAAAAATTAAATATGAAAATGGTTTACTACTTATAAAAGTGAAATTTCTTAGAAGGATAGAGAAAGTGGGCTTGCTTATCATTTTTATTCATGGTTGTTTCTTCTTATTTATGGTTACTCACTTATTTAGAGTTATGTTGGCATAAAATTTTCTTCTCATTGATTTCAGTTTGCATTTTTGAGTATTCCATAATGATAAGAAAAAAGCATCAGTTGGTTCAAATGTTAACCTAATAGTACAAGGAAGTGAAAATTTACAAAAATATTGACCCAAAATATGTATTAAAAATCAGGAATTCTACATTACAATTGAAACCCTGATAAAAAACAGAGATGATTCCGAAATAAATATACCATTGAAAATATGTGTTATGTAGAAATGTATTTTATAAAAGAATAATGGTAGTATGACTAAATTCAAAATAAATTTAAAATCAATATATTCAACTTATATGACATTATATAAAGTTGATCATATATAAGTTTAATAATATAGTCTAGATAGTCTTATATTTGACCTAGCACATTTCAAAAAGAAACTACAAAATTATCCAACAAAAGAAATAATGTTTCATAAGTGGGCAGTTACATGAAAATATGAAAGATAAAAAAGAGGAGCGTTTCTTCAGGAGTGAGGGCACAGTGGTTAAGTACTCAGCCTTATTTATTAGGGTACATAAGGACTCACATTGGGTTGCACATGACCTCTTGTTATTTCCTTTCTAGGGATATCTAATGTAATTTTCTTGTCTTTGCAGACAGACATGCTCAAGTCCATGTCCACTCACATGCACACACACAAACACAAATAACAGTAAAACTAAATATTCAATGATTATGTAAATACATGGAAGGCCTACAACTGTAAAATTAGTTGAAAATATAAAAGAAAAATTTCATCATTTTAACTAGTCACATCCACTACATATATCCCCAAAATAGTGATGTGGAAATTGACAATCTGAATGTTACAAATTTCAAAGGCATTTTCAAAATTTATTGTTAAGTAAAAGACAAGAAGCCTAGCAATATATGCAAGTATGGCTTTTTGATTAGGCATTTATTCCAGACCAGTCTTGTCTGTAGCAACACTATTAACATCTGGGTCTGTGTTTCTTGTTTTGAAGAATATTGTCTTTGATCTCTCTATTTTAGAAGGCATTTCTATGTCTTTACAAAGCCAGGCCATAAACACGAATATGTGCATCAATAAATATAGGATTTTATAACCATTAAGTTTATATCATCAATGAAAAAAATTCAATCAAACATAAATAAAATATTCCTTTGAAGACAATCTTTTAAACCAAACTTCTCAAGAGAGCTCTTCAGATGGAAAATGAGCACATACATAAATATTCAAGCTAAGTAATTCTTAGCAACACAAATGAAAACAAAATAATATATTATGTTAGCCCTACTGCAATGATACAATGTAGCAGACTGTTGGTAAGAATGCAGAACAAATGGAAGCAATTGTTCATATGTTGCTAGTTGGAAGGTAGCATGGCAAGACACTTCAAAACACTTGAATTTCTCAGAACATAAGTGTACATCTGTGGCTAAAATCAACCAGTCCTGGCCTAGATTATTTCCCAAAGAAATAAAGTGATGAATACCTGACTTGACTCAGTAATATAAGTATTTATAGAATCAACACAAATATCAAATAAAAGAATATAGGTATTTGTCAATGGGCAAATGAATGCACTATTAAAAAAGTTATACACTGTGTAATATTTACAAAGGGAAAAATCAGCCATTGGTGCATGATCACTGTTGAATCTCCAAAAACACACAAGAAATAAAACTTGGCAAACATTGCTAATAGAAAAACTCGGTAGTGCAAATAAATTCTAGTGCAAAAATTAAAATCAATGGTCACCTTAGTGAAAAGTCATGTTAAAGAGGAGTAGTTTTAGGAAAAGAGATGGACTTTAGATGCCACAGCTCAGACATATTACGCTGTGATAGCACTCACTGCCCCTAAAAAAAAAAAAAAAACAGAACCCACATCTGAGAGCTCACTAATGACTTTGTCTCCAATTCCATGGCATCTGATATACAATCTTCTTCCTCCATGAGCACATGCACTCATAAAGACATATGCATATACACATTAACAAATGGAAATATTTAAAATTATTTAAAATTTAAATTTAAATTTAAAATTATTTTTAAAATGGTTTTAAAGGTATTCAAAGATCCTCTAAATTCCAAGAAGTGAAATACATTAGTGAGTTAGTCATAACTTCATATATACAAACAACTTGATTTTAATTAAATTGTATAAATTAAAAGGAATAGTTTGTATTGATATGATCTTTACTTTAATATGACTTTTGTTTGTTCTAGACTACAAGAGTTTAAAAGCAACAAGACTCATGAAATATATAGTGTTAAATAGCTTCGACTGATTATAGGCAAGAAAAATGCTGAAGGTTTATAACTGGAGAAAGTAAAAGAAAAGAAAATTTATTTGAATTAAAAAATTCTGAAAAACAAATACTTTCTACAATTCAGTTTTGAAATAAGCAATGTTTTAGAGTCTATTAACTTAATAAATATTGTCTTTGGCAATTACTACTTATTGGTATGCCTGTAACTTTCATGTAAAGAGCCATGTCTGTGTTACACATATTCAAAGAGATTTGTAAGTCAGGAAGAAGCATATTCTTTCATATATTAATCCAGAACTGTGGTGCCTATTGCCTTCATGCAGAAACAAAATGTAAAGATTTGATGACATTCTATATACACAGAATTCAACTCAATTAAAGTATTATTGAATGCAAATCAGGTTGATGGACTCTTGGAGTTGCCTACACTTAGGATCATGGTGGGAGTGGGGGAACAAAAAATATCACATAATGCTATTTGTCATGATGCCATTTTTTTTTAATTTGGCATGAACTATGAACTTGACCAGTCCTAGTTGGAAAATAAAAAGAGTGGATAAATGAAGACTATTATGAAAGTTTAGAATAGTTATTATTTGTGCGGAACATAATGGATGCAAGACTCTGCAGTTTTTTGTTACTATTGCAAGTGTTTGGTTTTCCCCTGAGATGTTAGCAAATAGGCTAAAAAACACAGAGTAAGGGCAGTGCAATGATATTATGTGAATGTCCTCAAGGAAAAGTAGTTATTCTCAGGAACTTAGTTTTATAAAAAAATCTTTACAAGCGCCAGAGTCTCAGAGCTATTCATGAGCCACTAAGTCCTCTCATGTTTCTATAACTCTACAGTGAGACTCACTTTTGCAAAGACCCACTGCAAAGGGGAGAGTTTACTTAAACCGGGTTGAATCTCCAAAGTCAATTTCCACTGAAAGTCGTAATAATTATTAATTCAAAAGATGTAGCAACAATGCAATAAAAGACACATATGATTTACATTAAAGCAGGACAACACTCATCAATTTTAACCTTAATATGCCCAAGAGTTAAATACTGAATTGGAAACACAATTTCATTTGCAATGAGAGAAGTGATAAAGATGGAACTAAGCCCTGAATGTATAGTGCCAGTAGCTCATCATAAAGATAAAAATGACACAACTTTAAATACATACTGATTCTGCCACAAAGAATTTCATGGGATTTATCAGCCAAGACTGGCTTATATTTTCTTTCAAACTTCAGTTATCGTTAATGAGATTTTAAGCTACTATTTAGCATGTGTTCTATATCAGTGGACAAGAGTTGTTCATAAATATTCTTCAAGCATTTTTTGCAGAATTTAGGGTGATATGCTCTAAACGGAAGAGTAAATATCTGAAACCCGTTTTTTAACATCAGCTTATATTTCAGTATGTCTGAGAAAAAGAACAGATTTGTGCTTGAATAGTTTCCAAGCAATCTGTTTAGCTCTTCTCTGCTTCGATTCAATTTCATAAACAAGTTGTATTTTAATCTACTCTGGTGTTAAACTAAAGCTAACCTTTTGCTGTTGTTATATAACATGGTTTTACAACACAAATTGAAATAACAGGACATTTTGAGGCAAGGTCTGCTTTGAATAGATTTTTCAATCATTTTCCTATGTTGTCATCCTGATCATATACTATTTAAGGTTGCTGAATTTTACTGAGAAGCTGTTCTGTTTTCTCACATTTTGATTGATTTCATTTATCATAAGTGATTCTACTTAGCTGAGTTACTGTTAGAAATCATAGCATGTACTTACTTGAACTATAAAATCTGAAGCTTAATAAATGCATGTGATTATTACATGATGCTCAGTATTAGAAAACAGAATGTTATACAGTGATATAGATTTTTAATAGATGTAAATCTGTCTGCTCTAGGGATATAACTCACAGGATAGGTTTTTGCTTGCAAGTATGAAGACTAAAGATCAGAGCCCATGTAAAAGCTCAAACTAGTTTGAATACTTAGAATTAGAACACAAAGTATTTCTGAACAAAGTTGGCCATATTCACAAGGCATGGCTTAGCTGATAGACTCTACCATGTCCCAGTGAATAAACTGGAGAGTTCTGATGGAAAACTAATACTAACCCTATACATACATGTTGGCATATGTATGGACACAGAAGTGTGTTTACACACATTGGCACATGCACGTAGACACACAAAATACTCTTGAATTATTTAATTTTATTTCTAGTCAGTTT
Organism: Acomys percivali; assembly: GCA_907169655.1. Lineage (NCBI taxonomy): Eukaryota > Metazoa > Chordata > Mammalia > Rodentia > Muridae > Acomys > Acomys percivali. The sequence continues at coordinate 30,874,858 of OU015748.1, read as the reverse complement.
CAATGAAATATAGAATAAAAGTTAATTTAATATTACTTTTAAATTCATCTGTTTATCTATGAGAAATAGATATTCTGGTCGGTTTTTTTGTAAACATAAGAAATGGTTATCTGAAAAAAGCCAACATTAGTTGCAAAAAACGCCTCTTTCAGATTTCTCTATAGACAAATCTGGAGTACTTTACTTGCAATAACTGACATAATAATTGTAATATATATATATATATATTTTCATATATATATGTATATACATATAGGTATGCAACCAAACAAAAAATAGACTGATAAAGGAACAAGTAAATAAACAATATTTCCCTATGCCTTTAAGTTTTGTTTTTTTAACTTAATTTTAATTTTATTAATTTATTCAGGTTACAACTCAATTGTTATCCCATCACTTGTATCCTCCCATTCCTCCCTCCCTCCCACTTTCACCCTATTCCCCTCAGCTAGGTCTACGACCAAGGGGGACTGCCTCCCCCACTGTACGGTCATAAGTTATCAAGTCTCATTTTAGTAGCCTGCTTGTTCTTTCTTTGAGTGCCATCAGGCCTCCCCAACAAGGAGATGTGGTCAAATATGGAGCACCAGAGTTCATGTGAAAGTCAATCCCCTCTTTCCACATAACTGTGGAGAATTTCCTGTCCATTGGGTAGATCAGAGTAGGGGTTTGAAGTTTACTATGTATTGTCCTTGGTTAGTGCAAGTTTGAGCAGATACCCCTGGGCCCTGATCCACCCATCACGACGTGTTTTTAGGACCCTCTGGGTTCTTCTATTTCCCATCTCCTATATTTCTTTTACTTAGAATCTCAGTACGATGTCCTCACATCTATCCCAATCTTCTGGTAAGTGAAGACTTTTGTGGGATGTGCCTTTTGGGCTAGTGCCCAATTATAAGTGAATATATACCATGTGAGACTTTTTGCTTCTGTGTAACTCACTCATTATGATCATTTCTAAGCCCATCCATTTGTCCACAAAATTTGGAATTTCCTTGTTTTTAATATCTGCGTAGTATTCCATAGTGTAACGGTCCAACAGTTTCTGTATCCATTCTTCAACAGAGAGACATTTGGGCTGTTTCCAGGTTCTGGCTATTATAAATAATGCTGCTTTGAACATGATTGGGCATATGTTCTTGTTGTGTGAGGCCACAGTCACATTGATACCTAAACCAGACAAAGATCCAACATACAAAAGAGAATTTCAGACCAATTTCTCTTATGAACATTGATGCAAAAAAACTCAATAAAATACTCACAAAATGAATGCAAGAACATATCAAAGATATCATTCACCATCACCAGGTAGGCTTCAGTCTAGGCATGCAGGGATGGTTTACTATCCAGAAATACATCAGTGCAATCCTCCATATAAACAAACTGAAAGGAAAAAAAACACACATGATCATCTCCTGAGACGTAGAAAAAGCATTTGACAAAATCCAACACCCATTCATGTTTAATCTTTTGGAGAGATCGGGAATACAAGGCACATAACTAAACATAATAAAGGCTATATACAACAAGCCAATAGCCAACATTAAATTAAATGGGAGACACTCAAGAAAATTCCTCTAACATTAGGGACAAGACAAGGCTGCCTGCTTTCTCCATATCTCCTCAATATAATTCTTGAAGTTCTAGCCAGAGCAATAAGACATCAAAAGGAGATCAAGGGGATCCAAATGGGAAAGGAGGAAGTCAAATTATCCCTATTTGCAGATGATATGATAGTGCACATAAGTGACCACCTTTCAGTTTTTACATCCTGTTCCTTCTAGAGTTCCTGTCTTTGCTTCCCTGAGCATACTATGACCTTGGATCACTTTTCTTTCCCAAATTACTTTTAGCCAGTAAAACTAATTCTCAGTAATTTCTCAGCAAAAGAAAGCAGAATAAGACAGTGTATTAGAGAAAACCTTCACCACAAATGGAGGCTAACATACTATTATCACAAATAAATTGTTAGAGCTACAGACATTTTAACTTGAGAATTTGTATCCATAAACTGGCAAAAATTGGGTCAAAATTGATTTGTTTTACTAAAATACTTTCTATGCATACACAGAAATTCTCTCATGATACTGTTCAATATGTTAGATAAATTTATTTTACATCTGATAGAATAAACAAATAGATATTTCTGACTGATGTCATTGTATAGTAAAAACAATATTTCTAAATTTTCCTACCACTGAAGATATGACCTAACACGAAAACCATTTTATTTTCCTCAAGAAAAAACATGTTAATTAGGTCTTAGAATGCTGTGTTGACAAAATATAATTTTTAAATAATTTCTTCATGTCCTTAATAAAAACACAATTTATAAGTAAAATCTTGAAGCTTTCTAATGGTCTTTGAGTATCTTTCTTATTGTTCTTCCTTAAATTTTCCATTTATTATTATTAATTAGTTGCTTGGCTTCTGATTGCTGAACAGAAAATGTTCAGTACTAATTTATTCTTATTTTGTCCTTGGCTCTATTAACATTGTATTATTTATTTTAAAATCTTAAAGAATTATTTAATTGCATTTTCTCCACTGTTTGATCAAATTCAAGCTTTTCGGTTTGCCTGTGAAGTGTACGCTGTAGACTCCTGTATCCAAACGTTAGGTATCCTTCTGGTTATGCTCTTGGGGAGAGTGGCAAAATATTTTAAGAGACAGAAACTTGCTGAGTCATTGATGTGACTCATCCTCTTTACACTCTTCCTTTGGGACTACAGATACAATATGACCAGCACCTTCTCACTCACGCTGTCATAACTCTCCAAACTTGATTGCTTTTTCCCCTTGAATTGTAAGAAAAAAAATAATAAACCCTGCTTTTCTTAAATTGTTTTTTTTTTCAGAAATTTTGTCACAGCCATGACCAAACTGACAAATACATATGTGATTTATGTCCTAGAAGAGCTATAATTGGTATGTCTCTTGTCAATTAAAGGGACCTGAGTACTTTCTATGTGCAGGTAGCATAGACTTTAACTTCACTACAGTTAAATTTGTGTACAATTTCTAGTAAACATCCATGACCAGGGAATGTGAAAATTGAAGAGTATAAACCTTCATAAACATACAAAAAATATTAACTGTCTACTTATTTTCTAGTAAACTGAGAAAAAAATTTAATTCTTTAGTTTAAAAGACACTGATTATGCTTTTGTTTACTTGAATCTATTCTGTCCTTTGCTATTGTAAGATTTTTGTGCATTCAAAATTAGAATCATGAAGTCAATATAATTTATACAAATCAGGGTTACATATAAAAATACACATTGTGTTATTATATTTGTACTTTGTTAAATATTGCTTACATAAGTGGTAATACTTATTCTAATTTAGGCCTTGCAAATATAATGACATTATTAATATTGCATTCTATAACACTTAAATGTTTAAACTTAAAATCTCAGCTTAAATATTATTTTACAGTACTATATGCAATTAACACTCAGAGGAAGTACAGCAGGTTACTGAGGAAAGACTTGATACCCTATGAGCATATACAGGGGGAGGTAATCCCTCTTAGGAACAGTCATAGGGGAGGGGAATAAGGGAAAAATGGGAGGGAGGGAAGAATGGGAGGATACAAGGGATGGGATAACCATTGATATGTAACAAGAATAAATTAATAAAAAGAAAGAAAGAAAGAAAGAAAGAAAGAAAGAATTATCTCAACACTTACTTCATTGTTTTGCTCTTTCCTTCACAAAATTACTCTATGCATATATACATACTTTCATATATTTGCATATATATGTACATCTTACATATTCTGTCTTTGACATTGTTAATGACTAATAATATACAATGATTCATGAATTCATTGTGACCAATGAAACATATATCACCTTATTCTGAACATCTACATTGGAGAAGTTCTGAACTAATTGAAGAGTGGCAACATATGTATTCAAGTTAAACACAAATCAGATATTTAGTAAGAAAACATGTAGATGTATATAATAGAAAACCAACCTACATATTACAATTTCCAATCCTCTAATGGTAGTTGTAAATAAGCTCTTATTACTCAGATAAGGAAATACCTCAAAAAGGAAAATAGCTTACATTTCTCAGTGAATCATTCAAAACAAGTGTTAGTTCCCCTCACAAGGAGTCAGGAGTTCAGGACATAAAGCTTTAAGAAAATACATACCACAGCTAGCCATTTGCAATTGCAGAGCACCATCGGTAAAGTGAATCCAGATATCCCATCCATTATGGTGAATAACTTCAAATCTCATCTTCCTTGAAGCAACTCCCAGTGAAATGAGCTGAATAAAACAAATCCTGGTTTTTCACATTTCCTGTTATTAAAGAAGGGAACAAAGTAGTGCCAAGGGGAATGAAGGAATAAAGCTATAGCTATTCAGTTGTGAAGAAAGTAAATTAATAAAACTAATCTCATTTCTTTTGTACACGCTTTCAGGAGATGCCCCTGGAGAACAATTCCCTTTATGGAATAGAGTAAGTTTGAAGGTAGGATGTGACAATTTCTAACTGGCTCTTATCTTTGTCATATTTGCGCTTGGTGTCTCATGAAGAACTAATAGTCACTTCTCTTACCAGTTCATAGGCAATTCTTCCAAATGGCAATTAATATTTTAAACTGTTTACAATAACATTGGTAAATATTATACTCTTTTCAAATATACTACACAAAATATTATCAGGAATAAAGGAGAAAAATAACCCTGCAAATATATTGAGAACTCTCTAAATCTTTAAAACATGTGTGATGCTCTGGGCTCATGTAAAATATTAAAGTTTTCCTTTGCCATTTCTGTGCAAAGCTTATTGCACCATGCTAGAAAAAGCCCTCACCCACCATGACAAACACAACAAGCTCCAGGCTATCCATCTACCAAAAGGAGTATTTCTCATTTCAATGTTACCTGAGTTACATATGTGCAGATACTTTCCAACCTGTCTGCCTGCCTGATACTTTTCTTTAGTGGATTCCATTTAAGATTAGTTCAGCTTCATTTAATAACATGCAATACACTATATATAGAATAATAGACTGAAATGCACATACACATATCAGCTTCTAAAAGATATTTTTAAAGGCAAATATATCAATAAACAATATTTCATAAGAAGTACAATTTATCAATAACTCTTGATATAGTGCCTGAATATAGGACTTTTCCATGACTTTATGCTTCAACCATGTAATTTATTCTAGCTATGCATTTGAGAGTGTTTAAGTTAAATATGTTATATGTACTGTATGTTAACAATTTTCTTTATGCTTATGTTGAATGATATTTGTAAATCTATACCATTTAGTTCAATTATATTCACAAATCTGACAATATAACATTGTGTCAGGACATGTTAAATACATTTACACAAGTATTTACATGTTCAGTGTTTTTTTCAAATATTGAACTTCTGTTCACATGAATAAAATTACATTTAAACAGTAAATTTAGAAAATTCACAGAAGACCAAGTAGCTTAGTTTTACGATGACACTTAATTGTTTAGGGGTTAAGATGTTTTTTGGTCTAGATGGTGTTCTAAGTTGATAATGACAATATGTAATGGAGATTGATTTACATTCAGAAATTTAGCAGCACCAAGATAGGAAAGATGTCTTTTTCAAGGCTGTCAAATACAAATAGCCAGAACACTAAGAATGTAACAATTTTATAATCCCTGATGGTGTCATGGCTCTACTTCTTATCGGTAATCTATTGTATATGTATGTAATAATATACATGTATATGTACAAAAGTTAAAAAAATAAAAATTAAAAAATTAAACCCACAGAAATGTTTATTAGCACTGTTTATTCTACAACTATAGACTTTCTAAATATTTCAGATATGATTTCTAAAACAGATTCCAAATCATTAAATTCAACAATTGGCAAGTGGGCAT
>OU015748.1:30852894-30868951 GCA_907169655.1 Acomys percivali | reverse complement strand
TCTGTCTCTCTGTCACTGTCTCTGTCTCTCTCCCTCTCTCTCTCTCTGTCTCTTGATCTAATCTATCACTTTGTTTTTCTCTTTTTTTATATATTAACTGTGAGCTTCAGCAAGACTAATAGCACCCAGATAAAATGTGTGGTTTTTAATTCCAAAAGACTCATCACTTTCATAACATATTACCTTGAAGTCATTGTCCCATTATTACTCTTCCCCACTGTGAAACAGATAACATAGCTTTCATCTGAGAATTGTTCTCATGAATCCAATAGAATACAGAAAATTCTAAAGCATGCTTTGGTTTAACATGTGCTCAGTCTTTCCACATTACTTCTCTTCTCTCTCTAATTATTCTTAAATTACTCTATTCAACACTACATTCATTATTTAAACAGCAATAAAAAAATAAAGGGGGTGGTGGGTGGGGAACTGCTTTTGACAAGAACTCTGGTGCCTACGATTTAATCACTGCCCCTTGGCAAAGAGGCCCTGTGTGAACACAGAGGAAGGGCATGACTGCTATCCAGATGAGACCTGATAGGCTGTGGTCAGATGGTAGAGGAGAAGGATGCCATCTTTCAGAAGACTAGGGGAGGAGAATAGAGTGGAAGAGGGATGGAGAGTGGGAACAGGTAAATAAGTGGGAGGGGATTAAAATTGGCATGCAATGTGAATAAAGTACAATAAAATTGAAAAAAAATTAAAATTGTTTTGTCTCTAAAATATAGCAATATATAATGGCAATATGGATATCTGTGACATGCTTAATTTTAAAAGGCTTATTTGTTTGCTTTTAATTTAATATTAGAAAGCACTGGTTAGCATTCTTACTACCAACTCTTGTGCTAAATATTACCATAATTTAGTTAGTTATGAAGAAAAATTATTTTCTATCCTGAAAGTAATCATTGGTCATAAGATTAACGTTTTAGTTTATTTGTTCTACTTGGCTTATTATTTATCAGTTACTATTATCTTCGTGGATGATGGAGGAGGAAGGATTCTCTAAAGGAAATGAACTGAGAGAATTAGTATTATACTATGGGGAATCATTAGATTGTCTTAAATGACACAGACTGTATAGGTCAACAATGGCTGTGCACTGGAGACGCTGAGAACCCTGGAGGTATTTAGTTCCTGAGGCAAGAGCCTCAGCAATTACCACTCTGACACTGAAGGTGTGTAGGTTTCCTGAAGAGTGCCTGGTCTTCAGCACCTATTGGAAGGCTGAAGTATCTGATCGAATCAAATAATCACAGCAATTGTAAAAGCAAAATGGTATATGGATTCTATATTTCAGCAGGAAGACAGTGAGGAAAATTTATCATTATTTTACCCTCAAATTGCTTTATATTTGGGCTACAACAGGAAGGGCTGCTTAACTTGATATTATCAAATCTTTTTGATCATGTAATATAACTATCTTATTTTAATTATACACAAAGAGTCCAGCCCCCAAAATGTACACTCTTCAGTATCATTTATATCTAAGCACTCCAAAAATAGACTATTATTTTCCATTGACTTATATACATAATTAGATTGGAATTGTAATACAATTTACATCCTTTAAAGTTCATATCTAGATTAGTTATTTTTAATCACAAACTCATGTCTATTTCATATTCACCTCTTTGTCTATGAAACTTTAATTAGATGTGCTATACAGTGTATGACTTTTTAAATTTTTATTTTATTAATTTATTCATATTACATCTCAGTGGTTATCCCTTCCCTTGTATCCTCCCATTCCTCCCTCTCTCCCATTTTCGCTTTCTCCCCTCCCCTATGACTGTGACTGAGGTGGACTTCTTCTCCCTGTATATGCTCATAGGGTATCAAGTCTCTTCTGAGTAGCCTGCTACCCTTCCTATGAGTGTCCCCATAGGGCTTCGGCAAGACCCAGCTATTCCACTCCTTGAAATATACCCAGAAGATGCTCCAGCACACAACTAGAAAATTTGCTCAACAGTATATGACTTTTATAATTCTGATACAACTACTTTTTTTTATCAGAAATGTCTGCAATGAGCATGCACATCTGCAGTTATAACTCAGATCTGTAATCCTAGCACTTGAGAGGAATCAAAAAGAATAATGGGAATTTGAAGTCCAGATTAGACTACAAAAGAAATTTAAGATTATCACTGAAACATATTGACACCATTTCTCAGTACAATATACACAAAATTCTTCTTATAATACTATCTATTTGTCATGTGGTATGGAGAACAGGGTGAAAGAGGGAGAAGAGGGGGAATGGGAAGATACTAGTGCGGGGATAGCAATCAGCATGTAATCTGAATAAGTTACTTAAAAAATAAAAAAGAACTAAAGTTCTAGATCTCTATGTTTTTCACTAGCATAAATTAAAACTATGATAATATCTCATTAAATGTTATCATTACCATAGTTTCAATATTAATTTATTATCTTTAATTTGTTTGTTCATTGACTAAGAAAGTTCAATTATTTCATTAAAATATTTCCTTTCATGATATATTATGTATGTTTTTATTGTAAGAAATGTTGATTTTGTTTAACTACTCAAAGATTATTATTATAATGACTTGGATATACTATGAATATGTTCCCTATATGCTCAAGTGCTACGTAAAAACACACCAGTGGTGTGTATTGTGTTGTGATACACTGAACCAGTTGAGGGAAAGGGGCCTGGAGGAAGGAATTAGGCCATGGATGCATCAGTGGTAGAAGAAACGATTGTAGTTATCATACAGCCAAAACAGTTCCCCTGAGAGCAGACAGTCGTAAAGAGATTGGTCTACATTGAATAGCCATTCTACAGCAGCTGTTTACCTTTCTGTTTTCTGACATGGTGCTACAGAGTCAAGGGTACAGTCAGCAGCTGCTGTACTAGGCAATTTTGACTTTATAGAAGAATCATGAGCCAAATAAGCCTCTTTATTGTTTGCATTACAGAGTTGCAAATACTGAGTTTTTAACAAACAGTGCAGAAAATACACAGCTAAATTGTAAACATTTTTATATTTTTATTTCATTTATTTAGCAATGTATGCTTTAAATTGCTTTCCTGTCACATTTTAAATTTCTTCATCTGTAATTCATTGATCATAAATGATATTAGAGCACTGTTTTTCAGCTTTTCTGTGTTTTCTCTCAATGCACTCTAATGAAAGTTCTCATTGTAATATTAATCATAATCAGTGTCTTCTAATTAAACTGTAAAATGATTTAGTTAGCTGTGTTTATCTTCTCCAATGGCCTGTTATACATATATGTGGAAATACTTTATTATCATTAAACATACCCTTTTCAATAGAAAGGGGTATTTAAGAGGTTTTTATACATTTAGATTTGCTTTGTGTCCTCAGGGTTCGCCACATATGATGCTTGACATTCAAGTGACTCTCAGAAAACTATTGCCAAATGATTAAATGAATGCAATACACTTAAATAATTGAGTTTCATGTCTTTTAGTGGGAGAATTCTGAATGGGAAGAAACAGTTTTAGTGTTTAGTTAGCATAGGTAATATGTAGAATATGGTAATTTTACTTAAGATTGAGTTTATATGTCACAGAACAATCATAATATTATTAATTTAATTATTTAGTGAATTCTACATATTGTACACATTAAAGAATCATTATCTCCACAATGGTCTCAATTATGCCCATGTAGATGTGTTAGCTCACCATATCTGCCTGCCACAAAGTTCACCCTTACCTAGAAAACTGGAAACTATTCCTCAGCAAAATAATCCATGGATTCAAGTAGTGGAATTTTAATTATTATAGTAATGAACACAGATCACGAGGTGTGTGTAAAATGTAAAAGTCTAACTTCACTGACAGTTCTAGGAAATATATTCTGAAGCAGATTAGTCAGCATAGATAAAGATTAGGGCTTGCTATTCAATTTTATAGTTGTATATATACTTAATTAAAATTAATTGCAAAAACCCCACAATCACCATGTTCAGTTTCATAAAGTAATACATAGTTTTAAATTACATCCTGATAAAATTTCCTCTGCTATTAAACTTCTAATATTCTTTTGTAGAAAGTTTTGTAGTCACATATTTTATTGTAAACAATTCTTATCTAGAAAATCACTAACATTTTAGACTGTGTACTTTCATATAGTAAGCCCCAAAGCATTAGGAGAGGGCGCAGTGATACTTGCCACCCTGTGTAACCTTTTTGATAACTGCTTGCAAAGAAAAACTCTAACAGAGTTTCACATTATACAAACCACACAGAAACACACGCCCCATGCCAATTAATAGAAGGCCAAAACAAAAATACCTCAATTACATGTTTGAAGATGCTTTGTTTAATAATGCATTGTTTAGGTATTTTCTCCCTTGTTGATTTTTTTGTTCACATATCATAGTTTTTGATAATGTGTTTTGTGTTTAGGTGTATATGTGTGTGCATTTGCGGATGTGTGTTTCTAATGTTTTCTCTTGTTTTTGTTTCTGTGTGGTTTTTGTTTTGGTATTTGTTGATGTATTTTATTCTAGTGTGATAGTTTTTTTTTTAATTTACCTATGTATTTTCTAAAGAAAGAGAAAGAAAGAAGGTGTGTAGTTAGACTGGTGGAGATCTAGGAGAGGATATGGAGTGACATGGCAGGAACTGTGATAAAAATATGTTGTATGAAATATTTTGATTTTACTAAATAAAAATAAAGAGCTTTGTAACTACATTTTGGCTTTTAAAACATTATTTATAAATTCCATAACAAACGTTTATATTGCATAAATTATTAGTACTAAACAATTATGTAAAATATTAATGATAACAACCAAAGAAATCACAGTTGCTATATATTGAAATAGTAGATACTCAATAGAAAGCTTAAATCATACATCAGCATATAACAGCCTAAACATATTATGTCTGTTATTTATCAATTGTCTCACTCACCATAGGTAACATATTGTATAGAAACTTTCACATTGCTTTTTTATTTTGTAGACTTTGAACTTCATTTGTGGTAGTACTAAGTCTCTTGGATAATATCATAGGAAACAATAAAGATACCATTAGCTGTGTAACTACATTCAAGGGTGTTGAGCATATAATAATCTATTTTTTCAAAGTTTCCTAGTATATTAAGATGCATATTTCAGTGGATGTTGTGCTACTTTTTTATTCCAAAGTCATTTCAAAGTGTTTTGATCTCGTCTGCTTTATTTTATGATGAGAACTAATAAAGCTACCTCCAGTAACTGATATTATCAGTATGGATTCTTTAAGATTTATGTTGCACCTTTAGCTATAAGATTCTCACAAAATCAATTCTTTTCTGGAAAGTTTTTATGTTATCAGTTTTTGCCTCAATCCAGAGCTGTTTTCTTTAATGTGAAAAATGTTATAAACAGGCAGTTACCGTCACTCAGCTCTTATGGAGCATAGCAAAATTCTATATTGCTAGATGTTTTTATCTTCTTGTATTCACCTTTTCTTTATTTTTACTTTAAGGGTTTTAAACCATTAACAAAACATGGAAGAATGCACATATTTGAAAAGAGTTTCTATAATCATCAGATCTTAGGTAGCTATCACAGTTTATGAAGCTGGGTTCACTAAAGGGTATATGTGTTCCAGGATACGCACTGGTTATCTTTTAGTCTCCTCTTACAGCAACCCTCCGTGTAGCTGATATAAAACAGTGAAGCAGTAGTAAATGATGTTATGTCAAGTTTGGTAAGATTATATTACTAGAAAATTCTTCACAGCACAAACTGACCTTCCAAATTACTATTTTGAGAATTTGTTAAGAATATAATTATGCACCATTTGAAGGTGATAAATGAGTTTAAAAGATGGCATTCTCATGTAATTGGTTTACAAAGCTATTTGTTGTTGTTGTTGTTGTTTTGGTTTTTTGTTTTGTTTTGTTTGGTTTGGTTATTTAAATTTTTTTAGTGTTTATTTTTTTTATTAATTTATTCTTGTGATATCTCAATGGTTATCCCATCCCTTGTATCCTCCCATTCTCCCCTCCCTCCCATTTTCCCCTTATTCCCCTCCCCTTTGACTGTTCCTGAGGGGGATTACCTCCCCATGTATATGCTCATAGGGTATCAAGTCTCTTCTTGGTAACCTGCTATCCTTCCTCTGAGTGCCACCAGGTCTCCCCCTCCAGGGGACATGGTCAAATGTGAGGCACCAGAGTACATGTGAAAGTCATATCCCACTCTCCACTCAACTGTGGGGACTGTTCTGTCCATTGGCTAGATCTGAGTAGGGGTTTAAAGTTTACCACCGGTATTGTCCTTGGCTGGCGCCTTAGTTTGAGTGGTATCTCTGGGCCCAAATCTGCCTATCATAATGTTCTACTTGTAGGGTTCTAAGACCCACTGGATCCTTCTACTTTGCTATTCTCCCATGCTTCTCTCATCTAGAGTCCCAATAGGATGTCCTCCCCTCTTTTAAATTAGTAAAATATAATTTGAAATTTCACATAAACACATTTATATAGCCTTATGCCACAAACTTCACAAAAATATTAGTAAAGAATAAACACTATCTGCAAATATGATTTAAATCTAAATCCACAACTACAATGCAATAAATCTGGTAAGCAAGTAAGTAATAACAATGCTCTAGTTTTCAGTGTCCCTAATAGAAGGTAGCTTTTGGTGATTGTTGTAGAAGAGCCCACCTCACCTTGGGTGGTGCCAGCCCTTCAACAGGTAGCTCAAGCTTTGATAATTTTGTAATTTTACTAAACTTTATATGACTTGAAGACTAAAATAAAAACAATGCATTCAAATATTATTTAGGCTAATTGTGGCTATCAAAACAGACAAATTTGTTTACTTATCTTTTTGTCTAGGAATAAAATTAAATCAAATATTTTCCCTATTAAAATAAAAATGATGGCAAAATTTTCAACTGTTGGATATAGATATATTTTTAAAAATATGTTTAATTAATATACATTGTTTTCGTAGTGAGAAGACAGTGATAAATTTCATTGGGAAACTGAAGTACAATCAGATGAAGTAGTGTTAGGTAAACACACCACTGGCAGTGGGAGGCATTTCCATCTCCAGCTGCTCTTCTGGCCTGTCAAGCCATTCAGATCAGTGAGAAACCATTAGAGCAGGTGGCTGCTCATTTTACTTTGATATGGAAGATTAACCTCAGAGCTATTTCTGCATTCACTAGAAAACACTGAGTCATGACAATTGTAAAAACGATTGCCAGTGATATGCAATCAGATGCTTTTATACCAGGGCTTACTCTCAGAGGGACTGCATGGTACTGTGGATGCAAATTGCTTAGAATGTCTAAATTACTTCTTTTTCCCCCTATCTGATTCACAGTTGTCAGCCACTTGTGTATGGAAGCTAAATGGAAGGATTATCATTAACTATACTATATAGCCATTGGTTTAACATCCTAAACTGTGAGTATAGCAGTGCAACTAGTAAAACATAGATGAAGTAAAGGAAAAGCTTAACCCTTATCATACAGCTTGGGCATTTATCACTTTTTTCTCAAATATATTATTAAATAGACCTGTCCCCATGTATATTCTCCTTTCTTTTTAAAATATGAAATTTGTAGCAGGGCCGGGTGGCGCACACCTTTAATCCCACAACTTGGAAGGCAGAGTCAGGCAGATTGCTCTGAGTTTGAGGCCAGCCTGGTCTACAAAGCAAGTCCAGGACAAGCAAGATAACATAGAGAAACCCTGTCTTGAAAAATAAATAAATAAATAAATAAATAAATAAATAAATAAATAAATTTGTTACATTCCCCCAGAATATATTGTTAATTAAATTTCAACACCTCGTGGATTTATATTAGTACTAGGACTGTCTTGACCTTGCATATTAGTCTTGTATTTCCCCCATGACTTTAAGAGTTAAAAACATAATACATATTGCTGGCAGTGACCAAAGAATTAGCCACACTGTAATCATCAATTGTCAGTTTTTAATCAATAATATTATCTGCTTCCATAGAACTATGATGTGTTTACAAGTCATAAAACAGGGGAAAATGGAAGGGAGGGAAGAATGGGAGGATACAAGGGATGGGATAACCATTGAGATGTAACAAGAATAAATTAGTTTAAAAAAAGAATACAGAAAAGATTGTATCCCACATAGTAAACCCCCTACCAATACATATCCCCATAAAAGATAAATGCATGTGAAAGTGCCCTAAGATAACTTTACATAGGCATAAACATCATAGTCATGTTGAAAACTACCTTGTGTCTTCAATCTTTTTGTTCTACTTTAGAGATTATAATATAATGTTATTTCTTCATTCTTTTTCTTCCCTTCATGCCCTTTCATGTAACCCTCCTTGTTCTCCTTCAAAATCATGGCCCTTTTCACTATTTATTACATATACATACATATTTATACACCCACAGCTATTCTTAAATATAACATATTCTGTGTTTATAATGCTACAATAGGTATGTTTTCTGGGCTGGGTATCTAGACTGGACAATAAATTGGTGCTTCCTTCCTAGTGAAGACTACCTCTGCTGCTTCCACTTTTTTTTTTTTTTTTTTTTTTTAGTTAGTGCAGCGTTGATGTCTAGTTGGCTTTTCCTCATCCAATTTTTTTTTTTTTTTATAAACACACTTTATGGTTAGTCTCCATTCATCCTCAAGGAATGTTCTCTTGGCAACAGAGACCAAAACAGAAAACCACAACCAATACAGAGTTGTGGAGTCCTATTCCAATGGATACATCCTCTAATCAACTGGTGCACCTAAGGTGCAGAGCATTTTGTGGGAAAGTTTTAAGAAGCAGAGGATCAGAGAGTATTTGAGATTGTGTCTCTTATTAATATCATGAACTTTACTCATAAAATCTCTTTTCAATTTTTAAACTGTGGTTAATATTCATCATATGATATAAAAGCTACTTTCCTTCCTAATGAAGATGTACTCTGTTGAGCATTTCAAAATCAAAACTATTTCAATTTCTTGTTAATTTTAATGAAATTTTAAAAATATGACTGTGAGTTATGAAGATGACTCAGGAGATAAAGCACTTTTTGCCAGAGTTAAGACCAGAGTTCAGATCTTTAAAACACACATAATAAAAATACCCAGACGTATAGGATATCTCTTAAGTAGATAGGGACAGTAAAGACAGGACTTTCAGGAAATAGACAGAATGTGGAACTTTGGGTCCAAAGACTGAGCCATGCTAATTTAACAAGGCATCTAAGAAAGAGATATATTGATATCACTCGATTCCACAGGAATATGCACACACAAAAACACGCACACACATACACAAACACACAACTCATACAACATATTTATACATATGTATAAAATAAATTAAAAATAAAAATACTTTGTTATGGCTCATTTTGGTGCTTAGTTGTCAGTCAATCATTAAAGTAGATGTTGTTGCAAAGGTATTTTTTGTCATGACCCCTCCAGTGGCGTCTGCGGGACAAAGGTTACTATGACAGAGCCCAAGACAAGGACCCAGACTCAAGGAAGAGCCTCCTGGAACGGAGATGATGTTTCTGCCAGGAGTAACTGATTACAGTGCTCATTATTTTGGGAACATTCTGATTGTTTTCCTTTTCTGCCTTTGTTTTTACTTTTCTTATCAAATAACTTTTCTGATATAGCTGTGTTGCTAAGTGACCCTTTACTTGAAACTGCAAACAGGGGTCATTCAGTCAAGTTTACCATTAAGTTCCATTCCACTTGTTAATAAAAACATGGCTAAGAATTAATCACCAGTGAATAGTTCATATTATGACTTACAAATATAGTATTTGAGTAAAACTCCAGATAGTGGCGGATGAGCAAAGAAAAAAAAAAAAAAAAACTGTCCTGACTCACAGATGTTTGACATAATGAGAAAACATTGACCTTTGATTGAAGGTCTGATACCAATCTAATGACTTAAAAATGACTGTTCAAGATTGATGACCACATAATTACACTACTTCCTGTATTTTTAAATATATGTTATTAATTTATTCATATTACATCTCAATTGTTATCCCATCCTTGTATCTTCCCACTCCTCCCTCCCTCCCATTTTCCCCTTACTCCCCTCCCCTATGACTGTGACTGAGGGAGACCTCCTCCCCCTGTATATGCTCATAGGGTATCAAGTCACTTCTTGGTGGCTTGCTATCCTTCCTCTGAGTGCCACCAGGCCTCCTTATATTCCAACACATATCCTGTATTTTCAAATTGTATGAAAAAGTAATGTATCCATGAGAGAATTCCCCCGTTTCAGAAGATATGTATAAAAACCTGGCTTGCTTGTCTCCAAAATACACTCACATTCATATTTCCCCTGAGTGTGTCTCTGTTTGTCACTCACCTAATTCTTGTCCACCAACTCTTCAAAAAATCCCGACCTCAAGGACCTATACCTGACTAAAATTGTCTGCGACAATTTGTACCTGGTTTTAATATATTTAGCTTGACCATATAGTGGGGGAGGAGATTCCCCTTGGTCTTAGACCTAGGGGAGGGAAATAGGGTGAAAGTGGGAGGAAGGGAAGAATGGGAGTATACAAGTGATGGAATAACAACTGAGTTGTAATCTGAATAAATAAATTAAAACAATAAATAAATAAATACAAATCTCATAATAAAACCAAACATGGCTGACAAAAAAGATAAATCTATAATGTGAATATGCTTTCAGTCAGTTAAAGATATTAAGATCTTGAGGTTTATAATAGATGAATTATAATTCAATAGTGTACTGAACACACACACACACACACACACACACACACAACTTCACATATTTCCAGCATGCTGTCCTGCCTTAGCATAGCAGATTCAACAACACATATATTCCTATTATTCTTAAAATTAAAATATAGTTACATCATTTTTCCTCTTTTCTCCTTTCAGCCCCTTCTAATGTCCCTTTTCTCCCACACTTCTCATCCCTCAAATAATTATCAAATTGATTAACTTTTTTATTTTATTACAACTGTTACAGGTAAACATATTGTATATGTACATAAATACAGGAAAATTCTGATGAGTCCATTTAGTACAGTCATGTATTTTATTTGAGAACTAACTACTGTGTATTTCTCACCCCTTTGAAGCCTAATGCTCCTCCATTTAAGTAGTCATTAGTTTTCTGTAGTAATTTGTCTAGGAATGGGACAAAGTAGTTTCTTCTTTCTACATTACCTGTCTTTTGCTGTTGTTATTGTAAAGAACTTGTTTATGTAACCACCCTGTTGAAGTATCAAATGAATACCTTCCCTTCTATTTATAGGACATGAAATATCACATGAAACTTGGTAGACTTCTGGTTCTTACAATTTTTCTGTACCCTTTCACATGATGCTCCTTGAGCTATAGACATAGGAGCTGAGTAGATGATGGATTCATTGGGGCCTGAAAACCCATAATTAGTTGTTGTTTTCTGTATTCGACCAAGTTTTTTTTTGTGGTGATCTCTGTGGATTCATTAATAAGGGGTGAGGCTTTCATTTATCTGTAGGTATAAGGACACATCCTTAGGATACAAATATGAGTTATGCTGTTGTAGAGGTATGGTTCCATCTAAAAATCCACATTATTACTATTCCAGAGGAGTTGGCTAGATTTCCAGTATGAGGCATGAATTCAATCATGATGAATGAGCCCTAAAATCAGTTAGAGAGCAATTGGCTACTAAAAAAATATGAATGATATTGCTTCATTTTTAGGGATATCTTGATATTGTTGTGGTTCATAGGCATCACATCTTCACTGTGCTCCTGATGGCTTCTCCCTTTGGCAGCTTACACCATGACTTCTAGTACTATGATAGCTCATCCTGGGGAGGAGGCTTCCGGAAAAAACTATCCTGGCTCTTTTATCTCTCTGTCTGTCAGCTTGGTTTCCTAGGAGAACTTTGCATAATTCATTAGTTTAAAAGATTTATTATAATTATGAGATTTCTAAAGTTGGCTATGAATGTATTAGATTCAATAACATAGTTTTCAAAGTGATTGTTCAACTGTTCGCTCATCAGACACACACCTAATTTAGTTACATTTAAAATCTTGCCATTTTGCTAGATGTAGAATGTCACTGTAATCTGCCCTCACACATTCTGTATCTTGTCACTGTCATGTAATGCGAAAAGGAATATACACCAAAAACTGAGAGAAGAAAGTTAAATATGGCTGATGATTATTTATTTCAGTGCCTACTTTGTATTCTAGTAACTTTGGAAATTTATTGGCTTATTATGGCAATATTATTCTTTTATTGATAAGAGATACCATCCTAAGCCAAATGCTATTACAAGGTCTCTTCCTTACCTTTGTATATAGTCAGAATTAGGAGACAGCACTTATAATAATAGAAAAACTGATATCAATGAAGATGACATAGGGATAGTTATTAGGTCAGTTATCCTTTTGATACATAACATACATATTTGAAAGAAAATGACAATGAGAGAGAGAGAGAGAGAGAGAGAGAGAGAGAGAGAGAGAGAGAGAAAGAGAGAGAACAAATTGCATATATCTAGGACAAATGTACACATGAGCAATTAGTGTAAGAGAATTCAGGAATAGACATTTAAACATTTTGGGGCAATCATTAATACTTAAAATAATATTGGATGTCAAGAACTTGTCAAATAGGTGAGGGTGGAAAAACAAGACTCTATGAAAAATTATCATATTTTTAAAAAACTTATTGAGGGTGAAATTTACTAAAGAAAGAGTTCGTTTATGTGTCCTGTATTAAACATATTTTTCCACACTCAGTTTTGTTAATAACATGAAGCTATTTGCAAATTTTCAATTTTACTTATTGAACAAAAATGTACAAAACCAAAAGGAACAAAATATTTGTGAAGCTTCTCTATCTAAGATTTGGAGTACTATCTGTTCCTGGTTATAAAGATAAATATTTAGAAAAAAATGCTGTCATAGGTCAAATATGCCAAGTTCACTTTTAAGACCTAATACATACTTAGTCATGGGTTTCCAACTAGTTGACAGTTACAGAAATGAATGTTATTTTGTGAAGTGCACCTCAAATCCTATGAGAGCACAGCTTGTTACTCCCGTAATTGGCATGCCACTATTATAACAGGGGATATATCTTTCATGTCAGGCTTGTATTGCAGTTCATAAGGTACGCAGCTAAATAAATCTTATAAGCTATTGGAAATCACCATAAACAGCCTGCATATCATACTTCAGCACCATGGAGAATTGACATCAAATTAGCCTGCTGCAGGCTCAGTTGCAGGCTGATTTCACTCTCAAGTCATATAAAGAAGTGTGATATCTTTAACTTTGACTAAGGTTTTAGACACTTATCTCAATGGTTAACAAAGTAGAATACTAAGATCCTGTATAACCTGGGAGAAAAATTGGGCCCTCTCTCAGCAACAAGTGAAAGAAACATTACAGGAGTATTAAGTATTAATTTACAAGTAGGCAAAATCTGTATGGATAATTCTGGAATGAGGTAAAGTATAAACAATTAAATTTTGAAAAGCACAGACTACTTTCTTGTTTGAGGAAA
Source organism: Acomys percivali (assembly GCA_907169655.1). Lineage (NCBI taxonomy): Eukaryota > Metazoa > Chordata > Mammalia > Rodentia > Muridae > Acomys > Acomys percivali. The sequence continues at coordinate 30,855,439 of OU015748.1, read as the reverse complement.
GAAAAAAAATACATTTCTAAATTTCTTTAAGATTATCTCTAAACTGGATGGCTGTCCTTCTATTAATGCAGCAGGGCAATCAAGATTTTTTAACAACAATATTCTATAACATATGTTCTATAAACAATATAAAACTGCTCCTCCTTTGTTTTCAAACACTAGATTCTTAGACTTCCATAAAAACTCTGCTTGCACCAAATATATATAATTTATCTCTCTAGACCAAGGACCTTGGTGTGAGATCATGTCTACTTATAGACCACTTTAAGCCACTATTCTCTATCTCTTTTTCTCTCTCTCTCCCTTCATCTATCTATCTATCTATCTATCTATCCATCTATCTCAAGTACAGCAGTACATCTCTTAAGCCAGCAATCTTTACAGTTGAAGGAAATTTTAAGTGCATATTTATATAATTTTGTTTAAACATTTTTAATCATAATGGATTTTGTCTTTTAAGGTGTATGCCCAAGAACTAGTAATACTTCAGATAGAATATCGAACATTACATTTCTATTGTTGAATATCCTGATGTCCTAGAGATTTCCTAGCTTGAATGAGTTCATAAAGTCACCCAAAAATCTTTGTACCTTAGAATGATTAAAATCTGTACTCACTAAATATACTTTTCTCTATTCTATAATTATTTATCTGAAACTTTTGATGATTATCTCTGAAACATTACTGGTGATTCAAAATCAACTTTAAAGAAAATGCTGAAAAAGGAGTCACATATTTTTAAAATAGCTACTCAATGAGTAATTCCCTAGCATTAAGTGGAAGGAGAGGTTTACAAAATAATAAAATCATATTTCATTTTCCAAATCCTTAAGGAAGAAATTATATATTTGAAATAAGTACAATACTTATTGCATGTTCCTAAGTGAAAATAAAGAAAGAAGCCTGATAAAGGTAGTCACTCAAAGAGCTACAATCGAAAGTAATGGAAGAAATGAATACAATTAATCCACAGACACAGTCACGGCTTTAAAGGAAAGAATGAAAAGCACAGCAAAAATGAGTTCGTTCTGTTGTTGATGTGTGCTCTCTAAATTCTTAGTGTTATGTTGGTTTCTTCCTTGTGTGATAGTGCTGTGTGAATAATAAGAAGACAAGTGTAGCCATTTTATCAACATCTTTTTCTATGTATATTCATACAAACCTACAAAGAACATTTCCTTTTGATACAGAAAAGGCAAAATTCTTTGTAACTTCAGGATTGCCCCCCCCCCCAAAAAAAAAAAAAAACGGTTGTGCTAGAATGGAAAAGGAGAGCAAGGAAGCAATTGAAACCCATTGATATGTTCAGCTTTGAATGGACCTGTCTACTACATTCTCAGTAAATCTTTTATAAATTTAAGATTTAGTTCCAAAATGCCTTAATTTTCTATAAAGTGTAATAAAATTGCTGCCATCTGTGTTTGATTTGTGATGCTTTATTAAATAATACTATGATTTATAAGTCTTCTTTTCTGGATAAAATCTGAAGGTTATTGTGATCCTGTAATTTTGTTTGTATACAAGATGTATCTTTGGTGGAGTTTTATTGTAATATTTATCGTTTCAATGACTTCAATAATTTTTGTAACAGGTAAATGTGTCCATTGTGGTCTGGCTTTAAAAAATGCCAATATTTCCACTATTTAATATATGTTCACTGCCACTTTAATAAAGTTTATGTGCAACAGAGAGTAGTTGCTTCTTTGAAGAATTGCAACATTAATGATTAATTTCCTATAGTCAACAAAAATACTGCTGACTTAATATACATGACGGAAACTGACAAATCCTCACATGCACATTTAAATTGCTTTCTTTTTCCAAAATGTTGTGCAGGCACTCAGGAGTAGAGTCTTTAATTGCCAAATAAATGAGTTTCTTGGAAAAAATGCTTTGGTCAGTATTGATAAGCCTAATAAATTATATTATTTTAAACAGTACCCATTATTTTGATATTTTGTTTTCATCTTGTTAGGGGCTTTATAATAATGTTCTATTACTATTATGTCTACAGGAGTAATATATGTCATATTTCAAATACCATATTAATTTTCCCTCCTGTCAGTAATATTCATATACTGGCTTATATACTAAAGAACTTTAAAGAGAGGGAAAAGGTTTTCAATGATAGCTCAGTGGTTAAGGGGACTTCCTGCTTTTGTGAAGGACCTGAGATCAGGTTCCAGCATGTTCTCATGCCACTCAGGGAATCCTATGCTTTACTTTTGTCCTCAACATGCCTGGTACTCTGTTGTACAAAATTAAACACACACACGCACACACACACACACACACAACACACACAACACACACACACACACAACACACAACACACACAACACACACAACACACACAACACACACACAACACACACAACACACACAACACACACACACAACACACACACGCACACACAACACACACAACACACAACACACACATACACACACACACACAACACACACAACACACACAACACACACACACGCATGCACACACACACACAACACACACAACACACACACACGCATGCACACACACACA
>OU015748.1:30799864-30852884 GCA_907169655.1 Acomys percivali | reverse complement strand
ACACACACACGCATGCACACACACACACAACACACACAACACACACACACACAACACACACACACACAACACACACACACGCACGCACACACACACACAACACACACAACACACACACACAACACACACAACACACACAACACACACATACACACACACACACACGAATACCCACACTTAGAAAATAAAAAGCATCTTCAAAACTTTGGAATAATTAAAAGGAAACAGAAAAATAATTTGAAGGAAATAAGATGATATATATATATATATTATTACAGATATATATATAATAAACTACATATAGCAAGAGAAACCATGACACAATCAGAAATTATATAAATGTTACATTTTTAGTGTTTTGGCTATTTGTGTTTGACAACCTTGAAGAAAAAATCTTTCCTATCTTGGTGCATCTAAAATTCTATATGTAAGTCAATCTCCATCACATCTTGTTATTATAAACTTAAAACATCTATCTAGCCCTAAAAACATTGAAGCCAATGGAACCAAGCTGCCAAAAAGCTTTCAGCCAAATATTCCTGGAATTCAGGGTTTCTACAAAATCTGGGCAAGCTGCCCTAGTAAAATTACCATTAAGTTAAATTTATGACTATCTAATGCTGCATACCTCTCCTTAAGGACAGATCTCTATCTGTCTGGACTCAGCCATGAGTCATAGCATTAAAAAAAATGATGAGAGACATGAATGAAAACACAGTATTAACACGGTATTATTTTCATGCTGACTTAAAGTAATAGAAAAGTAAAGGGTGAAAAATTCATAGTCCTAAATCAATCTTACTATTAGTAAATTGAGATCATTTTGGATCCATAAAAATATATATTTGATAAACTAGCAAACATTCAATATTTTATTTGTTTTGTCTAATAAACACGTATTTTTATCTAATATACATCTAGTCCATTTCTATATAATCCATTAAATATGCATCTGGCCGGTTAGTACATAATCCTCGAAACAGAGGGTAACCATTGCTTTTAAGTACTTACAATTATATAAGAAAATGTCAAAGTGAAAAGTACAAACAACTAAAGAGAGAAAAAGGAATGTTAATTAGAATTTTGTGTTAAAAGTTAAAAATAAATATTTCATATGATATTTATATAATAGAAATGACAAACAATACATTATAAAAAGAAATATTAATCAATAAATAATTATACTTTTATATGAATATCTTAGTTAATTTATAGAATTATCCCTTATTAAAATATGATTAATATAAAGCCACAAAATAGAATAAATTGAATAGCTAGAATTATTTCTTTGGATTTATTGAATAATTTTCCAGGAATGGTGTAAACAAAACACCATTTTTACCAATGGTCACCTATGTCAGATGAGAAAAATGACTACTCATGTCTAATTTCTAATTTCTTAAAACAGTAAGTGTACTGGGCTTATTTATAAGAATATAGGTGAACGTGTTCTTGCAGTAGCATGAATAAATAAAAGTTAGGCATATTGCAGCACTGTTTACCGCTGCATTGGTCACAGCTCATGAACTTTAAGTACCCTGAGTTCTTTGTACATCTGAAGGCAGCTCAACTCTGTAGTATATTTCTATAGCATTCATTCACAACCTTTACATCTGGGATCAAAGTCTTGTTAATCTTGTAATTCTATCAGGCTTCTGAGCCTTGTAAATTTCATAAATATAAAGAGGCCTGTGACTTTCTTTAACTTACTTAGTGTCATGAATCTCATTTTTCCAGCAAGTACATTTCCATTTTGGATAAGTAGAAGTTCAAGAAAAGTAAGCTTTTGTTGATTTTTGTTTTGTTTTGTTTTATGGTTTTTAAATTTTAATTAATTCTTATTTTTATAAATACATTTATATTATTACACACACACACACACACACACACACACACACACACATACCATAAACTACATACAGTAAGGAGAACCACAAAACAATCATGAATTATATAAATGTTACATTCAAATGTCTTGGCTATTTGTATTTGCCAACCTTGAAGAAAATATCTTTCCTAACTTGGTTATTCTAAAATTCTGAATGTAAATCAATGCCTATCATATCTCCTTTCTATGAACTTAAAACATCTACCTAGACCTAAAAACATCATAACCTCTAAGCAACTGAGTGTAATTGTAAGATCTTTATATTATTTTAAAGAATCATTGGAAATAAGACAAGTTAACTCCTGACGACTACCAGCCTACCTCACAGAAGATGATAAGTATCAAAGAGCCCTCTTATGAAGATGGCTTCAAATTTGGCAAACAAGCCACTGGGCAAAATGTCCTCATTTCTGCCATGGACAGAATTCTGCCTAAAAATGGGCAAGCATGGCTCAGGCAGTGTCAATGACCAAACTCTGCCAAGCCTGGGTAAGCAAGTCCTCAATAGTTCCTGTCTCACATACTGGACCAGAAAGCTGAAGATGATGTTCCAACATATAGAGAGTTTTGGGTAACTGTTCAGGCAGCAAACTGTCTATCTTTTTTTTTTTCACTTGGAAAGTTGCTAACCTGTACCTCCTGTATACTTAGTTAATCAATGTTATTCCTTCTCAAGTCTCTGTTGGCGTTGAAGACCCCATAGTTTAGTTTTACAGTTAGGCTTATAGTTGTTTAGGACTTAAGATATCTTTAGGTCTAGATAGATGTTTATGTTGATGATGCTGAGATATGATAGATATTGATTGAAAATTAGAATTTTAGACTCACCAAGTTAGGAAAGTTATTTTCTTTTTTTATTGTTAAAGTTTTTCTAAATATTTTTTATTAATTTATTCTTGTTACATCTCAATGGTTATCTCATCCCTTGTATCCTCCAATTCTTCCTTCCTTCCCATTTTCCCCTTACTCCCCTCCCCTATGACTGTGCCTGAGGGGGACTTCCTCTCCCTTTATATGTTCATAGGGTATCATACTCAGCTATTAAAAACAAGGAATTCCCAAAATTTGTGGATAAATGAATTGAGCTAGAAATGATCATAATGAGTGAGTTAACCCAGAAGCAGAAAGACTCAAATGGTATATACTCATTTATATCTGCATACTAGCCCAAGGGGCATGTCCCATGAAAGCCTTCACTTACCAGGAAACTGGGACAGAGGGGAGGACATCCTATTGGGACTCTAGATGAGAGAACCATGGGAGAATAGCAAAGTAGAAGGATCCAGAGGGTACTAGAAACCTACAAGAAGAAAATTATGATAGATAGATTTGTGCCCAGGGATCCCACTCAAACTATGGCACCAGCCAAGAACAATACAGGCCGTAAACTTCAAACCCCACCCAGATCTAGCCAATGGACAGGACATTCTTCACAGTTGAGTGGAAAGTGAGGTCTGACTTTCACACATACTCTGGTACCTCATATTTGACCATGTCCCCTGGAGGGGAAGACCTGGTGGCACTCAGAGGAAGGAAAGATATTTTCTTTAAGGCCTCCAAATACAAATAGCCAAAACACTATGAATGTCACATATAGGAAATTCCTGGTTGTTTCATGGTTCTCCTTGAGTATGTAGTTTATTATATAGATATATATATATATGTGTGTGTGTGTAATAATATAAATGTATATGCAAAAATATTTAACATAAAAAGAAAAAGAATCTTTTAACCATCCATATAGGTATAACAGAGAAGCTTTCTTATTAAAGTTTAAAGATTAGAGTGAATAACATTTAAAATGTGGACTCGTGTTGAGAAATTATTAGAAATATATAAGCAGATTGTGTACTGTGGTTACATAATTGAAATGTGTGTGAGTAAATTCATGCATAGTTGTTATAAATACTGTGGTATCATTATTATTTTCTGCTAAGATTTTTGCTACTTGTTATCATATAAGTAGATAACACAGTACAAATAGTATCAATGCCAAATTTTGATTTATGTTAATAATATCTTCATTGTCCACGAGAGTATTTGAAATGATGATGACATTCATAATAGACCATTATGCCCATAGGAATCTAGTCTCCCAACCTTTCCATGTTTCTTATTACCAGGGTCTGAAGTCTGATTTGTAATCACTGTAAATATTTCTATATATTAGTTGAATTTTATAAATAATTGGAATTATATTTATTAGTTTTAGGTAATTTTTATTAAACATGCTTTTATTCAAATCTAGTCAGTGCTACAGTATTAGTATTTGCTGCTATTCTACTGCTAATAACTGCATAATGATTGAATATACTTTTTTACATTTCAGTGTTTATGGCTTGTATCTGTGATTAGTTGTTTATAATTTAGAGTAAATGGCTGCTGAATATTTATTTTGATTTTCTCATTTAAAAAATGCCACGATTCTTTCAGACAAATACCATAATGCTTTTATATCAACAGTAGATTTAAGATTTTTAAATTTATTTATTGCAGTATGTGTTTGTGTGTAACTTCTTGTACGGATAAATACCACATGAATCCTTGAAGTCACAAAGGAACTCAATCTCCTATAAATGCAGTTAAAGATAATTGTGAGCCACCATGTGGATTTAATTATAACTGGAGCCACTTCCTCTAAAATACCCCAATACTCTCCTAACAAGCCCTATATTTGGGAATTTGAAGAACAGATACAGCGTTAATCAAGGGTCTGTCACATTAAAATATATTCAAGCAAACAGTGCACAAGATTATAAAGCTTCTAGGAATTGGTCAGCATTGTCTGTGATTATTCTTTATTTGTTGACTTGTTTTACTCACACAATGCATCTCAACCACAGCTGCCACTCCCACCACTCCTAGAATTCCCTATACCACAGTAGGAGGAAAAGGGTCTGAAAGAACAGGCATATGAATCTAGGACACCCCAACTCCAAACCTTAGGAATACCACAAAAACACCTATCTAAAAGTCATAACATTCGGGGGACCTAGCACAGATCCATGAATGCTCTATTTTTACTCCTTCCATCTCCTCCATGAGCCTCTATGAGGAATGCTTATTTGATTCGGTTTGCCTTGACCACACTGGCTTCTATGTGCTTCCTCTCCCACTTCTGTGTGGTTTGCTGAGCTCCAGCCAGAGTGACCCAGAGATGATCCACCTGATGTTTTCTTGTGGGTCTCTGCATCTGCTCTTATCACCTGCTAGAGGAAGTCTCTCTGATAGCAATTGGCCTAAGCGCTAATCTATTTAAATAGCAGAATTTCATTAGGAATAATTTCATTTATTTTTTATCCTATATCTCTGAACTATCTACCCTCTGGTTCCCAGTAATCCAGGCAGTTCTGGTCATGAGAGTGGTCTTGTGGAATGGCTTAAAATTGGACCAGTCATTGGATAGTCACTCCACAAACTCTGGACCTTTATTGTCCCAGCACAACTTACAGGAAGGATAAAATACAGGTCAAAAGTTTATGGCTGGGTAGATATATCTGTTCTACAACTGGAAGTTACTTGATAAAATGGCCAGTTTAGATTCTATATTCTCCACTGCTAGGGTTCCTTTCTAAGGTCATCTTTGTAGTATCCTAGATTTTCTACTGCACTAAGTTTTCACATCATCCCTCAAATCCTCCAATTCCAGCAGTCTCTCCCCATATTCTCTCCATCTATTCTTCCTCCAAACCTGATCCCTAATAGATATGTGGTTTATTATTCTTCAATTTTAATTTGAATTGTTCTAATAATTTGGAGTTTAAAATTTTTATATGCTTGATTGCTCTAGGGATATCTTATTTGGTCAAGTTTAAATAACATCATTTTCTCACCTAATAGTTTTACTTAGTTTGTTACACAAAATATCTGAGAATCTGGAACACTAGGAAAACATAAAACTTGTGATTAATAGGAGTAGAAGAACAAAAAGACCCCCAGATATAAGGCTCAGAAAATATTTTCAACAAAATGATAGAAGAAAATTTCTCCAACCTAAAGAAACCTATAAACATAAAAGAAGCTTACAGAACTCCAACTAGATTGGAACAGGAAAAAAGTCCTCCTGCTACACAATAATCACATAACTAAATTTACAGAACAAAGAAAGAATATTAAAAACTTCAATGGAAAAACACAAAGACACATATAAAGGCAAGTATATCAGAATTACACCTGACTTGTCAACATACTCTACAAGGGACAGAAGGGCCATCAAAGATGTCAGGCAGACACTAAGAGACCACAGATGTCAGTCCATACTACCAAACCATACAAAACTTTCAATCTCCATAGATGGAGAAATCAACATATTCCAGTATGAAAACCAAATTTAAACAGTACCTAAAGACAAACCCAGGCTTACAGAAGATAATAGAAAAAAAACTCTAAACCCACAAGGCTAAATGCAACCAGAAACCAGAAATCCACAAAACCAAAAGAAAGGAAGCATACACATATACTCTACCACCACCAACATCAAAATACCAGGAATTACCAACCTCTGGCAATTAATATCTCTCAATGTCAATGGCCTCAACTCCCCCCCAAAAAAGACACAAGCTAAAAGTGTGGATGTGAAAACAGCACCCATCACTCTGATGCATATAAGAAACACAACTCAGCAATAAAGATAGACATTATCTCAGCGTAAAGGCCTGGAAAAAAGGTTTTCCAAGTAACTGGATCCAAGAAGCAAGCTGAAGTAGCCATTCTGGTGTCTAATAAGATATATTTTCAACCAATACTAATCAAAAGAGATGTCAAATGACACTTCATACTCATCAAATTAAAATATACCAATATGATGTGTCAATTCTGAACATCTATGCCCCAAAAAAGGGCCTCCACACTTTAAAAAGAATAATTACTAAAGCTGAAGTCACACATCAAACCCAACACATTACTAGTGGAAGACTTCAACACACCATTCCACCAATGAAGAGATCATCAAGACAGAAACTAAATACAAAAATAATGAAACTACTAGGTGTCATGACTCAAATGAACCTAACAGATATCTATAAAACATTTTACCCGAACATAAGGGAATATACAGAATCTTCTCCAATATTGACCATATACTTGGTCAAAAGGCAAACCTCAACAGGTACAAGAGGGTAGAAATAACACTTTGTATCTCATCAGACTACCATGGATTAAAGCTGGAACTCAACAACAACAGAAGCAACAGAAAGCCTACAAACTCATGGATGCTAAGCACATCCCTACTCAATGGCCCCTGGGTCAAGGACAAAATAAAGAGAGAAATTAAAGAATTTCTAGAATTCAATGAAAATGAAGGCACAATGTATTCTAATTTATAGGACACAATGAAAGCAATGTTAAGAGGAAATTTCATAGTACTAAGCTCCTTCATAAATAAATAGGAGAGACTATATACTAGCAACTTAACAGCAAACTAAAATGCTCTCAAAATATACAAGTAAACATTTAAAACAGAAGTAGAAGACAGGAAATCAAACTTCTGGCTGAAATCAATAAATTAGAAACAAAGAGACCTATACAAAAAAATCGATGAAACCAAAAGGTGCCACACCCACTCCGCTGGAGTCTGTGTGACATGCAACCTTATCGGCTCGGAGGATGTTCCAACATCGATCAGGTGATGGGGAACCAGATTTGCGAGGGCCTCTGGCAGAAGCCCAGGTATTTGTTGAGACGAGCATCCTGAGTCCTGGGTGTACAGAGCCTGGCTATTGGCCTACTTCTGCTTTTCCTCCTTCCTTGCTCTATAATCACTCATGCGTTCTTATTAAGTCCACCTCCAGGGCAAGGCTGTTCTTACCCTCTTAACATCTCAGTAACTGCGAAACCTGATGTGAGTCCATCAGGATATGAACCAATGGTGGCCGTGGATGAAGTAGTTCCGCAGAAAGCTGAACGTCTCATATTAAACATTACCAGAAACATGGCTGTAAATGAAACTACACCTTGGGGGTGAAGGTGTTTGTGCAGTTGATACAGAAAGAAAATGCGACTGTGCAGGAGGTACTTGACAAATGGCAACAGCTGGAGTATAAGCTAAAGAATTGTAGGAAGAGAAGGCACATCCAGGAATGTGAGGATAGCGAGGAGAATGAAGCAGTCCCGGGAGTTCCCAGTAAAACAGAAAATGGGACAACGTAGGACTGGATTGAAGGGAAATGGTGGCAGAGACCCAAATACAGAGGACCATAGCTCTAAGAACCACTCACTACCCTCCATTACCATATATGGGGTGTATGATGAGGATTTAACCCAATGGGTCACTAAGGATGGTAAAAAGATAAGATATTAGGACCTGAGTCCCTGGGAAAGAATATTGAGGGCCAGACCTCCATGGTGCACTTTAACTGCAGCAGAGAAAAATGACATAATTACATAATTACACAACTCACCAAGGTGGTAGTAAAGTATGGCACCCCATGGGATTGTTTTGGTTTACAATGTATGGGAATATCAGAAATATTAAGATGTGTAAAGGAATGTAACAACTTTATCTAAGTGTGGGCTGCAGACGTGCAGACTTGTACTTCTCTCATGGGTAAAAGCTGTTAATAATAACATGTCTGAGAAGGGAGCCAGCTTCGCCAAGCTGACTGCGAATTCTAAGGAAAGCTCATGCCACCTTCTGAGGTGATTAACCACAGTCTGTCTCTGGCCCTTGTGCATAGCCCGAGGAACTTGTTGTACTTTTAGTTTCTGATTATTGCTGTACTTTACACTTTGTAACCTGATCTGTATCTCTCAAACTGTGGTTTGAAGCTGGCAGAAGTTCCTGTCATGACTGTATAATCCACTGAGCTCAAGTAAAGATCTGGGCATCAGCATTGAACCTCCCTTGTGTTCGTGTCTGTCTGTCGCGCTGATTCTGTCCCCACCTGATATCCTAGGACCCTTGCTTTCCATCGCTAGAAGCCCCCTTGGTGGTCCATGGCAAAAAGGTGGTTTTTTTTTTTTTTGTTTTGTTTTGTTTGTTTCTTTTTAAGAAAATCAATAAGATTTAGCCAAACTAACTAAAAGGCAGAGGAAGAGTATCCAAATTAACAAAATCAGGAATGAAATGGGGGCATAACAACAGACACTGAGGAAATGCAAAATATCATTGGGTCTTACTCCAAAAACCTGTATTCTACAATATTGGGGAGGGGGAAAGGAAGACTTTCTTGATAGACTTCACTTACCAAACTTAAATCAAGATTAAGTAAACAGTTTAAACAGTTCTATAGTACCTAAGTTAATAGAAGCAATTATCAAAATCCCCCCAATACAAACAAACAAAAACCCAAAGCCAGAGCCAGGTAGCTTTGCACAGAATTCTACCAGGCATTCAAAGAAGAGCTAATGTCAAGACTCCTCAAACAATTCCACAATATAGGAAAAGAAGGAACATTATCAAAATCATTCCATGAGTCCACAGTCATCATGATATGAAAACCTCATAAAGACTCAATGAAAAAGCAGAATTTCAGACCATTTCACTCATGAACTATGATGCAAAATTATTCAATGAAATACTCACAATTTGAAAACAGGAAAACATCAAATATAATATCCAAGATGACCAAGTAGGCTTCATCGCTTCATCCCAGGGATACAAAGATGGTTCAACATACAAAAAGGTATCAATGTGATCTACCACATAAACAAGCAAAAAAAAAAAAAAAAAAAAAAAAAAGCACGATCATGTCATTAGATGCAGAAAAATACCCTTGGCAAAATACAACACCTCTTCATAATAAAAGTCTTAAAGTAATCAGGAATATAAGGTTTATACAAGGTTTCCAACTCTTTCCATGTATGTTTCAATATAGTACTTGAAGGTCTGGCTAGAGCAATAAGAAAACTAAACGAAATATAGGGGAAACAATTTGGAATGGAAGAAGTGAAAGTATTGCTATTGGCAGATAAAATGATAGCACACATAAGTGACCCCAAAATTCCACCAGATAACTTTTATAGCTTTTATACATCTTCAGGAAGTGACTGGTTACAAGATGTAATTCAAAAAATCAGTAGTCCTCATCTACACAAATGATTAGTAAAACACCAGAGAAACTACACTCTTCAGTGTAGCCACAAATAATATAATGTATCTTGTATAACACCAACCATTCAAGTCAAAGTCTTGTATGACAATAAATTCAAGTCTGTAAAGAAAGAATTGAAGATATCAAAAAAATGGAAAGATATCCCATGCTCATGGATTGGTAGAATCCTAAGAGTAAATTGGCCATCCTATTAAAAGCAATCTAGGCTGTTTCCATAATCTGGCTATTATGAATAAGGCTGCTATACACATGGTTGAGCAAATTTTCTTGTTGTGTGCTGGTGCATCTTCTGGGTATATGCCAAGGAGTGGAATAGCTGGGTCTTGAGGAAGCCCTATTCCCAGGTTTCTGAGATAGCACCAGATAGATTTTCAAAGTGGTTGTACTAGTTTGCATTCCCACCAGCAATGAAGGAGTGTTCCTCTCTCCCCACATCCTCTCCAGCATGTGGTGTCGCTTGAGTTTTTGATCTTAGCCATTCTTAGGGGTGTAAGATGGAATTTCAGAGTTGTTTTGATTTGCATTTCCCTGATGACTAAGGAGGTTGAGCATTTCTTTAAGTGTTTCTCAGCCATTTGATATTCTTCTGTTGAGAATTCTGTTTAGTTCCAAGCCCCATTTCTCAATTGGGTTATTTGGTTGGGTGGTGTTTAATTTCTTGAGTTCTTTATATATTTTGGATATTAGACCTTTGTCAGATGTAGGGTTGGTGAAGATCTTTCCCCAGTCTGTAGGCTGTCGCTTTGTTCTCTTGACAGTGTCTCCAGCTTTACAAAAGCTTCTCAGCCTCATGAGGTCCCATTTATTAATTGTTGACGTTAAGGCCTGGGCTGTTGGTGTTCTGTTCAGGAAATAGCCAGATCATGGAAACAGCCTAAATGTCCCTCAGTTGGAGAATGGATAAAGAAACTGTGGTACATATACACTATGGAATACTACTCAGCTATTAAAAACAAGGAATTCCCGAAATTTGTGGAAAAATGGATTGAGCTAGAGATGACCATAATGAGTGAGTTAACCCAGAAGCAGAAAGACTCAAATTGTATATACTCACTTATATCTGCATACTAGCCCAAGTGGCATGTCCCATGAAAGCCTTCCCTTACCAGGAAACTGGGACCGAGGGGAGGACATCCTATTGGGACTCTAGATGAGAGAACAATGGGTGAATAGCAATGTAGAAGGATCCAGTGGGTTCTAGAAACCTACAAGTAGAACATTATGATAGGCAGATTTGGGTCATGGGGTCCCGCTCAAACTAAGGCAACAGCCAAGGACAATACAGGCGGAAAAATTTAAACCCCTACCCTGATCTAGCCCATGGACAAGACAGTCTCCACACTTGAGTGGAGAGAGGGATTTGACTTTCTCAAGTACTCTGGTGCCTCACATCTGACTATGTCCCCTGGCAGGGGAGACCTAGTGGCACTCAGAGGAAGGACAGCAGGTCACTGAGAAGAGACTAGATACCCTATGAGCATATACAGAGGGAGGTAATCCCTCTCAGGAACAGTCATAGGGGAGGGGAATAAGGAGAAAATGGGAGGGAGGGAAGAATGGGAGGATACAAGGGATGGGATAACCATAGAGATGTAACAAGAATAAATTAATAAATTTTTTTTAAAAAGCAATCTAAAGATTCAATGCAATCTCAAACAAATTACCAACACTTTGACGGCAAAATTCTAAACTTCATAAGGAAAAACAAAACAAACCAAATAGAATATTTAAAACAATCCTATACAATAAAAAATATTCTGGAGGTATATTTGACCCATGTGGACTTGAGTTTTGTGCAAAATGATAAATATGGATCTATTTGTACACCATACCCTGATCCAGTCTCATGTATTTTCTGCCTCTAATAATATCTATTGAGCTACTTGCCATCCATAATCCTAAATACTTGCTAATGCTCTTCATTTGGCCTGAACCCTCCACCCATCCTGGCCATGAGCTTCTTCCTTTCTCTAACTCATGATATGGCTTCGTACTTTCTGCTCTTCTACATTCCTCTCTTTCCTATGACTCCCTCTCTCCCCCCCAAGCCCAGGAGCTTAAGCCTTGCCTATCCTCTTTGCCCTTCCCTGGTTTTATGACCCTTTATTGGTCAAAGAGGAAGTCCCTTAGGCAAAGTTACATAGGACCTTGGCGTACAGAGACAGCAAGCAGTAATTAGTATCAAAATACACCATACCAACCTCCAACAGGTACTCAGAATAATTCTACCTAAAGTCATAGCTATATTACTCCTGGTCATATATCCGAAAGATGCTCCACCATAAAACAAAGATACTTGCTTATCTACATTCATAGAAGCTCTATTCTTAATAGCCAGAATCTGGAAACAACTTAAGTGTCCCTCAACTGAGTAGATAAAGAAATTATGGAACATTTAAGCAATGGAGTACTACTCAGATATTAAAAACAAAGAAATCATGAAATTTGCAGGTAAATTGATGGAACTAGAAAAAGATCATTCTGAGTGAATTAACCAAGGGCCACAAAGACATACATGAGATGTACTCACTTATAAGTGGATTTTAATCTTATAGGACAGGATATGCATACCACAACACGCAGACCCAAAGATGTTAAGAAACAAGGAAGATCCAAGGAGGTATGCTCTAAATCTCACTCAAAAGTCACAATACAATAAACATAGGTAGTGGCAGAAGACAGGGAACAAAGTAGAAGAGTAATAACAGATATATCAAGGTGGAGATAACATGACAATCTGAAGACATAAATCAGTGTAGGCTCTAGGGGACATATGACAGGGACACTAGCAGGGACACCTACTGACAAGGGCCTAGAGATAGAAAAGGATACCCTCTAAATAGACAAGTCTTCCAGTAGAAGGAGGGGAACACCAACCAACCCACAAAAACTTTGACTTACAATTCACCTTGCCTACAAGATGTGCAGGGATAAAGATAGAGCAGACATAGCAGACATTGAGGGAAGTTCCAAACAAAGCCTTGCCCAACCCAAAACCCATACCATATGAATGAACCAACCCCTGACACTATTAATAATGCTATACTGTGCTTGCAGACAGGAGTCAAGCAGCACTGTCCACCAAGAGACTCCACCCAGCAGCATTTGGAAACATGCTGAGATTCACAGCCAAACATTGGAAAAGAAGAAAAAGATGTGGAGGTAACAATAGCTTCATAAGAAGACGAACTGAACCAACTAACCAGGGCCCAGAAGGCCTGATGAGATTGAAGCACCAACCAAGGACATTGAATGGAATGAATCTAGGCACCCTAAAAAGATTTAGCTGATGGTAAGCTCAGAATTCACGTGGATGCCTTAATAAGGGGGGCAGGGGCTATCTATGCCATGGACTCTCTTGACATTTTCTCACTTATGTCTCCCTGGATTGACTGCCTTCCCAGGACACAGGGGAAAGGGACATGCACAGTCCTGATATGACTTCATGAGCTGGGGTGAATAGGAAGGGGGCTGTCCTCTTTTGCAAATTAGAGGAGGGGGGAAGAGGGAAAGAAGTTGTGACTGGGAGATGAAAAAGAATGAGACTGTGACCAGGATGCAAAGTGAAGAAAGAAAGAAAGAAAGAAAGAAAGAAAGAAAGAAAGAAAGAAAGAAAGAAGGAAAGAAAGAAAGACAAGCTACCTTAAAACTAATATATGATAAAATTTCAATATATTCATCTATATCAAAATGATTAAGATATATATATGGGCATGAGCAGAAGAGATTACAGATCTTAAATATTGTTACACGTTTTTTCTCTTTTAGCCAGAGAATAAAGTATTTGATTCCTTTTGTTTAATTAATTTATTCTTGTTACATCTCTATGGTTATCCCATCCCTTGCATCCTCCCATTCTCACCTCCCTCCCATTTTCCCCTTATTCCCCTCCCCTATGACTGTTCCTCAGAGGGATTACCTCCCTCTGTATATGCTCATAGGGTATCAAGTCTCTTCTCAGTGACCTGCTGTCCTTCCTAATAATCAACAATAATAACCACTCCTTAACTAAATTTTATCCTTTCTTTCTTTCTCTCTCTTTCTCTTTATCTGTGTGTGTGTTTGTGTGCATGTATGTGTGTGTGTGTGTATACATATGTGTGTCTCAGTCTCTTTTTCTGCCTTTGTGTCATCTCTCTCTCACACACAAACATAAACATACACATAGACAAAAGGTACACCCACACAGGCACATACCCACACATCTACACAGGCAGTGAGAGAGAAAGACGGACTGAGAGACAAGGATTCTGATTCAGTTTTGACTAACTTTTTCTAGTTAATCCCGTTTTTGGCTAAAAGTTCCCAGTAAAGCTTAAGATTTTTTACCTTAATATGGTACTGCATTGAAACTTTTCTAAATAAACTGATTTATCTCAATTCACTCACTCCTTTTGAAGGAATTATTGCAGGGTCAATATGCATACACTTTCTTTGATTGTGGTTGGGAGCTGAGAAAATTTCCTTTATCTACATTAATACATCCACTGATATTCCCATCGGTCAGCTCCTGCACATACAGCCAATTTTAAGAGATGTTTCACCTCATCTTTCCTGGGATGCTGGCTTTCATTTTGCCATCTAGTCTGTCTATTCTGTGATATACTCTGGGCCAAAATACAGGACCTCAGATGTATATGTATCTTTCTTTTTCTAACTTCAAATTTTAGTAGATATTGAAGAAACTGTAAGATTAATTTTATCCTCTTCCAATTTTATTTTGTATCAATATAAAAAATTCTATACCAATTAATTAAAAATAACCTTACTTGTTAGTAACAAATAAGGCCTTAAGTTGAGGAGTAGATTCAATAATCTACATTTTTTTCTATAATCCCTGTATATTTCTATATGTCCCTTCTATCTTTTTAACCCCTATCTCCATACCTACAAAAGAAAGATAAAGGAAAGGAGAGGCATCCCTGAGTTCCACCTCATTTTCTCTCTGTGTAGACCAATAATAACTTATAACCAACTCCCAATGAAAATAAACATCTGTATAACAAAGGAGCAAACAAAAACCTACCCAACCCTCCTTAGGGGAAATAAGGTATTGTTTTTTAATGTTTCATCTGGCTAATTTGGGGTCAATTATACCTTTGTAGGGGTCCAAATAAAATTAGGGAAGATGACTAAACAAGCCAGGAATTTTATAGACGTCTCCCCATATTCATATGTTAAATTCTAATTTCCTTTGTATGCAATTTAGAGAAAGGACTTCTAGGAGGCAACTAGGGCTAGATAAGGTCATAAGGGCTGTGCTTATTTAATATAGTTGTGTGCTTTAGAAGAAGTGAAAAATGTCTCTTCTAAGATATGCATGAATTACATGCTGTGTGAAGACAGAATGGGAAGACAGATGTCTGCAAGTAAGGAAAAAGTCTGTACCAAAACCAAAATATACTGCTACCCCAAGCATGGATTTCAAGCTCAAAACTGTGAGTACAAGGGTTCTGCTGTTTAAGTCATTCTTAAAGTGGAATTTTCTAAGGCAGCACAAGTAGACAAGATACATCTCAGGAATTCTCTGGGAAAAAATGGAATGCGATCTGTCAAGTTAATGAAGATGCATGGGGAGGGATTGGAGAAAGAGAGAGAAGCAGAGAGACAGACAGACAGACAGACAGAGACATAGACAGAGAGACAGAGAGAGACAGAGACACAGAGACACACACACAGAGACAAAGACAGAGAAAGAGAGAGAGACAGAGACAGAGACAGAGACAGAGACAAAACAACAAAGACAGACAAAGAGAAAAAAAAAAAACCACCAATACTTAACAAATTAATTTTATGGACTGAATCCTATGGAATATTACAAAGAAATCAGAATATTTACTTTTGCCACTTTTATTATACTACTAACACTTTAAATTAGCACTAGATGGCTGAAAGAATTATTAAAGTCACTGAGAACAGAGATAAGTTTACAGAACTGATGACACTGGTGGATTATATAAGTGTTTACATTTTTAAAAATCCACAATGGATGTGCCAGGACATTTCTAAGATAAATAGCCATATTGCTAAAGGAAAGAATATAAAAAAGACATTGAGAAAATTCTTTCTTAAATATATAATGCTATGTAACCTGCAAAAGAAAGATATAAAACAATTTATACAGGGTTAAAGTGTTTAGACCTGCAAAATGTACAAGGAGACATTTTGAAAAAATTATGTATATATATATATATATATATATAATTTGTCTAACATATATAAAATATGAAATAAGAATATGCTGCAAGATTTTTATAATATAGTAAATAAATATATACAATGCTAATGTTTATCACGTAATTCTGCCAATAATGGCTGTGTTGCATAAAAATGTAGGTCAAAACATAGGTCAATGGAATAAAAATAGGGTTAGAGAAATAACTGCACATGAATACACACAAAAGGTGAATTTCATGTAGGAAGTACAGATTTTCTATATCTTGTCCTGAGATTGCTTAAGCTCATGAGGAAACTTGAAATATAACTTAGTTTTAAATATTATATAAACCACAACAAAAATACCCTAATATATTTTAGTATAGAAATAAACTATTTTTGATGTATTACATCTAAAGAATTTTAAAATTGAAAGTAAAATGTCTGTATACAGAACTAGGATAATAATAATTTGGACCTCATCAAAATATTTTAAGATTGTCTCATAACTATTATATTAAATATTGAAAAATCACATATATATTTTGAGGGAAAGTAGCAATCCATACATCTGAGAAAGGACTATACCATAAAAAGACATAATTATTTCTTGATACATCTAAAACATGAACAGAAGTTATGATTAAATATGTCAATGAAAAGTAGGACAATTACATGAAAGTACACTCAACATCATAAACCAAAGGAAGTAAAAGTTAAAGATGAATTATCTATGACTATAGGCTTGCCAAACTGACTACATTGATAAATAGATAATTTATACATGTATAGATAAACATGTACATAAATTATATATGGATGAATAGTTAGATGGGCAGAAAAATGATACGTAGATAAAAATACAATTGATGATGGGTATGCATATAAATAGTAGTTCTCAGACACTTCTCAAAAATAATGGTTTGATATATACCGAGGAAAGTGAAAATCATATTTAGTTCAGATAAAATAAAGAAATCTTCACAGCAGCTTAATATGAAAGAAACAAATCTTGAATTCACATAACCTACAAGTGAAAAATTTATACATTCTACAAAGCAATATGAAAAAAAAATTAACTCTTGATTTGATTCCAGTGTTTGTTAAAATAACAAAACAATAAAATATTTTCTAAAGTATACCACAGAGATTAAATAAGGAAATTCACACTCGCTATGAACTAGGTATCCCTCTTCTAAATATTTACTCGAAATCCACCAGATCAACATATTACAGATGTATTTTCACATTAATTTTGGTGGAAACACTATACAGAAGAGCGAAGTTATAGAATCAGCCTAAATATCCAACATCAGAGGAATAAGTACAAAAAATGTAGTTCATATACAAAGTGGAATTCTCTTCAACTGTAAAGAACAAAGAAGTTATATTGTGTGTGGGAAAATAAATGTGATTAGAGATTAGCATAATAAGAAATGAATCTTTAAAAGATCAAAGTTGTATGTTTTCTCTCATTAGTGGGTACTTCTAAATATTATAGATATGAAATCATATGTATAACATTAAAATAGAATCAACAATGTGTTTACACAAGTAGAATGAATGTTAATATGGGAATAATGATTTGTAGAGCATTGGATGAATATATTCAAAGTTCATTATGTATATTTTGAAAATGGCCTTAGCTAAATATGTATAATAAAAATAGATGTCATGAGAAGATACAAATATATTGTTTCACTCACGAAACATGCACTTAACATCTTACAATCAAGGGCTAGTAGGAAAGAATGTAGTTGGACTATACCTGAGAAACCCTGTAGGGTGTTCATATTATTGAAACTGTGTTGGCAGATCTTTGATGCCTTTGTGATCCCAGAGATGTGAACCGTAAAAAAAAACTGTCTTTTGTTTGGTGCAGGTGAGGACTAACCTAACTTTATTCCAAGAGCTTTCTGGTCACAGGATTTAATAAAGTTAACCCTAGGTCAAGAGGCAGAGCAAGGGACAGGGATTAAAGAATGGCAGGGACATTGAGTTCACTGGTATTTAAGACAGCATGTAGAAGGAGCGCTTTAGCTTTTAGTTATTTCGTTCTTGAGCTCATGAGCTCTTGAGCTCTTCTGATTTTTGGGCTTCTTGAGCTTGAGCTGGCAAGCCACTGGCCTTGAGTTTTGGGACCGTTTCCTCCTGGGCTGTGAGCTGAGCTAGTGAGTCATTTGGGCCTCTTCTATTGGTACTTGAGCTGAGTAGTAAGGTCAGCTGGGTGCTCTCTTTGCCTCTCTCAGTTGGCAGGTTTTCACACCAGCATCTGCTCCTGAGTCTTTATTGATAAAATAGAATGCTTGGGATTTTCATTAAAACAAAACAATTGTTTTGTATCTGGATTGTCCTAATAGCCTCAAAATTTTACTGCAGTATCATATTTTCACAATGTAACCACTAGGAACAGCAGCATAAAAACTGCATGGGATTATGTTGCTGTACTCATTTCTGAGTATAAAATCACAATGACATAACGCTAAAAGTTTAAAGTTATAGAATCACATGGATAGAGATTATATGATTATATAAGTCATTGATTATATATATAATTTATTTTGCCTAGAAATTTGGAATATTTTAAACATATAATTATTAGAACATGTTTATATTGTAATTGAAATACCTAATATTTAATGGTAGCATTGCATTTTTTCAACATATGTCAATTTTCTAGAATTTAGATACCTATTTTTTTAAATTTTAATTTATTACAATTTATTCAGATTACATCCTGATTGTTTTCCCCTTGCTTAAATATTTCTGATTCTACCCCCCTCCCTCTTCTACCCTATTTCCTTATCAAGAGACTCCACCAAAAAGGGGATCTGAACAGATGTTAAGTCTTGCTGCTGGACTCTTGGGGGAGTACTGAGAGTGATATGGAAGAATCTGGGCATGGAGGGATCTAAATGGTTCAGGAGCCCCATGAGGAGACCATCATGGCTGGCAAATCTGGGTCCAGGGGACTGCACAAACTGTTGCATCAAGCAAAGACAATGTATGCAATAAACCTATACCCCTTGGTCAGATCTAGTCAATGGACAGCTCATTCTCCAGGAGAGAGGGAACTGCCTCTGGCATGATCTCTGGTATCCCCAATTTGATCACGTCCACATAGGGGGAAGCCTGGTGGGCAAACAGAGAAAGGGGAAGCTGGCTATCATAGATAGTTTTCTTTTTGTCATAGATAGTTTTTCTTTGCATTTTTATTCATTTAAATTTAATTATTAAGGGCCAATGACAAAGATAGAATTTGCACTGCCTTTGTCCACAGTTCTACCAAAGAACTTAAGGAATTTCACTTTGTAAACTTTATTTATTTATTTTATTTACTATATCCTGACAACAGTTCCCCCTCCACCCTCTCTTCCCAGTCAAGCTCCCTCACCTTCCCTCTTCCTCACATCCTCCACTCCTCTTCCATTTCCCTTCTCAGAATGGCTAGCCTTCCATGGATATCAACCAGCCATTCTATATTAAGTTGCAGTAAGACTAGATACCTTGTTTCCTACTAATGCTAGACTATACTACCCAATAGGAGCAAAGGGTCCCAAAGGCAGACAAGAGAGCCAGAGAGTCCCTGTTCCTACTCTTAAGAGCCTCATAAGAAGACCAAGCTGCACAACTACAACATTGGTGCAGAGTTTCTAGGTAGGGCTGTCACATTGGCAGGTCAGTCTCTGTAAGTCCCCAGGAGGCCAGGTTAGTTGGGTCTGTGGATATTCCTGTGTTGTTCTTAACCTCTCTTGTCCCTAGAACCCTTCTGGCCCTTCTTACAAAGGATTACCCAAACTCCACCTAAATTTTGGCTGTGCTTTTCTGCATCTGTTTCCATCAGTGGCTGGGCACAACTTTGTGAGGAAACTTTAGCGTATCACTAGCCTCTGTGTATAGCAGAATATCATTAGAAATCATTTCATGGACTTTTAATTGCCCCCATTCATGTTTGGTTCTAACCTACTTCTCTGGGATATCCATCTGGTTCCCTGTCCTTCATTCAGTATCCTCAGTGATGGGGTCTCACTCTTGGTATGGGTATCAATCTGAACAAGTCATTGCTTGGCCACTCCTACAATATTTGCACAACTTTAGCCCAGCACATCTTATAGGCAGGACATATTGTATATCAAAGGCTTTATGGATTGGTTTTTGTCCCAATCTCTCAGTCTTAAGTCTTGCCTGAAAAAATAAAATACCGTCCTTAGTGAAGTAACCCAGACTCAGAAAGAAAAGCATGATCTGTCATCATATATAAGTGGATATTAGCCATAAATAAAGGAAAATCATGCTACAACCCACAAACTCAGAGGAGCTAAATAACAAGGAAGACTTGAGAGGGACACATGAATCTCAGCGTGAAGGGGAAATAGAATAGACATTACAGCTAGGGGGGATCTGAGTGGGGATTGGGGATAAGAACGCAGGGGATCATAAGGAAGGAGGACTGGAGGAAGCGAATACTAGTAAGAAGAACTCTAATTGGAGGGAGGCATCTGGGGGCAAGCACTAAAACTAGTGCAATGGAAACTTCCAGAAATCTGTAAGGACAACCCAAGCTAAGACTCCTAGCAATGGAGGATATGCATCCCAAACTAGCCATATCCTGTAACCAGGCAAAACTTTGTGAACCTGTAGAATACAGATCAGTACATTGACCATGCTGGCATAATGAATGAATGTTTGTTCTATAAATTGACCCATTAATACAAGCCTGGAGAGATCTGACCTGCTGCTGCCATGAAACGTAATGAGAGTCTCTAAGGGATATAAGTATGTGCTTGTCCATAAGGAAACAGAGGCCATCTGCTAATATTACTGACATAGTAGACAGCAAAAAGAGGTGATATAGAGACATTGTTTTTATATGTACATTTATTTGTCATGGAACAGGTGGTAGCAGCCACTAGGTAGTTGATTTTCAATTATCTTCAGCAATGAATGGAAAACAGTCTATATAAAGCAAGAATATGACGCTTAAGTAATTTTAGGAATACATGAAATTCCAAGTTAGAAACTCTAGAGTAGGGATGAATTTGGAAGTCAAATTTGAAAACTATAAAAGGAGAGATTTCTGATTACACTAAGAAAAATAATTATTCAGCTCTCTCCTTAACTACTTTTCATAATCATTCCACATAGTCTTAAATATTTCCTGTCTCAAGTAATTCTTAAGATGTTTTTAGTTCTTTCAACTATTGCCTGGAATATTGACTTCAAGTGTGGATTCCTGGAATAATAATAAAGTACTTGGAATTAGAAAGCTGTGTATCTGACATGCCAGTTGGAAACCCACATAGTTCGGATGCATATCTATAATACTATGTAAATCCATATAATTGTGATTACTAAAGCAAACTTAGGAACACTGTGCTACACCAGAAAGATGTCTCGTCCCTCAGGAATACCCAAGTAGAGAATATCCATCTGTGGAGATGAAGTAACAACATTGAATCTGCAAATACTTATCAATACATAATTTGGTAACTATGCATGTATTGCAGGCTATTTCTTCTGGCGCAAGTCTCATCATCCTGTGGTTTATAAAACAAACAGAAACAAACACAGTCTTTTATCTTTAGAGAATACTTCTATTTACAATATTCTAATTATTATTTACTTGATTCTCAGTAAATAGGTT
Organism: Acomys percivali; assembly: GCA_907169655.1. Classification (NCBI taxonomy): domain Eukaryota; kingdom Metazoa; phylum Chordata; class Mammalia; order Rodentia; family Muridae; genus Acomys; species Acomys percivali. The sequence continues at coordinate 30,831,145 of OU015748.1, read as the reverse complement.
GGAAGCAGAAAGCACATGATTTTGAGCAATAATGTTCAACCCCATTGAGAGCCATTTTTAATAATGGGTCACCTTTTCAACCTTAGAACTTGGGAAAATTAGGTTAGTTCTCTAAGGTGCACTGGTTATATCCCTTGTAGAATTAATGCCAACTAGGCTAAAAGAGCAGAGTGGGTAAATTACAGCAGTAGATATGCTGTCAGTTCACTTATTTTAACCTTCACTGTATCTGAAACCAATGTCCTCATTAATTCTTCATTTTCAAAAAGTTAATTAACTAGTATATAGTTCAACGTCCTCATTTTGAAAAATTGAAAGAATAGTATTTTATTTATTTAAGGTATTGTGATTATTCTTTTTTTATAAAACTGACTAAGGAGATACTATTTAACATAAATTGTGCCAATATTGTTTAAAGTCTTTTAATTAAAATTTTAACTTATAATTAGAATATAATCACAAAGAGAATAAGATCAAATATATATGTCCATATTAAAATGTTTCCAAACATAATTAAATCATAATAGTTACTCAAAATACTATTTTAAGATTCTCCATGCATTAACATAGCATATACATCTGCTCTTTTGGCACCATTATATCTCATGATACTTTCAAAAAACATATGAGAAATATTTAGGGTGTATCTTGTAATTTCTGTTGTATTCAATAATTTTTAAATATATTTTATTAATTTATTCTTGTTACATCTTAATTGTTATCTCATCCCTTGCATCCTTCCATTCTTCCCTCCCTCCCATTTTCCCCTTACTCCCTTAACCTATAACTGTGACTAAGGGGGGACCTCCTCCCCCTGTATATACTCATAGGTTATCAAGTCTCTTCTTGGTAGCCTGCTATCCTTTAATATAACCAAAATCTACAGGAAAATCTGTTGAGACAAAGTTAGGTAGGTTAACAAAGCATTATGTACATGACAGCTAGGTACTGAAGTTGAGCACATCCATTATTCTCAACGTACACTATCAAAACATTTGTTTTATAATTGTCTTTTGTTATAAGGATTGTAAAAACATTATAACAAGGTAAGAGATATCTCAGAGACTAAGAGTACTTGCTAGTTGAGGAGATGATTTTGTTTCCCAGTACCCTGTTTTCCTACAGACTTCTGTTACTCCACTTCAGTGTATCTAATACTCTCTTATGGCCAACATACAAAGTATGATGTAATACACATACATATATGCAGGCAAAACACTCATTCATAGCAAATGAAAAAGACTAAAAATCTTTATAAAACATAAAATTCTTATCAAATTCAATTAATTTACCCAATTTAATTAAATAGTTTAAAACACCTAAGAGTCAACCAAATAAGCCTTTTTACATATACACAGATACACACATACACACACACACACACATATGCATGCACACTTATACTACTTTCACAATCAAAAGCTAAGTAAAGATGATGTTCTTACTTTCCTTTTTTTACTGGATCATATTCATATACAAGAAATATATATATATACACATTGGTATACACATATAATATATATATATACATACATTTGCCTTTTAAAGTAAACTTTAATAAAGAAAATATATTAACATTTTCAACTCATTATATTACTATTTATTTATTTACTTTACTTCAGAAAAGCAAATTTTCTGAAAACCTAGTTAACTCTTAAGGATATAATTATTTGTACAGGGTGTACAAAACCACAAATGATTGATATTTCAGAGATTCGAAGAACTATTCACAGTAGTGAAGGTAAGTATTGGGTTAAACATATTTCAAATTAAATTGCCATTAAGTAATTGCATATGTTCTAGTTAAGTTTAATTTATTGAATGACTGTCATTTAAATGGAATAATTGCATTCCTCTACTAAATTGCCAAAGAAGAGTGAATTACTGGTAAGGAGTAAATCTGTTCTCATTGTCTCCATCAACCGATCACATACTCATACTTCAGAAATAATTATTTCTTAAAACAAACAACTAAATAATATGTATGAATGTCCTAAGAACAGAGAAATATAAAGAAAGTATTATATTCTCAAATACAACTGGCTATGGATATGAAAGTTTCAATAGCTATTCAGTTCTATCTCTGATGGAATAAGTAATTTTATTAAAAGGTCAGAGTTTGGAGCAAAGGAGGGTTGTTAAAGGTATATGGATATACTGAATATTAATGCACTATCCTTATTTTATAAGTAAGTGTGACATGCTTAACATGGTGAACTTTTAGAATTTACTAATTATATGATATATGCAGTAGGAAACAACCACAATAATGTCTCTTATCTGTGGCAGCTTTTCAACATACTTCATTAGAAAGATTAATATTTTGTGCTATCCATTCATCTGTATTCTTCGCTGTAACTAGTACAATGGAGAAGATAAAATAGGTTCCTATTTTTCCCACTGACACAAGAAAGAAATAATATATTTCATCATATAGCACCACCAAATTTTAAAATCAAAGGGAAGAACTGTAATTTCCAAACCTCACTTACTCATTTGGCTAAATTCAGATCACTAAAGACAATGACTATATGTTCAAGCTGATATCCTATAAATGGTTTATTTCCTCAGATGAGGGCATTAGTTGAGAGCTGTTCCATGCCTTTATAACTCTTTCTGAACTTTGGGTGATTGGTTTTACTCAGATTACTTAGCTGTTTTGGCATTAGCTGCTCTTCAAGCTTATAGATTCAAAATGGCTCCTCTTGGCTTTTGACTACATTGCTTTGCTTGGCTTCAAACTAATTCTAGCATTATGTTTTAATCTTCTGGCTTCTTCTCATTCTCTGGTGAAGACTTGCATCTAGCTTCTCTCTGCAATCTGTCTCTATAAAACTGTCCCAGTAAGAAACGATAAGTATCAAGTTTTCTCTCTCTCTGTGATGTTCTTAAGTAGCCTCTCTTTCTTCTCCCATTTTTCTAAGAATTTCACGTATCCTATCTATGACTAATCAGCCAAATATTTCTCTGGATTGTCATTTTGTCTGTACCTCAATTAAAAGTCACTTTCCATCATGGCTGTTTCCTTCTATAAACTAAACTTAGCTTCATTGCTTGAAATAAAGGTGTGCATCAAGAGCACACCTGTAATCCAGCCAGATCATAATGCAATCCAGAACATGTCTGCATTCCAATTTATCACATAAACATAGAGGGGTTTTTGTTGTTGTTGTTGTGGTCTCTTTCCAGAGCTGCCATATTGCTGGGTTAACGTTCCAGTATAATATCCTTCCTATCTACTGTGCCTCTACAAAATAAAATTGAAATTTACACTCTAAGATATTTGTCCAGTTGTGGACCTAAACCGCAATCACCAACAAGTTAAACATAAATTTTCTCTTGTCTCTTTACTGAATATGAGGAATAAAATTCATCAGAAGCTTCATAGTTTGTAATTTTTCTCCTATGACTACCATATTTTAATAACATTTTAATGTAATGGAAATAACACTAGTAGTTAAAAAAAACTTATTACAAAGAAGAGACTGGCGATATGACTCTGAATTTAAAAGCACTTGTTGCTCTGTCCAAATAGGTTTAATTCTCAGAATCCTCATGGGGGTTTACAACTTTCTGTAACTCCATTTCCAAGGGATCTGACATCATCTTCTGATATCTACGGTCACTGAGTGAACTTAAATACAAGCATATAAAACATAAAGTAAAATAAAAAGTAACCACAGAGAAGTCTTGAAGAAACACTGATAAATTCATTTACCCTGAATTTGTTCCATGTTCCAAAAAAATTCATAGTTCAAAATTCAAACTTATGCTAATTTTCCAACAATGTATTTACATACATGAAGGTTGAATAATACCAACATCTACTTACAGTGTTTATTATAGTACTTTATGTGTAAATCTGATGATAACAGTATTTGAGTTATTTTCAGTCTTATTTCCTGTATTTGGTACTCTTATGCTATTATTTAACATTTTATACTATGCTGATTTCACATATTTTTCAAAATTCAATGTAAACTTTGCTTAATTTTTCAAATATTAGCAATAGAGACTGTTACTAATTAATTTCTATAAATGTGAAAGCACTTTATCATTTCTATTTTTCCTTTACGAGGACCTCTGTCTTTTCAGCATAATGTGGAAATATGAACTGTTTCTTTGTTTTATGTTATGTGATGAATTAATTTTATTGGGTTAAATTGAATTGAAACGATGCATTTTTCTGTCATTTCTCATTTTTTATGTATTGGAAAACACATCTACCCCTGAACCCTGTGAGATATGCAATTGTTCCAGTAAAAAGGCGTAATTTATGTTTTTTCTCCTCACGGGGTTCAAATCATTCAGAAACACATGGAGAGGTTTTCAATGAGGCATCCAGAAGATGGCTCAGTGGGATGTCTGACAGTTTACACTAAAGGGAGAGGAGGATCTGGAATTTGTAAGGATGACCTACAAAAAGCCTGAAAATAAAACCACCTCTCTAGTTTTATGTTTTCCTTTGTCAATAAAACTGAATCGACAAAACTATAATACAAACAGATGATCTGTGTTTGGCAACTTCTCCCATATCATGTCACCTCGGGCTGACATTTCCGTTTCATTATAATGGTTATATTACACTATATTGTGTAAGGAAAAAGCGTAAACTTATCTAAGAATGTGGTGGAATAAATGAAATTAACTCCTTTATGAAATCATTTAAGGAGAAAAGTGCTACATCTGTAAATCGTTCAGATTCTTTTATATAAAATTAATTGTTGAAATTCATGTTATATTATCCATTGAAGGCTGTTTACAAATTTCATTTAGTATAACAAACATATGTGTTCTTATTTCTGATGTTTGTTCTATAGACAAAAACATACACAAATGGAAAAAATCTACCACTGGCTTTTATTCCAAGTATGATTATATCTATCTAAATAAATGCAAGATGACTATTGTTTCATAGTACTATATATGATAACAGATGGTAGCATATTTCTCCTTTTTGTATGTATGGAATCTATGATATATCAAAGTAAGGACACTACCAAAATCCAACTAGGTAAAACAATGAATTTGACCACGTTTATTGATAGGTATATGGGTGAGGGGATACTAGCATGAGTAGAAATTACTCAAACATAGCTAGATTACTAAATTCCCACCAACCAAACCTGAAAACTTTCAGCTTTCACGTGGACAAGTGTCTTCTAGAAGGCTCTACCCTCACAGTTTAATTTTGTGTATTAGTGACATGTATTTTTAATATGATATAATGTTTGTAACTCTTCAGCATGTAGTTTTATCCAAGGTACTAAAATAATGATTGCTCAATTTCTTCTTGTGTATGATTCAAATCCGTGGTTTGTTCACTACTGTTTCTGTATGTAAACAGCACTAATATAGCTGATAAGAAGCCAGAGCAAATCATTGACCTGAATATGTAATTACTAATTATTAAATACTACAAAGCTTTATATTCATTTGTGGTAAGTACTTACCAATCAGACATGTATATCCCTTATTGGTAAAAACAAGAATTGTAAGTATTAAGTTATCTCAGATAATAAGTATCCATTGCATATATTCATTGACATGCCACACTAAGACATGTTAATCTGCAAAATTACTACTTGTTTTTAAAAAGTCAGATTTAAAAATTGTGAATAAAGAATGCATTAGCTTGAAGATTACCAAGGTGCATCCTTTTAACAACATGACAATCAAAATCATAAGAAAGCAAAATTTTTTGCATTGTTGGTGAAAAATATTGTCTCTGAGGTGCTTACATGAATAAAGCATTGATATTCATTACATAGTGTGAAAAGGAGTGGTGGGTATACTAGTGCGTTTATATGAAAGTGTGTGAAGAGTCTTTAGGAACTATAATTAAGCTGTATGTAATGGAGAAATTACTTGCCAGAATAAATACTGCAAAGGCATTATGACATAGAAAACGAGAAATCTAGTACAATAAATCTGACACAGTAATAAGCTATCCAACATTGGTTAGTATAAGTAAACTGTGGTCTTCAAACAAACACAAATCATGTCTTTACTCATTACTTAAAACATGCCCTAATTTTTAAGCCACATATAACCGTATCAGTGATTTAAGAATACTAATAATCATATGAATGATAAAAACCTAATACATCATGAAAATAAAAACATCTATTTGAGTTTCCAACAATTAGGACTTTTCTCTTGGCTAGGCATGGCTACAAGGGCATTTAATCCCAGATGTCAGGAAACATAAATAGACAACCCTTATGAATCTGAGGACAGCATAGTAAGTTCCAGGTAATCCAAAGTTAAACAGTTGAGAACCTGTTTCAAAAACACACGCACAAAAGAAAATCAAACACCTCTAAAAAATAAACAGAACCCAAGCAAATGAATCCCCTTCTCTTCTGAAAGTAAAATACTGAAAATTATATTCTGTCTTATATGTAGATAAAAATAATAATTTAGGGTAACATACTCAAATTCCATACTTTCTTCATTGTCTGCTGGTGAATGTGTTCATTCACAAAACTATAAAATAATTTTAGATACAAATAGGAGAAAGGAGAAACGTAGAATTCAAGAGGCAAAAATAATAATAAGAGAAGAAAAATAGGTATAGACAAATTGAAAGAAAATAATCAAGAGTTAGAAATACTCAGGGAATTAGAACTTAGGTTCATTTGGAACAGAAGATATATTTCAATTAATTGATGGGGACATTTTGCATTCGTTTTTGTAGTCCTATTCTCTGTTATATGTCTTTCCATATCTCACTACTATTCGAAATTTCAATTCACACATTATAGAAGAGGAAAATGGAAGTTAAACATTTGCCTTAGGTCTCACAGATGTTTTGTGTAGATATATAATTAGAGCATGTGGGTCTGGACATAGCTCATACACATAACTACTCATGCTGTGAGGAAAGGAAATTTCACAAATATCCTATAATACACAAGAAAGGAAAAGCTAAAGGACAGATCGAAGAGAGAAATTACAGAGAACCTATCTAGAAACAAAGACATGAGATCAATGAGGTAAGAGGAGAGATGTGAAGCCAGCATGGGTGAGTAATATTGAAAAGTGAATGACTAAAAGAAAGTAGAAAATTTTGTCCGTCATAGAAGCACAGTTAGAAAAAGAAAGAATTAAGAAAAGTTAATGAGGAGAGAAAGTATTTGCTTTCTACTGTTCTCTCTACAATCAAATTTTAATTTCACATTTATTCCTTCGGTTTATTACAATACAGTTAAAAGAACCTGGAGCCACATCTGATATCATGGAGATCCTGAAGAATTATGAAGACAGGAAGGACACTGATAAAGAACATATTGCTCCCTACCAGGTAAACAAGGTGTAGTATCAAAGGAAACCTGAATTTGAAAAATAATAAAAGTGCCGAGCCAGAAATACTGCTAGTGTTTCCAGGTCTGCTATTCTTCATCTCTTCTATAAGCACACAGTTTTGCATCTTTACGTTTTATCAGTAAACCCAGAAAGAGGAAAATTGGGCATTCCAAAATTATTGGAAAAATGAATTTAATTAAGCGTACTTTACTCAGGATTGCCTTCAAATGAACTCCCTGAGTAGAAATGATGATGGAACTTGCTGGTCCAGGCAGTAAGTTGATTGAATTGGGGAGGTTTGAAGAAAATCAATTAAAATGCGTTGTCTTTCCCAGCTTTTTTCTAGTGCACTCAATAGCTGTGCTTGTTAGCCAATGAGGTGGGATGTTACTCATTAAGGGTCAGCTTCAGAATGAGAACATGTAGGAAGAGTTTCCTAAGAGTCGGATAATAAGAAATTGGCTGAAACAGTCATAGGGATAGTTTAGTCAAACCAGAAATACATATGGTATCTGTAAGGAAAGGACCCTAGACCTCTATGACGAGACTGAAACTGCTGTCTGCAGACAGAACTTTCCTCTGATACTTCAGCTCACAATTGCTATCAACTATTTAAAATAGACTCAATCATATTAGTACATTACTCTTTCAATAATAATACTGGATTTTAAATGTGTATGAAACACATTCCCCCATCTGCATTTCCATTCATTCCAAAGCCATGGGTAAACCCCATAGTGGCAATTCTCAAAAATTTAAGAAAGACTAAGGATTTTTTTATATTTAGCTAAATGATTCCTACTTGGTTCTATAATCTCCAGATTGCTTGATATAGCCTATATTTAAATAGAAAGCAAACTTTTCTTCCTGTATTTTTGACTTTGTTATTATAATTCAACTAGTAATTACTTTTTAAAAAAGCATTGGATAAATCATGCATATGAGAAGTATGTATTTATGAGATTCACAAAATAGTTTATTGCATAATTTCATTTTCATCATCTGAATTGATATGTAAAAGGTAAAAGTTCAATGCATAATTGCTTTTTTGAAAGTCAGGTTTGAAAGAAATCTTTTCATAATACAAAATATATGCAACACACTTCTACTATAAGTAAAAGCACAAACATGAATGAAAATACTCATGTGTTAGACTAGTCAAAGATAAGGTTCAATTCCATCAGTTATGCAGTTAACAGCATTACATTTTAAAATGCTAAATAAAGTTTATCAAAGCTTAACATCTATCAAACTATTCACAGTTATCATAAAAGTCTCAGAATAGTTAATTTTTTAAATATCTGGAGCTATCTCAGAAAACTGGAAATAAGGCTTCCCCAAGACCCAGCTAATCGACTCCTTGGAATATACCCAGAAGATGCTACAGCACACAACAAGAACATTTGTTCAACCATGTTTATAGCAGCCTTATTCATAATAGCCAGAACCTGGAAACAGCCTAAGTGTCCCTCAGTAGAAGAATGGATAAAGAAATTGTGGTACATTTATACTATGGAATAATACTCAGCTATTAAAAACAAGGAATTCCCAAAATTTGTGGACAAATGGATTGAACTAGAAATGATCGTAATGAGTGAGTTCACCCAGAGGCAGAAAGACTCAAATGGTATATACTCACTTATATTTGGATACTAACCCAAGGGGTATGTCCCATGAAAGTCTTCTCTTATTAGGAAAGTGGGGCAGAGAGGAAGACTTCCTATTGGGACTCTAAGTGAGAGAGCAACGGAGAATGGGGAAATAGAAGGATCCAGAGGGTCTTAGGAACCTACAAGAAGAACATTATAATGGGCAGATCTGGGCCCAGGGGTCCTGCCAAAACTATGGCACCCGCAGAAGACAATCCATGCAGTAAACTTCAAACCTCAACCCAGATCTAGCCAATGGACAGGACATTTCCCACAGTTGATTGAAGAGTGGGGACTGACCTTCACACGAACTCTGGTGCCCCATGGTTGACCACATTCCCTGGATGGGGAGGCCTGGCGGCACTCAGAGGATGGATAGCAGGCTACCAAGAAGAGACTTGATACCCTATGAGCATATACAGGGTGAGGAGGTCCCCCCTCAGTCACAGTCATAAGGGAGGGAATTAAGGGGAAATGGGAGGGAGGGAGGATTGAGAGGATACAAGGGATGGGATAACAATTGAGATGTGATATGAATAAATTAAAAACATATTAAAATAGTTTCTTTTGTTCACTCCATAAGTCATGGTACTTTGTGTATACTTTGCTTATTAATTTTTCATTTATTATTATTTTTACTTATACATTAATATTACTACAAGTATACACAATAAACTACATACAGGAAGAAGAACCACGAAACTTTCAGGAATTATATAAAAGTTACATTCATAGTGTTTTGCCTATTTCTAATTGTCAACCATGGAGAAAACAATTTTCCTATCTTTTTGTGTCTAAAATTCTGAATGTAAATCATTATCTACCATACCTCATGTCTATCAACCTAAAAAAATCTATCATGACATAAAAACATCTTAACCCTAAACAATTAAGTTCAACTGTAAAACTAAATAAACTATCTGTCTTCAACCACATCAGAGACTTGAGAAGGAATAAAATTAGTTATCTGAGTAAATAGGAAGTGCAAGTTAGCCACTTACAAAATGAGAAAATGATAGAGACAGTTTGCTGCCTAGATATTCACCCAAAACTCTCTATAATGTTGAAACATCTTCTTCAGCCTTCTGGACCATTATAGATGGCTGACATATTTGGGAAGCAGAAATATTAGGACTTGCTTACCCTGTCTTATCAGAGTTTGGCCATTGACTCTACCTACATCCAAGCTTGCCTATTTTAGGCAGAATTCTCTCAGTGGTCAAAATGAGGACATTTTGTGCAGCTGCTGGTTTGCTACATTTGAACCCAACTCCATAAGGAGGTTCTTTGATGTTCACAAACTTTGATGAGGTATGTTCATTGTTGCCAGGAGTTAACATGTCTTAATTTCAAATGATCCTTAAAATTATAAAAAATATCTTCAAAAATGACATATTCTGTGGGTCTCAGAGGTTTTTGAAGCCATTATCTAACTATTTTACCTTATCTATCTATAGAATCATACATATCTGTTAAACCTCAGATGTATATTTTTGTGATGAAAATAGACTAGTAATTGACATGGCCAAGAATTGATCTACTAAAAATTAACTTCTTTTACTTAATTATCCTAAGAAGACTGCAATACCACCTTCAAAGGATTGGAAGTAAACCTTTTATTATATTTGAGTTTTATGGGTACACTACTTCATATTAAAGTAGAAATATATTAATGTGTGGGATGAGTAATCTTAAACTTGAATTATATACCAATTTATCAAAATTGAACTTATTTTTCATCTACATACAAAATTCTTTACCAATGAATAAAAAATAACCTTGTTTATCTGTTTATTAAATTTATTTATTTATTGCTCTACCTTATTCCAAAACACAGGTTATAATTTTAACAGCTCAGAGTCATGTTGATAGCATCTTATAATACACTGGGTAGGCTTCCACTGTTTTTATCCATCAAAAGAACCATTCTCAGACACTTAAAAAAGCAGTAATACTGATTAGAATTAGAATTCACACATAAAAATATTTGCTTTATTAGCACTGTGGATGATTTTCTCTCCTTTTTTTCTTTCTTTATCATTATACATGAATTATCTCTATACTTAACTCTTACTACTAAGGTATAAATTCAATAGTATTGGATGGAAGGAAAGAACGTATTTATTCTTTATAATTATATTTATACATACAATTATATTTATATGCATATGTAAATAAATACATATGAAATGTTGAATGAAAGTATGTACTCACAAAATGTTGTAGAAATATCAACCACACCATAAAATAGATATTTCAAAATATCAATAATAAAAATGAGCATCAAAGAACCTCTTTAGGAGATGGCTACATATGTGGCAAACAAGCCACTAGGAAAAATGTCCTTATTTCTACCACAGACAGAATTATGACTAGAAAAGGGCAAGCTTGGATGCAGGCAGAGTCAAAGGCTAAACTCTGACAAGACAAGGTAAAAAAGTTCTCAATAGTTCCTGCCTCACAAATATATCTGTCAGTTATATTAGACCAGGAGGCTGAAGATGATGCTCCAACATTATAGTTTTGAGTGACTGCTCTGGTAACAAACTGTCTCGGTCATCTTCTCTTTTGGGAAGCTGCAAAACTGCATCCCTAACTCAGGTAGTTAACTTTATTCTTTCTCAAGTCTCTGATATGGTTGAAGACCAGACAGAATGTTTAGATTTACAGTTAAGCTTAAGTGTTTAGTGGTTAGGATATTTTTAGTTCTAGATAGATGTTTTAAATTGATAATGACAAGATATGATAGATATTGATTTACATTCAGAATTTTAGGCTCACCAAGATAGGAAAGATGTTTTCTTAAAGGCTTTCAAATATAAATAGCCAAACACTTAAGAAAGTAACATTTATATAATTTACGATTGTGTCATTGTTCTTCTTGCTGTAGTTTATTTTATGTATGTGTAATAATATAAATTTATAGGTAAAAATAAAATATATTTAATAAAATATGAACTAAATTAAGGACATAGTTGAAAAGATTAAATGTGCTTTTAAATAACAAAATATTTTTAAACTCCATTTTAGTAAAATTTTAAAAATCAGTAATTCTTTTTCTTGTATATCTTCAATACTAAATGCTAATTGATATCTAATAAAAAACTACAGTAAAGTCTGATATTAAAAAGAAACTTGTATTTCATATTAAATAAAATAGTATCCTGAGTAAGCATATAGAGATTTATTTTTTTATTTTAAAATATTCAAAATTATTTTATGTCAGTAATATAAAACATAAATAATAAATATTTATAGTTTATAGTATATATATGTATACACACATACATATATGTGTGTGTGTGTGCGTGTGTGTGTGTGTGTGTGTGTGTGTGTTTGTATATTCCAAGTGACCTCAATGCATGCTGAACACTTTCAAAGATTGCTTATTAAGTTTTATGCTGTGGCTTTATTCCTTCAAAATACCATGCCATCGATTCACAATTTCTTTGAATTCAGTAAACCACATCCAATCACATGAGAATCAGCAGATATTAAAACACAACACAGTAAATGTTTTTTCATAGGTAAATTATCGTACTCAGTATTAATTGGTTCTTGAATTTCTGTTTTAAAATCAATACAACATATAGAATATTGGTATTTTTCTTATCAGTTACGTTCTTTGTCTTACCAGTCACTCTTCATTGCTTTTTCTTCCTTCATGCCTATGGAATTCTTCCTGCTTCCTTTAGTAACAGCTGTTACTTCCTGAATATTCAGTCCCCAAGCATGGCTTAGTTCCATCTTATATAAATGGTAGTGCTCTGAGTTACTTCAAGGGCATTCATGTAAAGGAGGTAATCTTATTTGTCTTGACGTTATTTCTGTGTCCTAGAAGAAGGGCACTTTCTGACTCAACCTTGCTGTTTTGTGTATTAAAAGAGCATCTCACACCATTCTTATATGGCACCTAAAACAAGTTACAAGGTGATGTTGGGTGTAAAAATGGCTTAAATCACTTATGTTCATTTCCTTTTGCATTGCCTTTAACTACTCCATCTGCGGTACAACTGAAATAGAGTGTTCGTGCTTCACAAGCACATACATCAGGGCATACTCCCAAGTCTATGCTTCCCAGTAGATTAGCACCACTACTATGCAGATATGAGCTAACATTTTATAGAAGCATATCACTTTATTCAACTCTAAAATAAAATCTGAACTTTTTTGAGCTGGACTTAGTTTCAGTTCCATATATTTTTATAATATTATTGCCCTCATTATTAATTTGAGAAAAATCACCCAATGGCTTTTCCTTTCATTAGCTAAGCAAAAACGAGAAAATATAGAAAAGAAAATCTGTGCATTGAATGGAAAGGAAAGGAATTGTTGTCTTGTCCTCTTATACTTTTAAGAAAAAAAATTGCCGCTGTTGCTATCATTTGAAGGTAGGAAAGCTGCTAGAAAGTGATTCAAATTGTATTTTGTTATAATTTCTAATGACTTCTGGAGGAACATGATGAAATTAACTCAAAAGAGATATAATTTAAAAAGTACATGAGAAGACAAAATTGTAATTTTAAAAAATTTATAGAAATATAAAAATGAAGAATGCATAAAGAAACTGTGGTGCATTTCTACAATGGAATACTACTCAGCTATTAAAACCAAGTGAATCTTGAAATGTGCAGGCAAATGGATGGAACTAGAAATGATCATTCAGAATGATGTAAGCTATACCCCGAAAGACACGCATGGTATATACTCTTTTATAAACAGACATTAGCCCAACATAGATGTCCTTTAGAGACTCTACTCAGCCGTGGATTCAGACAGATACTAGGAGTTGCAGCTGGACTGTAAGGAAACACTGAATGTTGGAAGTTGCATGGAAGGGTTGGGAATGGAAGACTAAGAATGATAGCAAATTTAAGGGAAGGCAACATTTTTAATAAATATAGGTTTAAGAACTAATAGACTTGAATTTAATTGTCTATAAGACTAAATTAATTTCCCCCACTGCAATTAGAAATTACATCTTTCCTTTCCAATTCTTCAACTTCAAATAATCATTTATTTTAAAAACTTAAAAATATTGCAGGGTGAATGCAAACTTTATAGCATACAGGAAAACAAGGTACAATATTCTACAGTTTATATTTGTAAAGATTAAAAGTAACTGCCTCAACATATTTAAATCAATGATTTAATAATATGAGTCCTCTAGTAAGAAATTCTGAAAAAAAAAGTTCTTAATATTCTCAGTATTTAAAACCTTTATTCACAATTTTAACATCAGTGAAAACTGATAGTAATGTTTTACTTATTTTAGATATCTTATAATTTCTTTTTGTTTTCATGTATCTCAAATATTTAAGGACAGATATCTTGTTAAAACTTGTTTTGCCAAATGGAAATTTCTTCCTTTTTGGATAGCTTTCCCAGAGTGAAAAGGTCCTATAGAGGGCCTTTTATGATAGTGAAATTTGCTTCTCTTTATAGTTTGTAATCTTTAATCACATATGAATTGTTAAAATGACATTTTGGTGAACTGTACTAGTGTATATTTGAGCTCCCTGTACTTGGGACGTTGAGGCAGTACGATTGCCTCAAGTTTCTGAACAGATGAGCTGTAGAGTGAGAGCCTGGAGTTGGTGAAGGTACTGAGGCCCCTAAAAATGATCCTGGGTAACCTGGGAAGTTTCTTGGAGTCTGGAAAAATCCCAGTGGCTGAAGGACACCCTGGCTGGCTCCATGCAAGCACTGCTCATGTAAGAATGAAGGGCTGAGTCAGGCAGGACTCAAAGGATGGTGTAGCTATCAACTCGGAGTTTCATCTCTTACCATGGTCCTCTCCCCCACTGTGCCAGATTTTAATGTCAGTTAAACACAGGGAGGAAGGTGATAATGGGGTGATGTCACAGCCTCTCAGTTACCTGATGAAGGAGATTCTTGAAGGAGGGTTTCTGTGATTAATAGAAAGTGTAGAACTATGTGTCCTCCATCCTTGACCTGAAGCAGCAAGCCTCTTGCCAGATTGGGGCAGGGCTGACAAACCTAGCTGCAAACTCTGTGAATTCCAGCTCCAATATGCCTATCCAGAGTCTGCCAGTGGTGTGACTCTTAATTGGGTAATTCTCTAAGCTTTGGTTTTCAGTTAATACCAGTCTGATATTGAAAGCATGGTTAAAAATCAAAAGCTTAGGAAGATCACAATCTTGGTAGTAATTCACAATTACTGCTTAGCTAAATTCATATAACATCAATTAAAATCTTAATATTTATATTTATTCTCAGTATAACTCAACTGTGATTCATATTCAAAGATATTTCTCTTTGAAGTAGACAGTGTGAATACAGAGACTCAAGGCCACTTAATATGCTTAGAGAGTTAACAGTTGAGTACTTAGTCCTAAAGAGGAATTTAAAACATTCCTATAAGGCACAAAGAATATTTAAGAAGAGAAAGCAAAAAGAATGTAAGAGCAAGAGAATAGAGGGAACGGTTGAGAAATGTTATATTTTGGTAATGACACAACCATTGTAAACACACTTATATTTTTATAGGAACTGAAGTCCCACACAGATGATTGTTGTTACAAGACTGGGTCATAATCTGTAAATATATCTATGTGACTATGTATGTATGTATGTATGTATGTATGTATGCAAATGTGTGTATGCATGTGTGATTAGAGAAATTGTAATGGAGAAAGAAGGATAAAAACAGAAGGAGAAAAGTAAGTAGAAGTGTGGTATTAAAGGGAAAGGTGTATTATGTAAGTAGAAAAAGTTGTCAGAGAACATAATTAAATCATAAAAAGGGTACAAAACATTTTAAGATTTATAGTCTACTTATCTATTATTATAATAAAGTACAATGTGTCATTTTAGTGTAGCCATGGAAATTAATATTACTAAATTTATAATGAAGAGGTGCAAGCTGTAATTCTCCTACAACTTTCCCATAAAATGTCACTTGTTCTCAAGTATTACATAAAATAAATGTAATGGGTAACATTGATAAAATATTTAGACATTAAAGTATTTCAATAACAGTAGAATAAAAAAATAAAGTAATTGGTAATATAACCATTTAATAATTATAATCACATCTCATTGAATGGAATTTTATAGGGTAGTTGGTCTTTGGTTGATAGCGAAAAAGCTAAAGGTTTGATCTGAGAAATTATCATTGATTGTGAGGAGGCTTAAATTCACTGCTGACCAGTTCTACTGAAGTCTGCTTTAAAGATGTTTAGATAGGAAAATTAATCTATAATATTTCAAGCCAGGAATACTGCAATAAGGTCCTATACACTATAAAACTCTTCTTGATGTCACTGGTACAAGTTAAATGTAGAAAACATAAATATGTATAATTACACCTAAGAAGTAACACTTGATACTGAATACATTTCATACAATTTGAAGACTTATTTTACTTTATTAAGTATTTCCCCTAAATATTTCTAAATTGTCCAGCAATCAATGATAGATATTATTGCTATTTTAGTGGATGAACAATGGATATCTAGGAGATTAATAGGATGGTGTTGTTGTTAACAAGCAAAATATTAACAAAATAAAGATGCTTCCTTAATTTTCCTGAGTGATTTTAACTTATAATAATTTATCAAAGTATTTACATATCCTTCAAATTTTACATGCCAACTAACATTTTTTTTTAATTTAGTCATGAGTTCTTTCTACTCCCACATTTTATTGTGTTACTTATTTCTATCAGGCATTTAATTCATATGAAAAAATACTGAATTACATGACTCACTCCATAACACGTGGTCAATATATGTACATATATATGACATATATGTTATTAATAAACATATATGGATAGAGAATATATAACTTCAGAGCAGTAAAATGATTTCTGTAAACCAAAGCCCAGTATAGAGACATCACTCACTTAAGAATTACTAAAACTTTTTTTAAACTGAAACACATAAAATTAAAACTTTTGTAGGAAATAAAAAATAACATTAAATTTGTTTACAAACTATCAAACAAAGGAGACAACCACAAAAATACTAAACCACACACTATAGTATGATAGCTACATTAATTCAAGTTTACAATCTGTTTTTAAAGGCATCAATAAAAATCTCTGATGTTGCTAACTAAACCAAAATAAAACTTCTTGAGTTAAAATCCAGTTTGAGATAAGCAGGTGATGGAGATTCCATGTAGCAAATAGAATGCTTAATGTCACCATGGAAAGACGGCAAAATAATTAAGAAATGAAAATAACTAGCTGATTCCTTCTTTCATTAGTGACATATTCTACAAATTAAGAATTCCAGAACATACTAAAATCCAAACCATAAGCTTAAATTCCTGACTGTTCTGTTTCCTTTTAATAATTTAAATTACCTTAACAGTGATGTAGCAAAAACCCTTCTGAAAGCATGTATTTTTATTTTGTCACATCTTTTAAAATCAATATTTAGTATCTTAGCCTTTTAACTGTAAAGTATATTAATATTAATTATATACAAATACTCATAAAATACTTTGACAAGTTTTTCATTGTTCTTGAGGAAATTACATCCAGTAAACTCTTGTTCTGCCCAGTCTCCATTATAAAAAAACATTACATATTTTGCCTAAGAATGGCTGTGCTGTATGTCTCTTCTTGTGATGTGTTCACGTCATTAGCAAATGGTCATTAGAGTTCATTTATGTTGTACCATAAGATAGGAATTCCACAATAGATTTTATAATGTCACAATGTCATTGATACAAAAACAGATATTACAGGCCTTTCATGTGGTAAATCAGGCTTTTAAAAGTATATATGAGTACATAGAGAGAGCTCCTGTTATGTTCTAAACATAATAGTCACTTAAGAAGAAGTTCGTTAGAGATATTTTTGTTATAATATTTTTAAACAGTTTCAGTGAGTCCCTTCAACAGTAATAGTAGCTCCATGACTTAGCCTATTTTTTCAGTCTCAGGAGCAGTGTACAGCAAATGAAATGCAATAAAATAATAATTAACAAAATTTTTTAAGTTGTTGATTAATTATCATAGTTATTAAAATATCTCTCTCCGTTCAAAATTACATAAAACTTGGTGCACTTCTATACTCTAGCCTTCATAAGTGTCAACCACTGGGCTACTACAATAGATAGATCTCACATTCATTTTTAAAGTTTCAATCCAATAGGATAAGAGCACCCTTCATTTTCAAAGCAAATCAAAGCTGTTTAAATAAAGACTAACGAATTCATTTGGAAATTCTTTTGTGGGACTCATGAGTCAGCCAAAATTGAAATAGCCAGCTAGATATGTACAAAGACCTGGGATTTGAAGAGCCCATATGTAGAAATACAGACTGCCAAGTATGGGCACACACATGAAAATCTATAGAAAGAGAATAATAGAGTCCGGTTCTGTAGCGAAAGGCCTTTTTTCTAAGATACTGCCTCATCTACTCATTTAATTTAAAGAAAAAACTGAACATAAGAACAGCTAAATTCCTGTAAGGCATAGTGGAACTTATGGCATCATTCTGAAGAAAAGTTGTTTAAGGATGAAATGAATATGGTATGTTAATAAACTTTTCACAATAACAAAAAATAACAAAAATCTCCTAATTTGTATGAGGTTCAAACACTTAACCGAACAGTGTACCATAGGTATCAGCTGCCATGTATAATGTATATCATAATAAATACCTACTTTCATCTGTCTCAAACATTCTGAATATGTGAGGACAGAGACACAGTTTCATTCCATAGTCTAGCACACATTGGAACATCCTCACTGGTTTGATATATAGTGGCTCCCTCATTTTCGGCATTGGAAGTAAAATCAACTTGTACTGACATTCAACAAATGCTTACTGAGTGAGAAACTTATTCAAATGGAAAACCCTTTACTGTTACAGTATTTGGGGGATTGTTGCCCTGCCATCACCTATCTTGGTAATGTTTCTAGTGTGCCCATAATGATAATTCATGGTTTTTTCCTTTCATTTGTCTTCTGCTTTGTGTGAGATGCTGCAAAATTCCAAGGCCCAGTGATGTTATTCATATACATAGACTGCATTATAACTATTTATAATTAGAGTGACAGTTATGTGATTTAAATCTAAGTCCAAAGAAATGGCTTGATTTAATGTGAAATTTTTGACATACCGATATTTGAATGTTTTCCTTTTTATGCTTTTCAAACCTTTCCCATTTACAAACAGTAATCTTGACAGAAACCATAAAAGAAAGGAAATGACTATTTTGGTTTTTCTGTATTATCTTTAAGTGAGATATCATTTGTCTGAGAAATGGTTCTAAGTTTTCTAATTCTTTCTTATTCATTTGTACACAATCTAACATCACTCAAAGAATTACAAGGACATTTTGCATTCCCTGCTTCCATCTGTCATGTAATGTACATTTTCTTAAACTTCCTCTGAAAGCCTGTGTTGTGCAATTTTCCCTTGATTATATATTGCATCCACACCTTAAAAGCTGTGCGCAGAGTGGTATCATGACAACCACATCCATTTTTTTTTTTTTGATAATCCCTCATTTTTAAAAAAAAGGCATGTCTTTGTTTTTAATAGTTTGTCTCAGTAACTAGGCTAAGTTAGAAACACCATAAGTCAAGTTATAGTACCTAGAATGTTCAAAGTAACCTAAGTCTCAGAGAAAACTGTTTTTTATGCCTGGTATTTGTGCATGATTCCCTGGAGTTAAACTTAAAATGTGCACATTTTAAAGCACATACACTTATTTTCCCATTTTGGATGATATATGGCATACTGCTCATTAGAAAAGGTTATTTATAAAGTTTTTTAGGCACCTGCAATGCAATCTGCTTGAGGATTATTACAATAGCCTGATTTAAATATCAAATTTGTCAGTTTGAAGAATTAGAGTTCTACAGTATATCAAAAATGACTTCTGGTTCTTAATAAGATGACAAACTAATGTGGGCTGCTGACTCTGTCTCCGAACAGTAACCCTAGAAATGCTGTAGGAGGGAAGTGACAGAACTGAGATTCAAACATGAAAGTTGTCTAAAAGTCTTTTAGAAAAAGAATTTGATTTGATCTATTAAAAATGAAAAATGTCATTCCACACTGTGAGGGGTGTCATCTGCTGGAAATGGGGCAAGATTTGGAATACAAGATAATTTTGACCCTTGCATTTCAGTCCTTCATTTTTCATCCTATCTCCATTAAGCTACAACAGACTGAATATTCAGCTGTCCTGAAGCTGGATCTAGTCAGGAATTCTGATATTTTCTCTAAGTATTCAATAACAAAAAGGCAGAGCTAAGTCTGACCTTGAAAGTGAGCAGACAAACCATCCATGAGAGAAGATGGGACAATAGAAAACCACTAAGACTGAAGGGAGATGGAGCTTTCAGCCTGGAGCAACCTACTCCTCAGCAGAGGGCATGGAGCCTTTTCAGATGGGAGCATTTAAAGAACTTGGTAAGAATAACATAAAGAACTCAGCCAAGGACAGTACAGGCAGTAAACTTTAGACCCCTACCCAGATCTAGCCAATGGTCAGAACAGTCTCCACACTTGAGTGGAGAGTGGGATATGACTTTCTCACGTACTCTGGTGCCTCACATTTGACTATGTCCCCTGGAGGGGGAGACCTGGTGGCACTCAGAGGAAGGACAGAAGGTCACCGAGAAGAGACTTGATACCCTATGAGCATATACAGGGGGAGGTAATCCCTCTGAGGAACAGTCATAGGGGAGGGGAATAAGGGGAAACTGGAAGGGAGGGAAGAATGGGAGGATACAAGGGATGGGATAACCATAGAGATGTAACAAGAATAAATTAATAAAAAAAAAAGAGTTAAAAAAAAAAAAGGAACTCAGGAAACTAAACACCACCAAACCAAATAACCCAATAGAAAAATGGGGCTCAGAACTAAACAGATAATTTTCAACAGAAGAATATCAAAGGCAGAGAAACACTTATAGAAATGCTCAATCTCCTTAGTTACCAGGGAAATGCAAATCAAAACAACTCTGAGATTTCATCTTACACCCCTAAGAATGGCTAAGATAAAAAATTCAAGTGACACCACATGCTGGCGAGGATGTGGAGAGAGAGGAACACTTCTTCATTGCTGGTGGGAATGCAAACTAGTACAGCCACTTTGGAATATATCTGGTGCTATCTCAGAACACTGGGAATAAGGTTTCCTCAAGACCCAGCTATTCCACTCCTTGGAATATACCCAGAAGATGCACCAGCACACAACAGGAAAATTTGCTCAACCATGTTCATAGCAGCCTTATTCATAATAGCCAGATCATGGAAACAGCCTAAATGTCCCTCAGCAGAAGAATGGATAAAGAAACCGTGGTACATTTACACTATGGAATACTACTCAGCTATTAAAAACAAGGAATTCCTGAAATCTGTGGACAAATGGATTGAACTAGAAATGATCATAATGAGTGAGTTCACCCAGAAACAGAAAGACTCAAATGGTATATACTTACTTATATCTGGACACTAGCCTAAGGGGCATGTCCCATGAAAGTTTTCACTCACCAGGAAAGTGGGTCAGAGGGGAGGACATCCTATTGGGTCTCTAGGTGAGAGAAGCATGGGAGAATGGGGAAATCGAAAGATCCAGAGAGTCCTAGGATCCTAAAAGAACATTAAGATGGGTAGATCTGGGCCCAGGTGTCCAGCGCAAACTATGGCACCAGCCAAGGACAATATGTACAGTAAACTTCGAACCCCTACCCACATCTAGCCCATGGATAGGATGCTCTTCCCAGTTGGGTGAAGAGTGGGGTCTGACTTTCACACGAACTCTGTTGCCCCACATTTGACCACGTCCCCTGGAGGAGGAGGCCTGGTGGCACTCAGAGGAAGGATAGCAGGCTACCAAGAAGAGACTTGATGCCCTATGATCATATGCAGGGGGGAGGTAATCCCCCTCAGGAACAGTCATAGGGAAGGGGAATAAGGGGAAAATGGGAGGGAGGGAAGAATGGGAGGATACAAGGGATGGGATAACAATTGAGATGTAATTTGAATAAATTAATAAAATATATTTTTTAAAAAAGAACACAGTAAGAACTCACCTCCATCAAAGCACATTGTCAAGACACCATCACAAGCTACAAAATCAGGCAGAAAAAAAACATTTATGAGTAGAAATGAGAAGAAGACAAATAGTAAAAGATAGATTTATTTTGGAGAAAGATTTGTTCAAAAATATAATGACTATGAACATATGTAGAAAAATAAATGACAAAAAGATTGTGAAGGTTTTAGCACACATTTCTCAAGCATAAGTTTGAGAGACACAAAGTTATTGAATTATTCAGTAATTGTTTTATTCCCTACCATTAATAGATGTGTATTTTCATCAACAATAGCATGATTTCAGTCTTTTTGAACATATTTGAAGCCTACAGCATAAGTAATTATCAGTATACAATGGTACAAAAAAGAAACCTCCAATAATTGTAAAATGTGCAGTGTCTCTTAGTGATTTAGGACTCTGTAAAAACATGTAAGAATATAATATGAAGACAATGAGGAATAAACTAAAGTCTACTATTGTAAAACTATAACAAATGACAAAAATAAAACTCACTAATTTCTTAGATTAAAGCATAGAAAATGGAAGGACGAAAATATGCATCCCTAATTATCAAACTGAAATTTAATTCTACAAGCAAACACTTAGAAATTTACCTTCCTGGAATCCAGATAAGATTCTTTTGTTTCATGAAACAAGCTTTGCTTTCTTCTGATAACGTAGTAATGTCTGCTTTACAGGCTTTTTCTGCAGTATCTACAAACTAATAGCATCTTCTCACCAGCTGTTAGGTTTTCTAAAGATTAGTCACAGACCCTGTTCCCTATCTACTGTTTTCTAACACACCTTGATCCACTCAAATGTTTCAATTATCAGATACCAACAAACTTTGTCTATTGTTATAATTCTGTCCCACATACATCTACTGATGCCTGTGCCCAAATTCCAATGTCCTATTTGTCTTCTCTTCCAGATGTCTATGGTACATCAAACACAAATATCTAAAATGTATGGTATGAATTTTACACTAAACTCTAAAATTTCACACTGATATATAAACCTTATAGCGTTAATGTGTAATGCTTCCTGTGTTTGAACTCTTCCTCCCCAGTAAGTAACACTGTATTGGAAGGTTGATGAAGTCACATGAAGCTCAGATGGAAGAAGCAGGTTTCTAGGGACAGGATTTGTGGTTGTGTAGTCGAGCCCCAATTCCTTTTAACGCTCCACTCCATGATTACAAAGGTAACGTGACCAGCTACTTCTGCTGGCCAGCCTTCTCCACCTTGAAAAGCTATAACCCTTCAGACAGAGTTAAAATAGACTTTATGTCTTTCAAGCATTTTCCTAGTTGAAATTTAGTCATAGCAAGAAGAAAACCAGTTAATAAAAATGCAAAAACTAATGTATAAATATATTAACATTTAATATAACTAGTAATAAAACATATCCAGTTACTTTCAGAATACTGTCAGTAATATACTTACATATGACGCAATTTTTAGATGGAAATTCATTGTGGACCCAATATCCAAATTTTAAAAATTATGCAGATAATTTGAAATGTTCATAGTTTAATAGTAATGAAGTTAGTGTGGTAAGGTATTAACACAAGTTATATGCCTCCACAAATCTCTCTAAATTACCTTTTGTTAAGCACCCATCACTATACATAACCAAGAATAGTCCAGCCATTTCTATTCTATTCATTGAATTATATTGCTGTAACAAATGGTCACCCATTGCGTAAAATGCCAAGCCACGCAAAACAGTGTTTGATTTGGAAACTGTTGCAAAGGAGTATGCCTAGATGCTCCCTTTCCAATAGTTGTCTGAGATGCAATCTAACCTAATTTAGACAGGGTCCTCTGCTTTCTCTATGAATTATTACATAACCATCAAGCTTGTTAAAGAAAAGAATGCGGGGGTAAACACGTGTTAACTGAATCCTCGATAAGTTACTTTGGGTACCATTTCGTACCATTTTTCCTCACACAGTATTCATCAAAACACATTCATTAGGCTAGTACCAACTGGAGAGAGAAGGAACTGTGGAGTAGTTCTCTCTCCCTACAGCTTTTATATAAAGCTATGTTTGTTTTCACATATAGACTCCTATCTTGGCTGCTTTCACTTTTCCAGAGCATTTTTGAGTTTATTCCCTCCTTTTTACCTAATCTGATATTATCAAAATGCCTAAAAGTCCTTGGCACTAATTTTGAGAAAAAGTAAGTCCTATAAAAGCTACATAAATGTTCAGCCTCATTGCAATTAACAGTCCTTTTTTTCAGTGCTACAAGCATACAGACTATCCTCAGTTTTACCAAATACACTCCATCCCTCCAAGGGCTGGCTTATCTCCCTGGCAGGCTTTCTGATCTTCCTTCCTGTGATTAAATCTAAGGAATAACACATTCTAAGTTCATGCTCTGTCAGAAGCTGTGCACTCAGTTCCTGCTGTCTATGTTTCCCCTATGTGCTCATATTTGAATAGCTCACACATAGAGAGTGTCTTTATGGCTGCTAGTAGTCAGTAAACAATCCCCTTGAAGAGGTGAATACATTCCTAATGATAAAAATCATAAAGACCGTACAAAAGTTCTACTTGTTTTAAACCAGAAAAGTGTTAAGCATATTATCTGAAAGTTCATATATAAGATTTACTTACTTGAGTAGATAGTTATTTTTTTCTCATAAGTTTAAGATATCTCTACATATCCTTAGTATTTATGAATTCAAAGTCATGAATTTAAATTTTGCAGTAAAATAATAGACTATAATTATGAGAAAATTAAAGAGAAGTTGAATAACAATCCCCAAACCACGGAACTATAAGTGAGTGAGCCTGCACTCCAGAGCTGTTTGTAAGGCATTCACTGGTGTAGATGATACAACCAGATTTCCCATCTTAAATTGTATACATGTGTGATTCTGTTTCTAGGGCTGGTAAAGGCAACAGCAGGTGAAAATGATATACAATCCTGAAGGCATCTTTATTGCAAACTTTTCTTTCTACTCTCTGAGTAACATAGTGAGCTATGAAGTGAGGTGTATTTGGTTGGTCTATTCTTATGAAACCTGAGAAGGTAAGATGTAAATTTTCATTTGTGTGTGGCAACAGCATTTTGAATGTATTTCCTGGGGTTCACAAACAACAACAGTTCCTATCATAATTCTGCCCAACTTCATCCGATGAATGTGCTGAGTGTTCCTGAGTGAGAAAAGGTGGGGGAGACATTTTATGAAGAACAAATTTTTTGTTATTTCATGTAGTAAAAGTCAAGACATTTAATGGTTCACTTGAATGTTAATGTACACTTTAACAGTGAAGATGTTGAAACCCCTCCGATACATAAAAAAGGTGAAAGTGATCTTTGGTTTGCATAGAGAAATAAAACAACTCTTCTCTAAGAAATGAAATATTAAATTTGACTGTATTATGTATTTCGTGAATCTAAATTTTACTGTGTTGCTAACATCATTATAATAGTATGCAAGACAAACTAAGCAGATATTGCTGTATGTCTGGCTTAGCATTTGGTCCTCCTGACTTGGAATCTTCATCAAGTTAATCACATTGTTTCTGGGAATGAACGTGTTTTCCTCATTTGTTTAAGTTCTGTTGTAATCCACTAGATTATGAAGAAACAGGATTCTGAAATGTACATAGGAGGGCAAGGTTTCTGAAATCTCAGGCTTTTCAATTGTCACTGCTTCTCATTAGGATGTTTCTAGAGACAGAAAAAGAGTATGGAGGTGAAGTGTTCTTTTCATATTAAAATAGAGAATTTATTTAAATACACAAAGTCTTAATTTGTATATTTTTCTTGACAAATTCTCTCTAGAAAAAAGATGAAAATGGTAAGTTCCATGCCCTTCAACAACAGTATTTACCAAGCAGGAGAGAAGAGTTTGCAAAGAGTGAGCATTTTTCATACAAGTAAAAGTGGCAATGACTTAGAAGAAAGTCCCAAGCAGCTGTTGAAGGATGAGATGAAATCAGAAAGCCACAGGCATTTGGACAGAAGGTGCTCCTAGCACAACACAAAACAATTTCACATAGTCACGGGTGTTTGGAAAGTGAAAGCAGCAGACAGACCACCCTGTGTGTGATCATCTGAGATACATTGGCTCCATTTCAGCAAAACTGTCATGCAGCCTCAGGGAAAGATTCATAAAAGTTAGAGCTCAAATTAGGAGGTAGGTTATAGTTTCCCACATCTAGTCTGGAAAGCAGGAAGAAAACCAGGGACAAAGACAAACAAGTGTACACAAAAAGGGCAACAAATGTGGTCGATTTAAACAGATACAAAAATAAGAGTGTCAACGTCTTTATAAAAAGCTATAACTAATAGCTTATGACGAAGAAAGGTGTCAAACATTACTCTATCTTGTTTAAAGGTGATTATCAGGTTGTGTTATTGATACAGCTAGGACATGGATGTTCAGAGTTGACCCCAGTCTAGAGTAGATGTCACTCATTTCTTCAGTGTTTTTTAAAAAATATAATTTATTAATTTATTCAAATTACATCTCAATTGTTATCCCATCCCTTATATCCTCCTATTCCTCCCTCCCTCCCCTTTTTTCCTTATTCCCCTCCCCTATGACTGTGACTGGGGGGGGACTTTCTCCCCCTGTATATGATCATACGTCATCAAGTCTCTTCTTGGTAGCCTGCTATCCTTCCTCTGAGTGCCACCAGGACTCCCCATCCAGGGGACGGGTCAAATATGGGGCACCAGAGTTTGTGTAAAAGCCAGTCTCCACTCTCCACTCAACTGTGGAGAATGTCCTATCCATTGGCTCAATTTGGGCAGGGGGTTGAAGTTTACTGCACGTATTATCTTTGGCTGGTCCAATAGTTGGAGCAGGACCCCTGGGCCCAGATCCGCCCATCATATTGTTCTACTTGTAGGTTTCTAGGACCCTCTGGATCCTTCTATTTCACCATTATCCCTTGCTTCTCTCACTTAGAGTCTCAATAGGAAGTCTTCCCCTCTGACCCACTTTCCTGGTAAGTGAAGACATTCATGGGACATGCCCCTTAGGCTAGTGTCCAGATATAAGTGAGTATATACCATTTGAGTCTTTCTGCTTCTGGGTGAACTCACTCATTTTGATCATTTCTAGTTCAATCCATTTGTCCACAGATTTCAGGAATTCCTTGTTTTTAATAGCTGAGTAGTATTCCATAGTGTAAATGTACCAGTTTCTTTATCCAT
Source organism: Acomys percivali (assembly GCA_907169655.1). Taxonomy (NCBI): domain Eukaryota; kingdom Metazoa; phylum Chordata; class Mammalia; order Rodentia; family Muridae; genus Acomys; species Acomys percivali. The sequence continues at coordinate 30,803,968 of OU015748.1, read as the reverse complement.
TCTTCTATTGAGGGACACTTAAGCTGTTACCAGGTTCTGGCTATTATGAATAAGGCTGCTATGAACATGGTTGAGCAATGTTCTTGTTGTGTGCTGGAGCATCTTCTGGGTATATTCCAAGGAGTGGAATAGCTGGGTCTTGAGGAAGCTTTATACCCAGTTTTCTGAGATAGAGACAGATATATTTCCAAAATGGCTGTACTAGTTTGCATTCCCACCAGCAATGAAGGAGTGTTCCATTCTCTCCACATCCTCACTAGCTTGTGGTGTCACTTGAGTTTTTGATCTTTGCCATTCTGATGGGTGTAAAACGGAATCGTAGAGTTGTTTTGATTTGCATTTTCCACTTCTTGAGGCTGAGAAGCTTCTGTAAGGCAAGAGACACTCTCAACAGAACAAAGTGATCACCTACAGAATGGGAAAAGATCTTCACCAACCCTACATCTGACAAAGGTCTAATAACCAAAATATGTAAAGAACTCAAGAAAAAAAAAATCAGCAAACAAATTAATCCAATTGAGAAATGGGACTCAGAGCTAAACAGAGAATCCTCAACAGAGAAATATCGAATGGCCGAGAAACACTTAAAGAAATGTTCAAAGTTTTTAATCTTCAGTGGTCTTTCTTAACACAAATTTCTGCCTCTTCCATCATGAGCAGTGAAACATTCTGTCACTATGCTTAGATGGACTCTTAAAACCTCTATTTACCAGGTCAGTTTGCCTGTTTTAATTTACCAATCATATTTTAACTGTTCTAAAGCTATATGGAGCTGTGTGTATGGGGGATAATATTGGTATTTGGGAAAGAGAATAAGTCAAAATTAGAATTACTAATTTTATATATTTTTAAAATTATGTATATGAAATTATATATATATATTCATACATATGAATATATTTCAAGACAGTTGATTATTTTTATATTTTCCTATGTATATTTTCTTGGTATGTGTATAAGTGTACCACATTCTTTTGTACATATATTTTACTTTTTATTTATTTACTTATTTATTTATTTACTCTCTTTACAACCTATACCCAGCCCCTCCCTCCTTTATTTCCAGCCGTACCCTCAGACCCTCTCCCTACTCTTTCACAAAACTGCCCAAGCTCAGCCTATTGTTTGGCTGTGAGTCTCTGCATCTGTTTCCATCAGCTGCTATATGAAGCTTTTTAACAGAGAGTTATGCTAGACTCCTATCTACATGCATAGTGATTGGGTTGGCCGTCTCCCATGTGGTGAGAATAAAACTGGGCTACTCACTGGTTTGCCATTTCCTACACTTCTTATAGGCAACAAATTTGGGTAGAAGGTTTTTGGGTCAAAGTTTCATTCTAGGATAGAAAAAAGTAATTTAATTTGTGAGTTGAAAGAGACAGACAGAAAGAGAGGGTGAGTGAGTGACGGTGCCAAGAAGAGGCAGCAAGAGAGGACAGAGCAAGTGTGTGGTACTCATGAAGTTGATAAAAGAGGGTTTTGGATCTTCTGCAACTACATGTTCATGGAGGTGTTAGGCTCCCAGTGTGGATGCTAGGAACTGAACTTTGGTCCTCTAAGAATGAGTGCTTTTAACCCTGATCAGTCTCTCCAGTGGCCAAAACATTTGGTTATGCACAATCTTGAAAATACATAAACTTTTAAATAAACTTCATGAAATAAAAAATGATGCCCCTCTTTATTTTTGCCCAACAACATTATTGAGCCCTTCTTAATGGGAAAATTAATAGAAAGGATAAGTAAAAGGAAGGAAAGAAAAGAAGACAGCGGTGAGAAAATGTTTTTATGCAATGAATTAAATTAATTTTCAGAGATACATTCCAATGTTCCTTGACTAAAGTGAATTCTAGAGAGCTACTTGGTTTCAAGAAGAACGCCCTCAAAGTCTCTTTCCAGTGATAAAGCATTCAATAATAGCTGTTCATCTTGTCTGGATAGGATGCTGTTTCTCAAAATGGAGGGCATACGAAGGTGAAGTCTAAAAGGCCTGGGCTTCAGTGGCTCATCCTTTGAGGAGAAGACAAGTTTCCGAATTTCCATGCAGGGTGGCATTTCTAGGTTTTGAGAGTTCTAAAGATAAACATTAGCACTGTCATAGTTTGGTGGGGATGGGTGGTGAGACAGTGTTTCTCTGATAGCCTTGGCTGTTCTGGATGCCTTTTGAAGACTTGCTGACCTTGAATGCACAGAGATCGGCCTACCTCTGAGTGCTGGGATTACAGACATGTGATATCGTGCCCAGCTGGCATGGATTCTTAAGGAGAAGGCTGTCCTTAATTCAGTGTGGAGTGAAACCAAAGGCTTCTGGAGCTCAGACAGAAGTAAAGGGCTGTTACTTTAAGTAATATTCTTTAAGGTGAGGAAGAAATGTCAAAGACACAGAATTTTGTTTTATACTCAAATAACAATTTAAAATAAAAATTTGAAGAACTTTAGTTTGAATATGAGGAATTGGTGATGTGCATATATGAAATCATATATACATATGACCCTAATGATTGATACATAGTATAAAATAGTATCTTTATCATCTTAACCCTCTTGTTTCTCTTTAGCCAATGATACTTAAGTTTTGATGACATGAGCTTTAATTAATATATAAAATTATACTTTGTGTGTGAAGTACATTGATATATGTACACACTGTAGAATGGACAAAAATCAAGATATTTAGGGTTGTTTTAAATAATAATGCCAAATCAATGGTTTTTCCAATAAAGACTCAGGAACCACATGCTGGAGTGAAAACCTACTAGCTCAGAGAGGCAGAGAAAGCACCCAGCTGATCTTCCTATTCAGCTCACCTCCAATGGAAAAGGCCTGAAAGGCCTGCAAGCTCGGCTGACAGCCCAGGAGGAAAAGTCCACAAAAAAAAAAAAAAAAAACCTGAGGCCAAAGGCTTGCTAGTTTAAAAGCCAAAAGCCAAGGAGCTGAAGATGCTCATGAGCTAAGGGGCTGAAAGATAAAGAACCAAAAGTCCAAGAGGTCTTCCTATTTCTACATGCTGTTTTAAATACCCCTCATACTCTTTAATTTCTGTCAGCTGGTTTCTTGCTCTGCCTCTTGAGCTAAGGTTAACTGTATTAAATCCTGCATATATTCACCATTAAAGGTGTTCGCTAGGGCTGCGTGAACCACACCTTAATCACCTGTTTACAATAAACAGAAAGTTCTTGGATTAAATGTGTGTTATGGCTCAACCATATGAAACAGGGATTTATAGTTCACAAACTCAGGGATGACAATGGGTTCAATGACAGGTTTTTACAGTTCACAATCTTAGGTATCACAGTGGGATCAAATATCCTGCAACAATTTAGCATGTAGGTGACTTCAAATAATTATTTTTAGAATGAAAGCACTTTATGTATAAGCTAATAAAATATTGAAATCGTTACTGCTGAAATTTGGCAGAAGTGAATCTATCAATTACAATTTGATAAAATAAAATTGAAAATATTTCTATCTGTATAGCCAGACCCAGAAAGACATTAATGGTGTATACTCACTTATAAGTGGCTATTACATCAACATAGATGTCATCTGAAAGACTCCATCCAACGTGGAATGGGGACAGAACTGGTAGTTGCAGTCGGACGGGTGCGTGGCAGAGGGGTGTTTAGGAGTTCCACAAGGAGACGAACATATCAAGGCTGATGGATCTGGACCTCGGGGACCTACACGGAGTGATACACCAACCAAAGACAGTGCAAGTAGAAGAGCTGGACCCCTTATTCCGGTGTAGCCGATGGACAGCTCATTCTCCACAAGGGCAAGGGGCAGGGGACGGGGAGTGAGCGACCGCATCTTACAAAATCTGCAGTGCCCGGAATTTGATCACTCTCCCTTGGCAGAGAGGCCCACTGGGAACACAGGGGAAGGAGATGCAGACTGTACAGATGAGAACTGATGGGCTGTGGTCAAAAGGTGGGGAAGGTGGACCAAACCTGTCAAAGGTATGGGGGGGGGAATAGATCGGAGGGGTGAGGAAGGTGGGAACAGGAAGACAAGAATGAGGGGATTACAATCTGGATATAATGTAAAATAATAATAATAATAATAATAATAATAATAATAATAATAATAATAATAATAATAATAATA
>OU015748.1:30771180-30799854 GCA_907169655.1 Acomys percivali | reverse complement strand
TAATAATAATAATAATAATAATAATAATAATAATAATAATAATAATAGTAATAGTAGTAGTAATAAATTTCAAAAATATATAAGGAAAAGTATACGTATCAAATAGAAAATATTATGAAATCTAGTTTATAATTTTTTAAGTGTATGCTTTTTCAAGTCCTCTTGTTGTTTACCACTTATCCGATTTATTTTATCAAATATAGAAAATATGCCAGCTGTGGTAATATCATTTGTAATGCCACTAATCCCAGGAAGATCAAGTTCAATGGCAGCCTAAGCAATTTCCTGCCTTGAATTTCAGTGGATTACAGAGACTGTTCCTCATTGCAAGATGTTTCATACTTTCCTGAAATATATGTGAGTGGAATGATTCTCCTTTTGCTTATATTCGATTCTCAATTATAATTATGAAACTTTATTTTTCATATAAATACGTATTCTACGTATTTATCATTTTATCCATTGTTTATGGAGTGATATCATCATGCATTGATATTCCAAAAGTTGTTTATCCATTTGCCTATTGATGGACATATGGCTATATTCAGTGTTTGGGTAATATAAATCCCATTACAAACATTTTTATGCGAGTCTATTATGGGCATATGCTTTTACTAAACTTGGATGAATGCTAAGAACCAGAATGCCAAGGTTTGTTTTCCAAAGTGAATATATCATTTTCAGTTACAACAGCAGTCTATTAAAATTTCAGCACTCATCAGCCTTGCTTGCTGTCAATAGCACTACTCATTTGCATTCCATAAGTCCACAGTATAGGGAGAAATGTTTCATTGTACTTTTCTATTTCAATTGTATTTTTGTGACTTGTGATAGTAAAATGATCCTATTGTGATATTAACATTTTTATATATAATTACTACTGACATATTTTCAAGCCAATATATAGACTCATAGTATACTTTGGTGTTATGGATTTGTTTTTTTATGATAGAATGTCAGAGCACCTGAAACTGGAGTTACAAATGATTGTGAGCATCCATGTGTGTTCTGGGAACTGAACCTAGATCCTTTGCAGGAACAGCAAGTACGCGTAACCTGTGAGATAACTCTCTAGCTCCCGATGTTTCTATATTTGGCCTACTTCATTTAGTGTAATTTCCTCCAGTGTGATCCTCATTGACACAAACTTATATATGTGCCTGACTACTAATTGATGAGGGCTTCATACACATTCCAGGCATCATCGTTTTTGTTCAAAATAATGCAAAGTGACCACGATCTGTCATTGACCTTCTCCTTTCTATACTTTCCCATAGGTTTCTTATTTATATTTTATAGTTTTTAAAACATTCATTTCTTTGACTTTACTAATAAGAGAAATATTTCCTGTTAAATTTTTTTTTTGTTTTTTTGTTTTGTTTTGTTTTGTTTTGTTTTTTCGAGACAGGGTCTCTCTGTGTAGCCCTGGCTGTCCTGGACTCACTTTGCAGACCAGGCTGTCCTCGAACTCACAGCGATCCGCCTGCCTCTGCCTCCCGAGTGTTGGGATTAAAGGCGTGCACCACCACCGCCCGGCCACTCTGGTTTCTCTTCAGATAGTATAAATCTTTCGCCTTTCACTCTTTAATTTTCGATTCTTTAACAATATGTTATATATATTTTGACATAATTATATAATTATATTTCAATGGTCTATGGAATGCTGGCAGTATAATATTGCTATGTAGTTTTTTTTATTTTCAAATATAATTGAGAAATGGTTTTTGTAAATTGAGTTGCTTTGTCAGATTTTTGAAAACAAGTTTTTCACATATGTGCTGAGATATTAAATTATACCAATCCATTAGTGTGTTTTAGTATGATACATGCAGGAACTTTCATTTTGGCTCATGAGGAGTTCTTAAATCTTATTATTATTTTTCAAAGACATTTTGCTACTTAGGTTACATAAATTACCATAAAACGACTAGAATCAACTATGCAACAAGCATAGTAAAGCAGACATTGTGTAGTCTGGAATTAAGTTAAAAATATAGTTCAATTTGAAAGTTAGTGACGCCTAAATCATATTGAGTATTCTGACCCACTTACATTTATATCCTCAAACTTACAGAACTTCTATTTTCCTTAGCAATTTTTTGTACAGTCCAGGTAGGTCTTGTGTGTCTTTTTCCAATAGACCTCTATATATTTATTTATTAAACTCAAAAAAACTTCAAAACTTTTATAGGCAGTTTATTTCCTTTCCGTTTTCAATTTTTCATTTCCTAAGCCAGCTCAATTTTGTGTCCAGAACCCTATAGTCACTTCAAGTTAATTGTTATAGTAACGTAAGTTTTCTTGAGATTTCAAAATGTTTTGTACTTTATGTATAGTGAGTTACATTTTTATGAATAATGTACATCTGAATGCTGAATTTTATTAAACCTGAGAGTTGTCTTAGAATTTGAAACATATAAAATTATGTAATTATTGATATGAATGTCAGTTATGTTACATACATATCATGTTATATCAATATAACATGTATGTTATATCATATGTTGTTACATATCAGTCTATCATATTATTTGTATTCAATTTTTTTCTTTTTATATTTATTTTCATTTAATTCATTTATGTAAACTTTATAATGATAAAGTTTTCATATCAATTTTATAAAACTGTTTTCATTTTTTTTTCTTTTTTAATGTCAACATTTAATTTGTATATTCACTTTACATCCTGATCATAGCTCCCTCCCTCTTCTCCTCCATGTCTCTTCCTTCTACGATCTTTCCTCTAGCCTTTTCATCTTGTCCTAGAAAAAGGAAGAACCCCAACTGCTCACTCCAGCACATCAAGTTGTACCAGAACTGACCTCTTCCTCAACCACTGAGCAAGGCAATGGAGCCTGATTAGGGCAAAGTGATCAAAAGCAGGCAGCAAAGTCCATGTCACATAGAGTATCTGCTCAACTCACTAGGGTGCCCATATGAATATCAAACTGCCCACTGGTTACATACGTTTAGGGGGCCTAGGTCCAGTCCATGCATGCTCATTGCTTGGTGTTTTTGTCTCTGTGAGACCCCATGGGCCTAGGTTAGTTGACTCTGTTTGTCTTTTTTGAGGCATTCTTGTCCCTTTCTGGTCTTTCTATCCTCCCCTACTCTTCCACAGGATCCCTGAAGCTCTGCCTAATGCCTGGCTGTGAGTCTCAGCATCTGACTTGTTCAAGCTTATGGGTGGGGTCTCTTTAATAATATCTAATTAATTGTGTGATGTGTGATGGCATTACATTTTTGCTTATCAACTTTATACATCTACTTTTTAATGATTTATAATTATTTGTGATTCTCTAAGACAAGGTTTTCTACAATTCAATAGAATGCAAATTTAAGTTAATTATCCTCTCTTAATAAATATTATATAACTCACTACATATTGTTATAAACTCAGGACAGAACAACTTTATGCTCTCAACTTTTGTGAGGATTATTATGTAATATTTTACCTATGTCTTTTTCCAGAACAATAAGCTGCTAGTTTTTGCTGTGTATATCAACTGTTTAATCAGAGCCTCAAAGCCTGATAACTTCAAGTCTGGGTGCTATTTCCTCTGGAGTGCTGATATCACAAGTGTTTGCCAATAAGCAGGTTCATTTATGTTTAAGCTACTTTTTAAAAGTACTAATGAGAAGAATTACAACTCTTTGTTCTTCATTCTTAACTGTTTGCTCAGAATCCCTGGTCACTTTTCCTGGTTCTACATTCTTGAGAAATGTGGTCAATATTCCTAAGGTGAGCTGTTGTGGCTGAAGTACTATGCATTTGAATTTTAGAAAATATGTGCTCATAAAATTTTTGAGGTATATTTTTGGGGTATAGCATTTTAACTTCAAAGTCCTAATAAGCTGAAAATTACTTCATTGTCTGCTGATATGTGTCTATGTTTTTCAAAATATAAGTTGCTTTAACTATTTCGTATCTTCTTCTTTACATTTTCTCCTACTGTTACTTTTTAACAAAATTACATGGTATCTTTGTCATGGTTTTAATAGTCTTTTTAAAGTTTGCCTATGTTTTTGTTTTATTGAGACTCTGTACTATAGACATAATCATCATCAAATAAAGTTTTAATAGGTGCACTAAATAAAAGTTCCAATTACAGATGTTTTCTCTTTTAAGGATAGAAAAGTGTTGCTCACTGGGTACATATTCTTTCCCCCCTATTTAGTGAATTTAATTTGGCTTATCCTAAAACATGATTTGTCTGTGTATTTATTTTAATACAGATATACTCTATTGAAATGAAATGCTCTCTCAAATATCTAATTCAAATTTAATTCTTGACAGTTTAATCATTTATTTAATTTCATCCAAACCTCTATTTAGCATACTGTTTCTGTTGCATGTTTTTGAAAATCTAACCCTTTGAAATTTCTTCTTTATTATACTCCCTTTGTACCATAGAATAATTAGAAGCCTATTTTATTCTCACCTGCTGATACAGGTTTGTTATTATAGCTTCTTTGAATGGCAAATTCAAGACGAGACTGGCCTGGAGAATGCATTCAAGACCAAAGTGGAAACTGATTGAGACCAAGTCTAATTTCTATGACATTTTTATACAAGGTACTAGACTTTACTCATCTTATCCTTAGAAATAACAAAAACAAACCATACATTTCCTCTGCTCTATGACATTCTAGGCTTCTAGATGCTACATGTTTCTACCAGGAAACTTTCTGCAGCTGGTAAAATGACAAAGTCACAGGTTTTATCTCAGTATATTTCCTCTTCTCAGTCATCAGTGTCCATAATATTTTATGTCCAGTGTCTGGGAGCAAGTAGAAGAAGTCACTATTACTATATCTACTTGAATTACAGATTTAATGTCTCTGGTGTTATGATGTGGTCTTTAATGCTCTTAGACTTTAGTTTGTGCAGGGTGATGAATATGGGTCGCTTTGAATTTTTCTACATGTAGACATCCCGTTAGCCAGCACCATTTGTTGAAGATGTTATCTTTATCCCATATATGAATAACTGTAAGATTTTTGCTCATTATGCTTAATTTTTTATTTTCACTTTCTCACCCATGCACATGCACATATATGATAGATAGATCATACATTGATAGATGATAGACTATTAAAAGATGGATATTGACACAAAATATGTAATTACTCAGTTAATATAAACTAAATAGAGGTGAATATGATCACAATTTTTTTACACATTCCTGTAAGTTTTCTGCCTATAGGAGAAAATGTTTATGTTTAAGGATAGCCTTAGGATAGTTGAAGGGATGGGTCAGTGTTTAAAAGCACCTGCTACTCTTGCATAGGAACCAGTTTCCATTCCCAAAACCTATATGGGTGTTCACAAACACTTGTAACTTAATTGACAAGGCATCAGACATCTTCTGTCATCATATGTGTGGTACACATATTTACCTTCAGGCATACATCATACACATAAAATAAGAGTAAATATTTTTAAAAAGTCATATGTAAATGATGTGTTCTCAAGACTCTATAGATTAAGTAGAGGGAGAATTTCTCTAAAATAACAAATATGTAATCTCCTTTAAATATATATGCACACAACTATGTGCTATGGTACTCATATAATAGAAAAAATATCTCTGGATATATTTGTACATTTGATGGGGTCAAAACTCTACATGTGATAATAAATATAGGTGCTGTTGTAAAATTACTTAAGAAGGCCTCTTATCATCTAAGTCAAAAGAGTAAAAGGGAGTACTTTGGTTTTGTCTAGAATTCATTGGTTGATGTCATGGTTTAGGAAGGTTATAATACATAGAATTAAATATCAGTATATGATGATGCTATCAAAAATGGACACAAAGTGAAGACAAATTACATCTAATGGAATGACTTTTTTAAAAACTAAAGTACACAGGCGCCAATTAGAAAGTGAATCATGGAAGAAAATAGAATGAGATAATGTTTCTAAAGTTTTATTACATTATTGAATTAAATAAAGTAAATTTAAAGTTATTTTACTAAAGCAGACTATAGAAAGCGAAGCACAGATATTTTTGTATGTCATGAAATATTTAAGGGCTTCTGATTTAGTCTAGACAACATAGTAAATTTAAGAGCTAATAATCGAATCCCTCTTATAGTGTTCTCACTGTTTTAAAGACCAAAATACTTCAGTGAATAAAGGAAAAAAAAAAAACCTCTAGGCTGACTGTCAGGAAAGATTTTATTTTCAAAGTTTCAGTGAAAAATGAAAATACAGGATCTACTCTTAAGAAAATATATGTTTGAAATGTCATAATTGTGGCTATATATTATCAAGCCAAGCAATTTCACTTACTCCTAATACAGTTTTGAGAAATAAATACACGAATGCAGTACAATTTGATCATACCCCCTCTTCTCACCCACCTTACAGGAATCTAATGCCACCCACCCAGATATTCCCTCACAAATAATTCCCTTCTTTTTAAAAGTGTATTACAATATGAAGTCCAATTATTGCAGCCCATAGGCTCATAGGCTAATAACCTATCTTGTCAATGAAGAAAATTGATATATTTTCTTCCCCCTCAGCAGCCATTTTCTGCATGCAGGTTCTCATCTAAGGGTAGGACTTTGTGACTCATTCCATGATAAGAGTTCTGAATATGACATTGCATTTCCAGGCCCTGAGTTATGTGAAATAAAATTACCTTTTCTATTGCAATGTTTCCTAAACATTGAGTATACAGATTATGTTATATATGGCATACATAGTGACACCACTTCAATAATTCTCATCTCTTCTCAGTCTGGTCATTATGTTAACTTGCATAATGCATAGTAGAGCATTACTGATAGCTTTCTTCTCTAAAATTCTGCATAGCCCCTTGAACAGTATGAGAGGTAGTTTTTAGAAGGAAGGTTTCAGATCAGTACCAGCACGATTCCTCCAACTTCTATAACCAAAGTGTGTCATATCTTTACCTATATTTCAAATAGTGGCAGGAGGTCAAGAATGATGACAATAACCCATAGTCTGGTTGTTAACATATACATTCTCAAGAACTCAAAGGGAGGATTTATATGACTCGAACATTTTGTTTGAATGTCTATGGCTTCTATATAGAGCATTAGATTTAAAAATAACATCAATATTTAGAATAAATAATGCAGTGTCTTCTACAAACCATGGAGGAAACATTGACTCAAATCAACAGCTAATATTAGTTAAATTTGCTTTACTTTCCTATAAGTAATGGATGCATACAGGTATTTTAGAAAAATTTAAAGAACAATTACTCTATTATGGATGTCAGAACTCTTCCTCACTTTCTTTTTATTCACTCTCAAATCACTTGCACATTCCGGATTCAGACGTATGAAGTAAAATGCTATAAGTTTTCAAAAATATCAGGTCTCTTTATAGTCTATATTTATCATTTAGTTACATGTTATAGTTACTAGAAACCTGTTCAATCATCTTTCAAATGTCTGTTTTGTTTCTTATTACTGAGATATATTTTATTTATACTTGTAAGCTTCATGAAAATAATTTCTTCCTTTTTCTTGTTTGACCACATACAACAATTTTATCTTTCTCTATCTACCATTTTCTTTCTTTTTTGTGTGTGAGAATGGAGATATTTTGTATTGTACTATTACTTTTCCTTTTTTTTTCTTTTCTTTTCCCCTTTTTCTGTATTTTTTATTTAATTAATTTATTCTTGTTACATCTCAATGGTTATCCCATCCCTTGTATCCTCCCATTCTTCCCTCCCTCCCATTTTCCCCTTATTCCCCTCCCCTATGACTGTTCCTGAGAGGGATTACCTCCCCCTGTATATGCTCATAGGGTATCAAGTCTCTTCTCGGTGACATGCTGTCCTTCCTCTAAGTGCCACCAGTTCTCCCCATCCAGGGAACATGGTCAAATGTGAGGCACCAGAGTACGAGAGAAAGTCATATCCCACTCTCCACTCAAGTGTGGAGACAGTTCTGACCATTGGCTAGATCTACATAGGGTTTAAACTTTACTGCCTGTATTGTCCTTGGCTGGTGTCTTAGTTTGAGCAGGACCCCTTGGCCCAAATCTGTCGATCATAATGTTCTACTTGTAGATTTCTAGGACCCACTGGATCCTTCTACTTTGCTATTCTCCCATGGTTCTCTCATCTAGAGTCCCAATAGGATGTCCTCCCCTCTGTCCCAGTTTCCTGGTAAGGGAAGGCTTTCGTGGGACATGCCCCTTTGGGCTAGTATGCAGATATAAGTGAGTATATACCATTTGAGTCTTTCTGCTTCTGGGTTAACTCACTCATTGTGATCATTTCTAGCTCAATTCATTTATCCACAAATTTCGGGAATTCCTTGTTTTTAATAGCTGAGTAGTATTCCATTTAGAGAGATTGGGGATACAAGGCACTTTCCTTGACATAATAAAGGCTATATACAGCAAGCCAATAGCCAAAATCAAAGTAAATGGTGAGATACACAAAGAAATTCCTCTAAAATCGGGAACAAAGCAAAGCTGCCCACTCTCTCCATATCTCTTCAATGTAGGACTCGAAGTTCTAGCCAGAGCAATAAGACAACAAAAGGAGATCAAGGGTATCCAAATGGGAAAGGACGAAGTCAAACTATCCCTATGTGCAGATGATATGATAGTGTACATAAATGACCCTCAAAATTCCACCAGAGAACTCCTACAGCTGATAAACACTTTCAGCATTTGGCTGGATACAAAATTAACTCAAAAAAGTCTGTAGCCTTCCTATACTTTTCCTTTTTATTAAATATTTTACATATACATTTATATACTACACATATATACAATACATTACCTATAAGAAGAAGAACCATGACAAAATCAGGAATTATATAAATGTTACATTGTCAATGTTTTGGCTATTTGCAGCCTTGAAGAAAAAATCTTTTCTATTTGATGCACCTAAAATTCTGAATGTAAGTCAAAATCTATCATTTTCAATCCTCATTCTCTAGCCTTTATTTGTTTTATACATCTATAGAAAATATAGGATCCATAATCAGGAATTGTATATATTTCTGAATATGGAGTATATACTCACTCTCATTTTTCCAAAGATATGCAACCATTAATGTTCTAAATTATAGAGATCTATAAAAAACTTGGAAGTGTTTCTCTACTACACTTATAATATGGGATGAAAGTCCCCATTGGAAGGTCAAAGGTTCTGGTGTCATTAGAAAAAAGCAGTAACATATGCATGCTGTCATTAGAAGACTCACTCAGTAAAAAAGCAGCAATTATGGTTTATAGTAACCAAGCACAAACACAAACACAATTCCCAGCTCCCAGTTAATCATCTCAGAAAACATCCTTATAGACAATCCCAGAGGTGTGTTTTCTAGGAGATTCTAAATTTAGAAAGGTTGAAAATATAGACCAACAATCACATGATACATTTGAGGAATCTTAAGAGTATTTCATGTTTTCATTTCCTTTTTAAAGTGGAAGGAATTAATATTTATGATGTGTAACCTAACTTAGGTTCTAATACTTTCAAACTGGAGATTCTTCACATGATTTGAAATGCCTCATTTTCTTTGTGAGAAGAATATTCCATACACTTCTTAATTCTGTAGCTAGATATATCAAATTCCAGTTGATTTTAGGTTAGGTACACAAAAATCTGTGTATTATAGCATGTCTTTATGTTGTTGTAAAACATTTTTACTACATATAGACTCACCTCACAACATAGCTTCTTAACCCAGTCTCTTAATTGGTGCTACTGCTACCAGGGGTCACCACTTACTGCTTGATCCAATACAGCTGAGGAGATATTAAGGGTCTACACTTTGTGCGCTAGTGATGTACTGTTTAGTCACCCATTTGCTTTCTTATTCTGTCCACAACTTTATATGTACAACACTGTGAGATTGGCTGGGGCAAAAGATATCCCAATAAAGGAAGAAACCGAAAACAGCAAAAGATGGTGCTACCTTATCTCCAAGTATCACAGCTACTAAGATTAAACAATTCACACTATTGAATTGTGAACCTTTGCTAAGGAAGCCATTGGTCTATCATATTTGGAATGAAAGTGGTGGCAAAGTAAGCACTTAATCTCACTATATTCAAATCTTATTGCAAATGATCTCCGTTAGTACACAATCTAGAATTAAATGTTAAATGATTCTTTAAAAGATCATTAATACTGTTTCTGGAAGATCATTAAATTATCTTATCATCACAGAAAAATTAATCCCTGACATGATAAAATATCAATTAAAATAAAATGGACTGCATAAGAAGTAGTATATCAGAGAAGTAGCAATGGCACTAGAAAAAGAAGTGGTTATAGTGTCCTGAAAATTAGGTAAAGAAAAGATAATGTAACCAATAATATAAAATTTTTCTAACAGTTCATATAGGACGATAATTGGAAAACTAATGGATTTAATTGCATTATATTCTGATTTTGATAAAAGTTTCAGGTGCATTTGAGAAAAATATTTGTACAGAGAAAATTTATAAGTGTATCAAGTCCTAAGAAAGTATAATAAAGATACTGACATAATAGAAACACTGAGAACACCTCTTATACTTGGCAAATACCGCCAGAGATTTGTTTTTATTAAGAAGAACACACTTAATGTATATAAGAGTATGTACAGAACTAGGGAGACATTGATGAAGAATATAAATCAGATAAGTATAGAATCTGTGTGTTTGAAGTAATATAAGATTTAAATCAGTTCATTAGCAAAAACACAAACTTCTGCATCCATTTATTTTAAATACTTAGTGTGATCCAATTGAAAGTAATAGGGAATTTTATTTGTATATATCACCAATGAAAGTTGAATCAATGTATTCCTCCATTAATATCTCTATTCAGAACTATCTTGTGCATATTTGTTTAACTGCCTGCATAATGTCCCCCTTATAATAAAAGTTTTCAATTTTGCCTAGTTATATGAATGCAACAACAATTTTCAGCTGCTGTATTAATATTTGAATTAATCCCTGACTCTTGCCGACATTACATTTTTTTCTTTGAACAAATACTACTAACTTCATCATTCAAATAAATATACCACTGTGAAAAATGTCCTCGTTTCTAACACATACAGAATTCTACCTTAAAAAGGGCAATCTTGGATGCAAGCAGAGTCAAAAGCCAAAGTCTGCCATGACATGGTAAGCAAGTCCTCAATAGTACCTGCCTCACAAATATATCTGTCAGATAAATTGAGCCACAACGCTGAAGATGATGCTTCAACATTATAATAAGTTTTGGGTGACTATTCAGGTAGAAAACTGTCTCTGTCCTCTTCTCATTTGGAAAGCTACTAACCTGCACTCCTGGAATACTCAAGTAATCAATTTTATTCCTTCTCAAGTCTCTCATGGGGTTGAAGACCAGATAGTTTAGTCTTATAATCAAGCTTAGTTGTTTTTTGGGTTAAGATGTTTTTACATCTAGATAGATTTTTTAAGTTTATAATGAAAAGATAGGATATTGATTTCCATTCAGAATTTTAATTCACCTAGATAGGAAAAATATTTTCTTCAAGGCTGCCAAATACAAATAAGCAAATCACTAAGAATGTAAATTTTATATAATTCCTGATTATGTCATAATTCTTCTTTCTGTAGGTAGTTTATTGTGCATGTGTATAATAATATAAATGTATATGTAAAAAATAAAAATACTTAATAAAGAGAAAGAAAAAACAAAACAAAAATATATACTCTCTCTTTCTAAAGATTCTCCAGAAAAGCTCAGTATAATACATGAAAAAAGTGTATCTGAAGGCACGATTACACTGATACACTGATAGAGCTTAAAGAGTTAAGATTTCCAGAAAGAGGAATAGACTCTGATGATAATGGTTTCTTTTTTAATCTATTTCTCTGCCTTTTTTTAAGATGTAGTGATGGCCAAGGGTAATTGTGAAAAAGAGAGTTGGAAGGAGTGGGAGGGATGGAGAAAGAGAAAGAAAGGAAAAAGAAGTTATTCCATTAAAAAAAGGGAGACACAAAAATTCAATTTTCCATATGTAAATATAGCCAACCAATGAAAGAGGAAAAAAAACCAAAAATGTTTCCCCAAAAAATAATAACTAGAAGTGAGTATGATGCTTTGTTCCTTATTTCAAATAACTGATGGATTTATAAGCGCACCAGAGCAAGAAACTAGAATGTTATACAGAATAAGCTATAAATGATTTGAAGTTTAAGAAAGAATAATCAGACTTATCATAATTTCTCAGTTAAAATATCAGTTTCACTTAGGGAGAAGAAAAGAAAATGTTTCAAAGTTTCTTCTTTTTTCCCTGTTTGTGTGTTTGTTTGTTTGCTTTACATCATGTCCTCAGTGCCCTTCCCTCTTCTCTTCCCAATCTCCCTCATGAAAACATTACTAGCCCATTCTCTCTTTTCCTCCTCAGTGGAGGGGAAGGAACTCCATAGGTACAAATATGTCCTGGCACATTAATTTGCTACAGGCCTATGGAACATCGTCTCCCACTGAGACCAGACAATGCAGCCCAGCTTTGGGGAAGAGATATAAAGGCAGTCATCAGAGTCAGAGATAGACCATACTCCAGTTGTTGGAGGACTCAGATGAAGACCAAGCTTCATGTTTCTACATATATGCAGGAAGCCTAGGACCAGTCCAAGCAAGCTTTTTGGTTCAGTCTCTATGAGCCACCTAGACCAGGGTTAGTTGACTATATAGTTTTTATAAGTGAGATAGCCATGTGCATATTCTTTTTTATTAATTTATTCATAGTACTTCCCAATGGTTATCCCATCCCTTGTATCCTCCCATTCTCCCCTCCCTCCCATTTTCCCCTTATTCCCCTCCCCTATGACTGTTCCTGAGGGGGATTACCTCCCCCTGTATATGCTCATAGGGTATCAAGTCTCTTCTTGGTAACCTGCTGTCCTTCCTCTGAGTGCCACCAGGTCTCCCCCTCCAGGGGACATGGTCAAATGTGAGGCACCAGAGTACATCTTTTCCAGAAGTAGAAACCACCAAAGGTTAGAAAGTCATACAGAGGCTATGAAGAGCAAAAATAAATACTTTTTAAAATTGGCATGAGATGTTATAAAGAATAATTATGGAATCACAGGGTATTACTAACTGAATCACACATCTGCAGAACTGTCTTATTTTATTTTCACCTTTAAAAAGTTATTATGTAAAAAGTTCATGCAGTAGAAAAAGAGACAATGACAACCAGAAGAGTTAAAAATGTTGAACCAAAGACAGTGATAGAGGAAGAAATCAGGGCTTAGAAGATCTAAGTATAGTTCTGGAAGATAGTCAGTGAGGTTGTGATGAGAATGTTAAGTTCAGGCAGCTTTCAGATTCTACATGAGCATTTTACCCTATGTAAAACTTCATAAAGGCAAGGCTATGTTGGACATTTTTGGAGCTCCATCTGTGAAAATGCATCATGAATCTGTAGTTTCTCATATCAGAAGAGGGAATGGGGAAATGATGTAATATTGTAGCCTTTAAATTCTTAAAAATATTTTTAATTTTCCAATTATTATTATTTTTTTTTTTTTTGGTTTTTCGAGACAGGGTTTCTCTGTGTAGCCTTGGCTGTCCTGGACTCACTTTGTAGACCAGGCTGGCCTGGAACTCACAGCGATCTGCCTGCCTCTGCCTCCCGAGTATTGGGATTAAAGGCGTGCGCCACCACGCCCGGCTCAAATTGATAATTTCTAATATGATATTCTCACTTACAAATACTTACAGAAAGACATTATTTAATTAGTGAAAGACTAACATGTAAATCAGACTTTCTGTCAATTTATATAGATTTGTGGGTATTTCCTTTTGTCTAAAGCAGGGTATGTAAGAAAGTACTGAGAAAAGATATCTTTAGTGGTGTATATCAGATAGGAAAACACTAGCCAATTAACTACTGATTTAAAAATACAATTTAATTAGGATATTTCAATGTTTATTTGACAATAGCACATAATTTTGATATTGAACATAATGTGGTTTGAGTAATTTTAAATATAAACTATATAGAAAATCATAATAGAAATTCTAAATGTTTATTACTTAAAACATAGATAAAAATTTAATAATATATTGGTATCCAAACTTAGTAGTTCATAAGCTCGAATATCCATGAGTCTTCTTAAGGAATACATTGATATATTTATTTTTACCCAATTACAGGCACTATTTCATGGAATTTTTGATTGTCACTAATCAAAAGATCTTTGTTAAGTAATTTGTAACTATTTTAGTGGGATCAAAAAAATCACATAAATGCTGTAAAGCAAATGTTGAGGACAGACTGAAAAGAGGTTGGGGGAATGTGTCTTCACGTCATGTGAACATGGAGGAGCATGTAGAGGGCTATGAGCAGATTCCAAAAGCTGAAAACTATCCCGGAGGAGTGTTGAAACCTTATTAAAACCATCCCGTAGTAGTGTTGAAACCTTATTACAACCATCACACGAAATAAAATCATGCTAACAGAGGAAATGAGACTTAAAATACATCACTTCTTTTCAGCCTCCCGATCACACCTGAGGTTCCATCTCACTATGCCTTTGGCATTCATAGGTTCAAAGCACACAGCCGAGAACACTACACTCATGATCGGGATGAATGCAAAGTTAAAAGCAATGAATATTGCTGACAAAAAGGCTGGGAATAGAAAGAAGGAACAGAATAGAAATATGTACAATAGTGAGAAAAAGAAAGGATAATGAGAGTGAATAGGATGAGATTACATTATGAATGGTAAAACATAGTAAAGGTTATTAGTATAAATAACTACATTGAAGTTATAATGATAGTAATATAAATTTATACATTTAGAAAAACACAAAGAGAACCTGAGTATTAGAGTTAATTTTAACTGTATATAAATTAATATTAGTATTAAAACATATGTTCCTATAGCAGTTATTAGAGATAAAGTACACACTGGTGCCTGTGTCTAAAGGCTGTTACTTCATATCCATACTTGTAATTGAATGACCATTCACATGGAAGTACTCACATCTCCAGTCATAAAACTTAAGATTTTTTTAAAAAAATACACTTTGTTATGCATGTTTCAAATATACAGCATGCTACTTCATGTATATAAACCCAGATATTATACAATGAATCGGATGAATACAACTGTCATCTCATCTCATTATTTGTTCTCCTGTGATAAGAACAAGTATAATGTAATTATTTGTAAGAACTCTTAACATGATTCACAAATATTAACTATAGTCCTTGAGTAGTATAGTATATCCTTTGACTCTTTCATCCTATATAATTTGTAAATTTTCGTCTAGTGACTCACATCTGGCCATTTTCCCACCAAGTCCTGACTCTAATAACCAGTTTTTAACATTTATTTTATTACTTTTAAACTATTTTGTAGGAATACTATTTTGATATTATTTCCATTACACACTATCAAATTTTTATCTCTTCTTAAATTATTATAATACATGCATACATATGTACACACTAGTGAATATATAAAACTTGACTTGCTGACTCCATGTAGTGTTTCTCCTAGGTGTTTATATCTGACCTTGTATAATTGGGTAACTATTTGGGAGTGGGTATCTCTACCAAAGACAGATCCTCCTTCTCTTATCAAGCATTGATTATATCTCTTCATTGATGGGTCAATGCACCTGTAAGATTTCCCTCATGCACTATATCAGGTCAAATTCAACTGGTGGTTTAGTTACACATAGCTTGTTCATGTGATCACATTCTTAAGATTTCATGACGGCAACTCCTTGTTATATAGAAGACATTAACTAACGGAAGATTCGACATCCTCTGGATCCATTTTTTTCCATGAATACAGTTGTATTTTTGACCTTGTGTTGGCTAGTTTCCTTTTCAGATTCTAAATATAAGTGAGATCGTGCACTATTATTCTTTCTGTGTTAAGCTTATATCTCACAGAAAAAAAAAATATCTTTCTTTTGGAGCATGCTTTCAGTATGAAGAAACAAAACTTCAGAAAGATAATCTTTCTTAATCGTGCCTTCATGCAGTTGACCACACTTAACTTCCTCTATGATCTTTATTGCCATACATTTTGCTTTATAGCTTCTGTAGTATGGTTGGATTGTGTGAGCTTTTAACTGAATGACAACCCACAGCAAGGGTTAGAAAACTTTTGTCGAGCATTTTTTTCTTCTTGTTTGCCAAAAAATTGCAATGGGATTCTGAGTGTATTTTAAAGGATAGTTCAAAGGCTATATTAAACATTATTACTTCCATTTTACAATATAGTTTGCTTTGTTAACTAGTTAATATGGTAAATGAAGGGAATTTCAATAGCAAGCAGAATGATCAATTGTGGACAGCCTAATCTGTCATTACTTGGGTTGATTCCTAAACTTCAAAGAGTTGGCTAAAACTGGTATATGACTAAATCTATATAGCAAATAAAGTGTTCAGACCTGGACTAGATGCAAGGTCAAGATAAGGACTTTCACCAGGGTGAGAACACATAAGTAACAATGTGACTTAAGAATCCAAAACAAATATATTTTCAGTAATGTAATTAGTGACAATTATATTTTCAAATGCACACATGATGCTATTATAGGAAATTTATTTTGCCAATTCTTAATCACTCAGCAGTAAATAATTTTATTTGGCAAATTAAAAGATTAGCTTTTCAGAAGTCTTAATCTTTTGCTTACTTTTTATTTTGTGAATTTGAAATATGTTGACAAAAATATAATTAAATAGGTGATTGATTTATGTAGTGAGTATTTAGCTAGTATATGCCTTATGAATTCAAAACTCCTTACTTGGGTTGATATGGGTAATTAATTAATGTCATAGCTATAATGACAGATAAAAGTACACCTGATATTTTTCTCTACCAAAAAACTTAATAGAGGAAATAAATGATATTTTATTGTTTTTAATTATCATTTGGGTTATATTTCGGCAGACATGAAAAATGACTTTATCCACTTTACAAACCAATAATTATAGAATTTACTAGGAAAGCACAATCAAAAACTAAATACAAACAATAATGTAGGCAAGTCTAATAGGTAATACTCAATTAGGAGGTTATAATTTATTCTTTATTTGGTCTCTTCATTGACTGTGCTTTTATTGTGTGTGTTATTATGCTATTGTATTACCTAGATTTGATACAAAGCCCTTAGATTTTGGATATGGAAATATTATTGAAGACAGTTAAATAAATAATAGGGCATAACAAGTAACCATAGCTTTAGAACAAATAAAACTTAGGTAGATTCCTGACTCTCCCAATTAGTAGGAATATGGTGTTAGGCAACCAACTTATTGACAAAGAGGCACAGTGAAAAACAATTTACCAGTTCCCAAATATGGATGTATTTTATCTATAATGCAAATGAAACTAAATTAAAACATGGAAAATACTAGAACGTAAAAGAACATATTGACACTTCAATATAAATGTGTATTTTCTTTTCCTGATGTGTTAATGGGAACAACATGATAATGATAAAGTCCAATGTTTCTTGTCGTTGTTCAGTTTAAATGTTTATGTCATAGGAGGTTAGAGACCTGCCTCAAGAGTTCGTGCTAGACTGACAATGCCAGACATGATTTCTGTCAGTATAGTAGCTATGGATATGCATGTCTTTTGTTTTTTGCTAGTTTCTATTGAATGCAAGAATGTAACTATAATAAAAGAATCTGGACGATTATGTATGAAGCTAGAAAGACTGCCAGGAATGGGAGTTAAATTAAAAAATAAACCAACAAGAAGAGATGAGAACTGTGATTCAGAAAATCTGACAAATTAAGAAGTTCTCATTTAACTTTGAAGCAGCATGGATAGTTTTTTATCTTCATTAATATATATATTTCTGTGTGTTTATATATATGTATATGTATATTATATATACATATCTATGTATATATGTGTATATATACATACATATATATATATAATGTATGTTTCTATATCACTATCTCTACCACCTATATCTTCATTACATTATTGTTATATTAAACTGTATGATCTAAATAATGAAAAATTTTAATGTTTATGTTATTCCAGAAAATTTAAGGTTATTTCCATTAACAAATTTCTACATGTACAAATATATTGTGCTGTGATAGTTTAGTAATAACAGATGAAAACACTTTTGGTATTACCTAGGGTGTAGGCTTAAAACAGAAAAGAACGATTCAGAAGCATGAAATAAATGAGCTGATTTATATCAAAGACAGCAGAGCCAATGGAGCACTTTTGTTTCTCACTTCATTGTGGTTATCCTATAAGTGTATTTATATTTTTTAAATGGTAAGTTGATGAAAGTAAACATTAATCTGGATATTATAACATAACATATTTAAATATGTCTCATAAATTCATAGTGTCAAATGTTAATATATTTTCCATTAAATTTAATTTTTATTATATAAATCTATACATTTTGTTAACATGTACATCTACTCCACAACTAAGTATACCAAAGTAACTTCTTTAAAATTAAAACTTAAGATATAACAGTTAGAAACTTTCTAAATAATTACCATTATAGTAAAGTAGATGACAATAAACATGGTAATTTTTGGCAATTAATTGATATCCAATCAACTCACTAATAGTTTTTTGTTAAATACCAGTTAATTGTTTGAATCTTTTCAAGTTTAACATATTAACTGGTGTAATAAAACACATTTATTGTTTTCCTTGTTGACATAATTATATGGAAACTAAATTAAGCCATTGTTATTCATTTAAGTTTATTACAATATCATGTATTTAGTGTACAAGAACTGTGTAATCTAATTAAAATACTGGAAATGTGTTAATGTTTATGTTATTCTAGACTAGTTATAGTCTCATTAAAAACTTTCCTATAAAGTATGCTGTAAAATATTTTTCACTATTTAATTAATTCAAGTGTGTATGTTTGTGTGTACAAATAAAGATATATATGCACATTTTATATTTTGTATATTTCATATTCTCTGTAATTTTATATTAATCTATGCTGGTAAATTTAGAAAATTACCCATGAAATAGATATCATCAGATCTTCATGAAACTCACATATAATTTTTTTTACAAATTAAATTCAATAAAGTATTTATTGCTTTAAGTTTATTTGCTTTAAAGGATGAATAATGTTTAAAAATCCAGGCATAGTGACATGTGTCCATAAACCAGCATGGAGGGTGAAGAAGAGATGAAACTCCGGATCTTACTTGCAAGTCCATGTCATTAAGTCAGTGAAGACTTAGTGCCAGAAAATAAGGAAGGGAATAATGGCGAAATTTTACATTGGTTTTGCCTCCTACTCATACTGACACACATGCTCACACATATGAACACATACACACATATGCATCATATGCACAAGAAAAAAACTTAGATGTCAAAAGTATAAACATTAAAGGGATATTTTCTATTTTTAATTTATAAAAAAATGTATATACACAGTCCTTTTAAGGAGGATTTCTGTTTGGTTTTGCAACCTTCATTTTCTTAATTTCTAAATGTTTAGACCTAAGGTCAAATTGAATAGTCAACCTTCTGTAATGGTTGCTATTGGACTGTTAGTTCACTTATTTTGTTTCTTTGAACCACCACACACATTAGCAAAGGCTTCCTCTTTCATTGTCATTCTATTTTAACATTTAAATCAATAGATGCCTATGCAATTTATATTATAATATTGAAGTTTTAATTTTTTACTTCTTAATTAAATTTAAATTTTAAAATTAATTCCTATTCAAGTGTTTCATCTTAATTCATCATAAACAAGATCCAACATTCTTCTGCATTCAAGAAACACATCTCACTCATCTTAATTCATTAAGAGTCCACATTAAGGAATGCAGATAATGACTAAGCAGTTTAAAGCAAGTACTGATCTTGAAGACCAGATGCAGATCCCAGCACCAGTTTGTGCTTCTCAAAGTCACCTTAACTTGAATTTTGGAGATCTGATTAAGTTCTTCTTCTGACATCTGTAGACAATGCACTAGCATATGAACTTGCCATGGGGAGGAAGTCCAGGCAGGAAAAGAGTCCACATTTTCTGCTTCCTTGGCCCTTTCTGCTGTTGTCAGCAGATGGTTTGTCTCAGATTTAAGGTGGGTTTTCCCACCATAATGATCCTATCAAAAAAATAAAATCTACACAGGTGTACCCAGCTTCTTGTATTTTTTGCTCATTTTAGAGGAAGTCAGGTTGATTAACTACACAGGGTTGATTTGGGTGAGCTACGATTTTCTTTATTTTTTCAATAGTTATATACATCTTTGTTACTTCCATTAATGTCATGGGACATTGTTATAATTTGCCTCCTGGTGTTGTCATAAAATATCATGACCAAACAAAGAAAGAAGTAAAGTATTAAAGTAAAATAATTACCTTACACCTTATAATTCATCATGGAGAGAAATCAGGGCAAAGACTCGAGGCAGAAACTTGGAAGCAGGAACTGAAACAAAACCAAGTGGCAAAGTTTTCTGTTGTTTTGTTTGCTTATGCAACCCAGGATCACTTGTACAGTGGTGATAATCTTATTCTTACTCCAATCATCTGACACTCATAAAATAGTTACAAATGGTAAAGTCTAACATCCTTATAGTTATTAAGATATTCACGGTGAACATTAGTTTTATGAGGTCTCACTTATTAATTGTTGGTCTTAGAGCCTGAGCTATTGGTGTTCTGTTCAGGAAGTTGTCTCCTATGCCAGTGTGTTCAAGGCTATTCCTCACTTTTTCTTCTAACATATTTAGTGTAACTGGTTTTACGCTGAAGTTTTTAATCAAATTAGACTTTAGTTTTATGCGCGTGATAAATATAGATGTAGTTGCATTTTTCTACACATACACAACCAGCCTAAACCAGCACCATTTGTTAAAGATGCTATCTTTTTTCCATTGTATGGATTTGGCCTCTTTATGAAAAATAAAGTATCCATAAATGTGTGGGTTTTTTTTTTCTGGGTCTTTGATTCAATTCCACTGATCACCCAGCCTTTTTCTATGCCAGTACCATGTCATTTTTATTACTCTTGCTCTATAGAGGTCCCTTTCTATCAAAGGTCTAGGGAAGTGGACTAGAGCAGAAGAGGGAAGGAGGGGGGGTAAAGGGAAGATACAAGCAAGAGGATAAGAATAGGGATGTAGTCTGAATAAACTATAATATATTAAAATAAAATATAAAATAAGAATTAAAAAAGGAGTGTGTACTGTGGACACAAAGCATACCAAAACATAAATTAAAAGATAAAAGTATTGTGACATATTAATAATAATTCACATTACTACTACGAGGAAACTTGGTTTGTGTGAAGTTTGATTGTTTATAAACTGTTATTTCAAGTATTGTGTAGGATAAATTAATAATATATTAAAAATACTTAACAGCTGCACCTTCAAAATAAGTTATTAGGAATACTTACAAGAACTTTACTTGTAAGAGAAAAATTTGAGCATTATGAATAGAGATGACACTGGAGATACGAGCATGATGAGAAACAGCCCGTTGTGAGTAGCCAGTGCTGCAACCTGAGGCCATGGTGAAGTTCTAGCCCATACTGCTGCTGAGAGCAATGTCTGGGTCCTTGGCCAGGCAGCAGTCAGGGTCTGTGTCAATGTTTGTGGCTCACACTATCACATTACCCAGATGCCCCTGGTCTAGAAGCCCCTGGAGAACCACAAAGATAACCTGAGCTTGTGTATGACTGCCCAGTCCACTGGCTGCAGTGCTGTGGAAAGCAGGACTCACCTCTCCCCAGAGGCAGCACTGGGGTCCTGCTTGTCCCCTGAGCAACAAAGTAGACAAGTCCCTGGTATCAAGGGTGCCAACGAACTAGCCCTGAATGCTTGATCCCAGGAGAGTTAACCCCACCACTTACCTACCATGAGCTGGTATGAGCACAGAGGTTGATGCTCTCTCTACCTTTACCCTTTGCCATGCTTAGTAAGTTGAGTAGGTGCTGTGTATGATATTGACTCTGTTGCCTGCTTTCAATCACTTACTTCTTTCTTTCTTTCTTTCTTTTTTTTTTTTTTTTTGGCTGTTTGTTTGTTTTTCGAGGTAGGGTTGCTCTGTGTAGCCTTGGCTGTCCTGGACTCACTTTGCAGACCAGGCTGGCTGCAAACTCATAATGATCCACCGGCCTCTGCCTCCCTACTGCTGGGATTAAAGCCGTGCCCTACCACTCCAGGCCAATCACTTACTCTTAACCAGGCTGCCTGTTCTGGCTTCACTGGATGAGGAAGAGCTCACTCCTGATGCCTCTTCATGTGCTGGAGTGGGTTTGGGGGGCTCACCTTTTATGAGGACAAGGTGTGGGAATATAGGGGAAACAGAGTAGAAGGAAGAGACTGGGAGAAAACGGAGGAGATTATCATCAGGATGTAAACATAAAATTAAAAATGAATTTAAAAATGAGAGATAAAATATAATAATAAAATAGTACATGTATGTAATTGTTAGCAGTTAAGGTGAAATTTCATTGTTCCCTTGATTTCGGTCATATGAAAATAAAGCCAAATTCATAGATATATTTAATTACTTCCATTATATCTTGTTTTCTAATAAATTGAAAGAGCAGTTTCTTTGAAAATAAACAAAGTGTCCATTCTAGGCAAAAAGAAAAACTAGGCTTTCTATTCTATTCTACCTAAAAACTCTCTTATATATATTTCTTTTAAAATATTGATTACTAAAAATATTCTTTCTGAGCTAATTTGTCTTGTCATTTTACCATATACTTTCTGGGCTATAACAATACTTTGAGAATTGTGCTTTTATAACACTAAATTGTTAAAACTTAAGTATATTACGTGTAAGAACATTTAATAGCATATAAGATATTGAAGTGTAAAACAGCATTGAATGAATGATTTTGTGTGTGTGTGTGTAATTATTTTGCAATACAAGTTGAAGAAGCACTCAGATTGTGGATGTAGCTCAGTGCAAAGGAGATCAATAATCACATTTAACACTTGACCACAAAAGGAAAACATGAAAATGGAATTCATTGACTAAACCTGATCTTTCTTGCCTAACTCCAAATTAATTATTATTATGTTTTCTTTAATTGGAACCATTAACTATGTTTTAGATAAGATAAAAATAACACTATACTTAGAATCCAGGTAAAATTGTTTAATGTCATGTATTTGAAAAAAAAGTCATTTATAACACACAAGTAAACATCTCTGCAAAACACAGATCTGTTTTAATTGCTGATGCTTAAAATATTTTATCACCAATTCAATCAGTTGTAGTTAAACAAAAAAGGAAACTAACCTATATGAATATTAGGTGATTTATTGTCTCATCTCAAAAGTATTGTTATTAGAATTGTGATCAAAATAAGAACACCTCATTTAAAAATGATGAATACCTGCTTTATATTACATAAAGTCTATATTATAACCTTTTAAAGTTTAATATCATCATTTGTAAGTAACATATTATGTATGATTCTTTTTCCACAAGTTATACTTATGTTTATTGACAAGCTAAAATTTGGTCAACAACAACAAATCCATATATGCTAACATAAATTATGACTAACATAAAATAACAAATTATGTAAATGGTAAAGTTTTATTTTAGACAATAATATAAATAATCATAAACAATCAATAAAATTAATAGTTTTATACTGTTAATAGCTAATAAAATGTTAAATTACAAACTTAATGAATCTGTGTGAACTTTGTTATTCAATATCATCTTTGCTATATAATTATTATAACTACTTATAACTTAAAATAGTAAATATAACTTTTTTGTACTATTTCCTTATTTACTTAATTTGTTTTTTATTTAAATATTAAAATGAGAAGAAAAATGAAAATCAGATCAACATAAGAGAAGCTACCTATTAACAAATATAGACAGGAAATTTTATTTTCTTGCTACTTTCTTTTCAACACTAAATGATAAAATGAAATGCTAAACATATTTGCACAAATATGTCAGAAATATATCATATGAAAAATGTCAATAGAATATCACACATATTTACTGATTATTGTGTATTTCTTCTAAGTAGTTTTCTCACACGATTGTAAAATCATGATAATTAAAATCAAGTGTATTCACCTTTCTGCTAAAAGTTTCCTGCTGGCTATAAGATAAACAAATTAATATAGACAAGAGAAATAAGTCTTCCTATTTGAAAGAAATACTAAAAATAGCAATGGGCTTAACTCATATTAGTTGAATATTCTTCTATATATACCGCCTATATTATAAAAGTAGGGAAAGAGTGTAAATGAAATGGTCTTGAATACTAGGCATAAACTTGAAGGGAAGGTTTGCAAATGATGGAGCATACATAGTGTTAACTAGTAGTACAGAGCTGTATTCTATGAAGTTGGCTAGAAGAGAGAGGCCATAGTTACACCAGAGTACCAAAGCAACGGGCACGTGAATGAATGAAAATATAAACACTTCCTTAAGAACTAGCAGAGTGTAGAGGATGTTTTTTTAAACTGGTTATTCAGATATGGATGACTATTATTCCCAATTAGATGTTTAAATAACAGGACAAAATATCATAGTATAGAATATATTTTCTCATAATTATTAGCCTAGACTTTTATATGTACATTATTGACAGTGAGACATACTATGCTTATTTTAAGATTTCTAATATTGTTTGCAACCATTATCCCCATATTTCCCAAAACAAAATTTGGCAACCAATATTATTTTCCTCCATCACTCAAATGTACTCTCATTCAACACCCTCCACATGGGAGCAAGTATTTTCTTTTCTTTTCTTTTTAACCTACAAATTATTTTTTTTATTAATTTATTCTTGTCACATCTCAATGGTTATCCCATCCCTTGTATCCTCCCATTCTTCCCTCCCTCCCATTTTCTCCTTATTCCTCTCCCCTATGACTGTTCCTGCGGGGGATTACCTCCCCCTGTATATGCACACAGAGGAAGGACAGCAGGTTACCAAGAAGAGAGTTGATACCCTATGAGCAAGTATTTTCTTGTTTTCTGAGTTGTCCATTTGATGTTCTTTACTTTTTATTGGTGCCTCATGAAACATGTCTTTTGTGATATTTAATATTTGGTCACTTATCAAGGTTTGTTCCTAACAACTTTAATGTCTTTGTTTTACATATTTCTTGCATTATAAATTTCCAACAATATACACTCTGCCTTCCAAGCTAAGCTAATGGTTCAGAACCCTCATTTGTGTCTCATGACTACAGTACTCACTTAGTATTGCCATTTGGAATCTTCTCAAATATGAAAAGAGACTCTGCCCTTTTAGGTTAATATTTTTTTCAATTCTCTTACATTGTCTTTGTAAAAAAGAAAACAGCATTGCAAGTGACCAGCCCTCACATTCAAACATGTCCCAACAGAGGAGATAAGAAAGTGAAGTAGAGGAACAATAGATGAATGAGTCAGAGACTTATGCTGGGAGAATCTTGCACCTCTGACAGACTAGTAACCAAGATGTTCTATATTTACACAGATTCTACAGAAGAGACAAAATTGTGATTTCAAAAGAAATACAGATCATATCACTTTGGTCTTACACAAGTGTCACCAGAATAGTTATTATCAATCTCAAATCATTTTAGGAGACATAAGCATTTATGACATATGACATTCTATTCTTGGGGAAGTGAAGCATTAAACAGATAGAAAAATGTCTGAATCAGTCTATGTGAGTTAACCCAGAAACAGAAAGAGTCAAATGGTATATACTCACTTATATCTGCATACTAGCCCAAGGGGCATGTCCCATGAAAGCCTTCCCTTACCAGGAAACTGGGACCGAGGGGAGGACATCCTACTGAGACTCTAGTTGAGAGAAGCATGGGAGAATGGCAAAATAGAAGTATCCAGAGGGTCCTAGAAACCTACAAGTAGAACATTATGATGGGCAGATCTAGGACTAGGGTCCTGCTTAAACTATGGCACCAGCCAAGGACAATACATACAGTAAACTTCAAACTGCTACCCAGATCTAGCCAATGGACAGGACATTCTCCACAGTTGAGTGGGGTCTGACTTTCACACGGATCCTGGTGTCCTATATTTGACCACGTTCCCTGGATGGGGAGGCCTGGTGGCACTCATAGGAAGAATAGCAGGCTACCAAGAAGAGACTTGATACCCTAAAACATATAGAGGGAGAGGAGGTCCCCCTCAGTCACAGTCATAAGGGAGGGGAGTAGAGGGAAAGCGGAAGATACAAGGGCTGGGATAACCATTGAGATGTAATATGAATAAATCAATAAACAAAGTTGTGATTATATTAACATTTAATTTATATATTATCTGTTAAAAGGTTACAAATTTTAAGGTGTCATAGTTTCTCAAAGGCACCAAAAACTGTATTCTTATTTTCTTTTATAGGGCATGAATTTAAACTGTCCTTTTAAAAATTACTATGTTAATTCTTAATCAGAAAATAGACTCTCTCCTGGAAGTTATGTTAACACTATCTAAAGTATAATGACAACTCTGATCTAGAAAATCCAATGTAAACATTATTAGCAGGCAATGGTTTCAGTTGTTAGATTATCCAGTGTACATTTAATAAGTGTAATAAATTAGAACTCTTTCTAATTTATAAGTCTATTAGAGACTAAGGGACTATAACATCATCTTAGCTTGGTATTTCCTGGTGGACAAAAATTATAGGACAAGAAGAATTTATTTCAGACTTTAGTTCAGAAGCAGTTTTTTTTTCCAGGCAGAGCAGCTCAGTCTTAAAGAGGAAGAAGCCTGGTTGTATCAGTCATTTAGGAGAAGAATTTGAGCCAAAACACCTTATTTGATCCATCCAGGCAGAGTTCAGAAAGAACTAGAAAGGGTGAGTTTATTCAGCAGTCAGTCTCAGAGGCTGAAAACATTCTAGGCCTAGAGTAGCAGGTGGAGTCTGAATGTTGAAGCCCTCATCGTGCCAGATTACTAAAGATTTGATTATATGCAGACTAGGAGGGTCCAGGCCTAGACCTAGGGATAGCTAGAACAGAGAGATAAAGACTATGTGCTCAGCATGATCCATGTTTTCATACAGCTTGAGTGCAGCTCTCTCAGCTCTTTCCTTCCTTTGAGGAAGTAAAGACAACATTTACATTTGACCAGAAATTTATTACCAGGAATGGAATTCCCTCTATAAACAGGCTCCAAATTCAGTAACCAAGCAGTTAATTTTCACCAAGCAGTCATGCCAATATTGTGAAAGTAAGAAAATGTTGGCTTGCAGGGAGGACTTGCAGCACGCATGTTTAAGCTCAGATTAAGCACACGGATGTTTTCCTCCATGATCAGCCTTCATAGCAGCTTCTTTAACTGTGAATCACTGCCTTTATAGAGTCACATAACTGAATGTGAGCTTTGGGAAAACTGAAAATAATAAAGCTTTCTGAGTGCATATGGCCAAAGAAAGATTAACTGAAACTTAGCTGTAGAATGAACCTTGAATCGGAGATATTTCTGGAAGAATACATCCATCATGTATTATGTGACTTCATTATGAACATACAGAATATGAATGCTACACTAGTCATAGAATCATGGCATGTAATACCAATGAGCCTTATGCTCAAATTTGATGCTATTGTATGTATAATTACATGTTCCACAGTATACATAAAAAGCCTGCTCTTAGGGAAATCATTTTGTTATGGAAAGCAAAGATTAATGTTTTTCTATCACCATTCCACAACCCACAAATATCAAATAATTATAAACTTTGGATATTTTGTGTTAGTGTGATTAATTTTTAAGATTGCAATATCTACTCTTGATCTGAGTTTCTAAAGTGGTGCTAAATATTTTTCTGTCATAGTGTATATTTACATGAGAAGATATCCTAAGTATTGAAGATTAGAAGGCCCCAAAATTGAAAATGCTGAAAACTCTTAATGTACTAAAGTATCAAATATTCAGCCAATATGTAAATCTGTACATAAAAACAAAAGATATATCTATGTAAACAAATTTTCTTTCAGCTTTTATACATGATAATATAATTTATGTAGCAAAAATAATTTTGAAATACATTTCAAATACATTTATTTATTTATTATCAGTAATATGTAATTTGTATTCCAATCTATGTATGAGAGGTCATTTAAAACACTTTTGGGTATA
Source organism: Acomys percivali (assembly GCA_907169655.1). NCBI lineage: Eukaryota > Metazoa > Chordata > Mammalia > Rodentia > Muridae > Acomys > Acomys percivali. The sequence continues at coordinate 30,771,781 of OU015748.1, read as the reverse complement.
AAGCCATTACAGTTGAAAATAGTTTAAGCAGCAGATCTAGAAATGCTGCAATGTCAAAATAATGTTAAGAACATTCTGATATTATATTACTGTTATTCAAACTTCTTCATAAAAATAATTCTATAACATGTTTTGTTTATTTTTAAAGATAAAAATACAGTAATGTATGATAATTTAATAACTTGTCACTAAAGAATTTTTAGTGTTTGCTTTTTCTCAGCAGATAAAAATAAATTGATCCAAATCCTAATGTGATGTACATCATGCAAAAGAGCCTCGGAGTTATAGTCCCTGCTGTAGCAAGAATTAGATCTCTTTTCTTTTTTTTTCTTCATTTTTTTTCATTTTTTTCTAGAGACATGGTCTGTCTACATAGCTCAAACTGGCCTTTAGCTTGATCCTCCCACCTCAGTTTTTAGAATTCTAGGATGGACCATCATTTCTAGGAGGGTTTCAAAGATATAATATCAGAGAAAGAGAGACAGAGACAGATACAGAGACAGAGAGACAGAGACAGAGAGACAGAGACAGAGAGAAGAAGAAGAAGAAGAAGTAGAAGAAGAAGAAGAAGAAGAAGAAGAAGAAGAAGAAGAAGAAGAAG
>OU015748.1:30727477-30764004 GCA_907169655.1 Acomys percivali | reverse complement strand
GAGACAGAGAGACAGAGAGACAGACTGAGACAGAGAGACAGAGAGACAGAGACAGAGACAAACAGACAGACAGAGACAGAGAGACAGAGAGACAGAGAGACAGACAGAGACAGAGACAGAGAGACAGAGAGACAGACTGAGACAGAGAGACAGAGTGAATTAATTAATTAATGGTATTATGATGTGCCTAGTCTTACTTCAACTAGATATGCCATGGGAGGCCTCCCCATTTCTGAGAAGAAAGGGGTAAGGGGTGGATGAGGGGAGTGGAGAGAAGAGGGGGCTACTGGAAGGAGAGACAGGAAGTGAGAAACTATCTCCCAGAATAAGATTGTCTCCATCCCAGAGATCCAAGGTAGTTAAGCTATATAATGTATCCTAACCTATAAAGAAACTGAACGACAAAAAAAAAAAAAAAAAAAAAAAAACCAATTGATCAAAATTCTTTGACAAATTCCAATACTCTTCATTATAAAAGTAATTACGAGACTAGAGGTAAAAGTGTTCTACATCAATGTAACAAAGGTGGTACATACAATAAGCCACAGACAACAACTTAACTTAAGACAAACTCAGGGCACGTAGAACTCAGGAACCAGAGGACATTTTTTTCAGTCTCTATAGACCTATTCACTGCAACAATTAAAGCCTGAACTAAAGCAATAATGCAACTGAGGAAGATGCATATTCATCTGCCTGCTAAAAAAAAAAAAAAAAAAAAAAAAAAAAAAAAAAAAAAAAAAAAAAAACAAAAAAAAAAAAAAAAAAAAAAAAAAAAAAAAAAAAAAAAAAAAAAAACAAAACTCCAAATGGATCAAAGACTCTGAATTTGGTAGAAGAAAAAGTAGGAAACAGCTGTGAACTCATTGGCACAGGAAAAAAAAATCTGAGCAGAATGCCAATAACACAGATACTAAATACAACAATTAATAAATGTTACTTTATGAAACTGTAATATTTCTGTAATGCAAAGAACAATATTGTTTAGAAAATTTAGTCACTACATAATTGCGAAAGGATTTTATCAACTGCCCAGCTGAGAGAGGGCTAATATCCAAAATATATAAAGTGCTTAAAATCCTTGTACATTGTGAAAACAAATAGCTCAACTGAAAATGCGGGACAGACCTAAACAGAATTCTAAACAGAAGACTCAAATGTCTGAGAAATATGTGAAGAAATCCTCAAGATTCTTAGTCATTAGCTAAATGTAAATCAAAGCTACTTTATTATGTCATTTTATATAAACCAGAATAACCAAAAACAAATGACAACTCATGCTGATGAGGATGTGGAGAAGGGGGACACTCATCCTTAGCTGGTGGAGGTGCAAACTTATACAGTTATTAAGGATATCAGTGTGGTGGTTTCTCAGGAGGCTGGCAATTGAGCCTTTTCAATATCTGGCTCTTCTATTGTTGGTATATATCCAAAGGACCTTTCTTGTATTATAAGGACACTTACTCAGTCATTCTCATTTCTGCTTTATTCATAAAAGCCAGAATTTTTAAACAACCTACATGTCCTTCAAAGGACCATTAACACCAACTCAATTATAAACCTTTCAATCTACAGTGGTATCCTGCATATAAGATGCATTAGTATAATTGTTCCACAAAAAATTGTGGGAGTCACCAATCAACACCTCATTTGATGTAAAGCCTGCTACATGACATGGAACCCATTAGCAACAGTAGTTGGCTGTTCAATAACCAGAGATAGGATAATCAGAGACTTTAGAAAAAAACAAATACTACAGTTCTGCCAAAGGAACATAGGAATAAAATAACTTTTAATTTGACATTCTGCTCAAATCAGTCACAATCAGAGACACTTCTTGCTGCTGTATATGGGAAAATGCAGAGACCGACAACTGAACAATAACAGAGTGTGAGCTATCTTGAAACACTTAATTCCATCAATCCTTCCCTTTTCTCCTCCAGCAACACTGTATAAAAGGGGGGGCGAATGAATGTGACAGTCATAGGACCTAGAAGATACCAAAGGGAAAAACCCTTCTAAACACAGCAGGGCTAACACACATGTGAGTTTACAGAGACAGTAGCAGCATCTTCAGAGTCTGCACAGGTCTCAACCAGATGAGATCCTAGGGCTGATAGTGGAAATTGACTCAAGCCCCCTATTAAGGTAGAAACTATTTCAAGTTGATAACTAATACAAAAGAAACATTAAATTTCTCCAACGGAGTCTCACTGGAGATAAAAAAATCACTCTTAAGGAGACTCCCATGTCCAGCAACAAGCAGATGGCCGACACAAAAATGCCCAGTGTCATTTCTTGAGATTCCTTGTCTCAGAATGCTTTATAAGGGGTTACAAAACAAACACACAACAAAAAGCAAAAGACTTTATAAGCCCTTTGTGCATTTGCTATGATCTCTCCTTTTGTGTTTATTCTGTTGATGGGATTTCTGTTTGTGTAAACATGTGTGCCTCTGTGTCTATATGTAAATCTTGAGCTTTTTCCCTTTGCCTTTTTTTTTTTCTGTTTATTAGTTTGCTTTGTCTTATTCTGGTTTGTTTGTTTTTATTATGTTTAACTTTGTTTTATCATTATTATGTTTTAGATGCTTGTTTGTACTCTAATGAGAAAGGAAAGGGTGGGCGTTTAGTTGGGTGGGGAGTGAGGAGCAGCTGTGCAGAGATGGGAGCGGGGAAATGATCAGCACAATGCACTGTGTTAAAAAAAGCATTTTCACGAAATCCTAAGTGTAAGAAAAATTGCAACATTTCCAATTCATTTTGTCTGCTTTATGGTTGCCAGTTCAATTCTTGAGGAACCATGCCTGACAGCTGTTATACCTCTCTCTGGCACTGTGCACTTTAATCTCTTCAGAAAAGTATATTCAAATAAGCTCTTAATGCTAATTGCATTAAGATATTGCATACAGATATTTACTGACCTTTCATTTTTTTCCAACATAAAAAAGTGTTACTGATGAACTTATGTGCTTTAGTTAGTAGCCAGAGTTTGATACAAATAAATGCACACAAGTATAAGTTAGCAGAAAATAGATGCCCAAACATGAACCATTATGCTTTTAATTTCTCCTTGGTATTTTGATTAAATTTTATTACTATATTCTGAAAAAAAATGTGTTTAGTACATACAGGTCTTATTCTCCCAATACTATGTATTCTTAAAGGTGCAACATTTAATATATAAAACATCCTTTTTACATACGCCTTATCTGTTATATTTGACACTCTGGAAAATCAGTATCATTATAATAGCAATATTTCATATTAATAATTTTCTTAAAGAATTTTTCTTAGTATTTGCTTAAAAAATAAATATATGTATATAAAATACCCATAAATAACTCTAAAAATCATTATTACCAAAGACTATAGAATTATACTATACAAGGATGAATCTTTAAGTGATAAAAGAGCATTAAAATATTTCATTCTTTTGACTATTCATCAAAAGTAATGTGAGACAAGAAAATATCACAAAGTCAATCTTCTCAAATGAAACCAACTTAAACACTAGTTTGAATTAAATTTGCCCATTTTAAATGATATTTTTGAATCCTAATCTCATCCTTTCTATCAGAAAACATGGAGGAAGGAAGACTTGTACACTTAATAATGAGATTTTTCTCAAAAGTAATAGAGGGGTAATATCTTTAGCAGAATACATTTAAAGAGTATTTTTAAACTAATTATGCAGTTGATGCATTAAAGATAACTAGCAATCAGAGAAAGAGAAAAAATAGCGATAAGAAAGAAAAAAGTATATTCTGACATAAAGCTATGAAGGATTAGGTTTCAAAAAAAGGTAATTGTCGAGTTTCAATAAAATACTTTAGAAAACTTTGGACAAGATAGTTAAAATTATATCTGTAAAGTTAACTTTTAAAACTGTAATTGTTAAGGTAATTTCTAGGCGACAGGATGTGAACATGACAAAAATCCTCCTGAAGCTGACATGCTTCTGTTCGCTGTGTCGAAGAGTAAACCCAGTCACTCAGTAAATATGTTTCAGGTAAGTTTTTAACCCATTTGCTCCGTTTTCAACTCAAATCCTTACATGTACTCCTGTCTTTTAAGGCAGACATCACTGACAACATTGCACATGTCCTTAGCACATGTTTGCCAGAACTCTGTATGAGATGCCATCAGAGGACTATTCATCGACTACAGTAAATCAGCAATGTACAGCACATATTCTGTAGCCGTTTAAATAGAATTCGGTAAAGGGTGCTTTTTCTTTCATATTTGGGTCTCACATGTATTCCCTTTGCATATAGATTAGTTTTTAAATATTGTTCTTCCAAGCTACCTTTTTTTTTTTATTTTGGAATTCAATTTAAGTCTTTTACTTTAATAGACAATCACATTTTAGCCCAGGCTGTGCTGAAATTCACTAAGTAACCCAAGGACCTGACAATTATAGTGCTCAGTGCTAGGATTCCTGACATGTTCAATAACCATTGATGGAGAAAACAAGATATTCTATGGCAAAAAAATTTAAACAGTATATATATCCATAAATCCAGCCATACAGAAGTTACTAGAAGGAAAAGTCCAACCAAAGGAGGTTACCAAAGGAGGCTTTTTCTTTAATTTTTAAAACTCCTGCTTGGTTGAGAAATTTCACTTCACACTCATGGTATCCCTTTCTTGAATTGTTATTACATTCATAGACAATAACTGAAAATAATCTGTTCAGTCTGCATGTTTTTATGCATGTTACCAGGGTTAGGCACAGACTGATGTGTTTCTCCCCAGAGAAGATTATTTATACAAGTAATGTTTTACAGGCTAAGCATACCCCTGTATTTCATATATTCCTTTATAAATCAAATATTCTTATATATACATATATGAATATAACAATTAATAAAAAACAACTCTGAATCTCAAGGAAAGCAGGGAGGAGAGGAAAGGAAATGTTTTACTAATATTCAAAATTAAAAATAATATAAAAATGAAATACGATTCAAGTTAATCTGTACATCATAAACATATGTTTAAGTGCCCTGAAAATAGAAGGGGCATTTCCTAGAAACTAAGTACAATAGGAGAAAGAAAGAATGAGAGAGTTCAATGGAGGGTGAAAATAACTAAATTGCATTATATGAATAAATAAAATGCCAAACAATAAACATTTTTACAAGGGAGCAATTAAACCTTACTTGTTATTTTAATGAAGATAGTTCCTTTAAAACAAAAGCTATTTCTACTCAGGGAGGCAGAGGCTGGGGGATATGTGAGAGTTCCTGGTCTACACCAGGACAGCCTCTCAAAACAAACCAACAGAGCTATTTGCGGGAGTGGGGAAAATTGAAGAAACAATTCTATTCCCTCTAAATACTTTAGGCAATAAAAAAGTTTGAGATATATTCATGGACAACATATATTTCATCCTATAAGTGAAACTTAATATTTCCACATCTACACGTATTTTCATCAGTCTAAAAAATCAGTTTCTATTCAATGCAATTATATCTGTCTTTGCATCATAAAAATAATCGAGCCTTGCATTAACTTCCTAATCATTCCCTAATCCTCTTTATGCATAATTAGCTCTGGAGATCCCGAACGCACACTCATATAATTTTAAGCATCTAGCTAATTGTATGTACTTCCATTAGACGTTATTAGATATGAAGATACTTTCATCTAACATTCACATCTGCCTGTCAATTTGCAGTATTAACGCATGAATATACAGCACTTAGGCTGTTGCTTCTGTAATCTTACAGCAAATTTTTTCCAGTTTTCCTGGACCTATTTTCCTGTACATCTTCATTAAATATTTTCAATAAAAACAAATAGTGAATTCACCTTCAAATCACATTAAAATTTTAGTGGCTAAGATTCATAAAAATAATAAAAATCTTTGGAAAATTATAAGAACTATAAGAAACCAAGACACCTATAGTTTAGCAGAAAGTCAATGACAGGAAGAAACAGACAGCATTATGTACAAGACAGAATATTGTTGCTGTTTAAATGTTTCACCAATTATGCATATAATTTTGTTTAAAATGAATTTTTAAAATAAACCAATTTCCATAACAATTAACTACTGCTTTTGGGTTCATCCTAATTTTTGCATTAATTTCTCCCTCTTATTGAATATTTCTTAAATATTCAATAATACTTATTTGGTGATTCATTCACTTATGTGTTCCCTGTATCTTATTTTAACTTACAGTTTGTTCTTTATGAGAAAACAAAAACCTATGTCTCAGCTGTGCGTTAATCCCACATTATGATTTAAATTCATACTTCTAATTGTATATCCAGCTGTTGAATTTTTTATCACATTATAACAAAGTCTATCTTGTGTCTGTAGCTCTTTTGTGACAGCACTTCAGTCACTGTTCTGCACCCGGATTCTTATTTTTACTTTATCTCACTGCAGTACATACATCTTAATTAATAATGTTCATAAATACATGGTTCAATTACATATACATTCATACAAACATATATATAATGTATACAGATATAATATGTGTGTATACATATATATTATATACATATAATACATACATACAATATATAAATATGTGATACTTTTCTGGGCTACAACTCATGATTGCAAATCTCTGTAATGCAAAAGAGTGGTCTGCTTAAATTCCAGTTTAAGTTTACATTTTTTTCTTTCTGGAAAAATATGCTAACACTGACTTAAATCCTTTGCTCATTCTATTAATTTTCAGGTCCTACTGAATCTTTAATCTTCAAACATTGTATTTGCTTTTTCTCTCAATTTCAAATCATCTGCTTCTCAGCACTCTATCCAGATTGTTAATAAATATGTTAAATAGCTAAGGGCCTGAAACTGATCCTAGAGGGCCTTACTAGGTGTTTTATTTGAAAGCCCAATATGTTCCATTAATAACACCTATGCATTTTAATGCAATTCTCTTTTTGATATCCACCATATAATATTGTGCTGGAATAGATGTTATTAAAATGTGAACGTTAATAAACTTTACACATACTCTATTTTTAAATTATTAACTAAAAATCCAAAGAATGATACTTTTCATGCCCGTATAAAATATAACATGTGAATTTATTTTTGTCTAAACCTACTTTAAACAAATATAACAGGAAAAAGGTTGCCTTAATATAGAACAATCGAGTAGAAAATCTGATCCATACACAATTAATTACACAATATTTTGAGCCTTCCTTGGGATCCTCCACTTTGTACAACAGGGGTTCTGAATATTTAAATTGACTAACTTGAGACTTCCATTTTGGGGACCTTAAAGATATATATATATATATATATATATATATATATATATATATATATATATCACAGAGATTAACAAAATCAGTACCACAAAGGTTGTTCACAGTAAACACAATCCTCATAAAACAAAGCTTACTGTAGAAAATGCTGGATGTCTTAAAGGACTTAATTGTCATGAGTTCAAAAATGATGATGTAGGACTCACTGGAATTTCAATGATTTCAGATAAAAAAATACCTTGAAAAATAGATATGAATATCTACATGCCTTCCTTTTCTTCTTATACACAATTTTGCTTTGTACATTTAAAAATATAAATAACCAAGATTTTTTTGCTAGTTAGTATTTTCTAATAATATTCACTACGTCAATTATAAATAAGGCATCCTGTGAGTGAAGAGACATAGCTGAATATTTTCTCAGAAAATAAAACTTAAGAAATGTATACTATACACTAGACAAGAATGTTCATTACTGGTGCGGTAAGCACGGGTCTGGGCTACGGGTGCTGGTCCTCGGGGTTCGAAAGATGAGGTCCTCAAATCATTCTGAGGAGGATGTTTGTATTCCAGAGCTACACAGAAATGTGCACCCCTGAGAGGGGCCTGATTGGGAGGAAATGCTTAGCGCAATGTATTGGAAATGCCAACCTGAGATCAACCAAGATGGCGTTGATCTCACACTGTGTCTGAACGGAGGAACAGCAGTGACTGCACAGCCACCAAAGGACCATACTGTGAGCTACAAAACACAGTGCTGGTGTTGCCCAGAAAGAAAGAAATCCTGTCATGTGGATCGTCCATGCCCTCCCATGGCAGATCCTTGGGACCATGCTCAGGTGAGCTCCCGCCTCCTCCACTGCTTTTCAGGTTGAGCCTGGTGCTGTGCAGGCCAAGGAGATGGCATTTGAGGAGGGGGCGAGTACTGCACCACCCATATCACAGACCTTACAGGCCTCCTCTCACTGGCCGGGGGTGGGGGGTAGGGGGCTATGCTCAGTGCCGAAAGCTGGATCATACAGAGGTGCAGGATCTTGCACAGGTGGATACTAGGAGCTAATCTGGGCCAACATCAATGGTTTCTGCGAGCTATTCAACAAAGACTTTGAGGGGCCTCCACTTGCCACCTGCTTGATGGCCCACAATATCCAGGAGTAGGAGGCCATCCAGGCCTTGACTGCCAGCAACAATCTGGCAAACTGAACAGGGAGCAGGAGAGTTGAGCCTGAGGACATGGAAGCAGGAGAGCTGACACTGCCGACACAAAAACAGGGGAGCTGGCCCTGAGGACATGTGAGCAAGTGAGCCAGCCCTGGGGACATGGGAGCCTGGGAGCTGGCCCTACCTTGAGGACACAGGAGCTGGAGAGCAGGCCCTGCCCTGAGGACACTGGAGTGGGAGAGTGTGTCCTGACCTTAGAACAAGGGAGTGGGTACTGATCCAGGGCTCTGAGTGAATCTTACCCCAATATCTACCCCATGTATGACCTGCTGAAACATGTGAAGGAGCCAGACCTGTAGATTCAAAGATTAAGAATCTCCTTGACACATAGCAACAACGAGATATTCAACAGCAGTCCCAGTGAGGGTCCAGTAACGACAGTGTAGGACTCCAACCAGGTCCATAACTAGTAGCAATGAACATTTGAAAGTAAACATATGTGGACAAAAGGCTACAGTGCGTGATACACCACAGCTTCTGTGACAAAATGTTTGTGTGTCTGTTTTATTTTACTGGGGGAAGGAGAGGGATTTTGGTGCATGATGTGTAAATCATAGACATTCTATAAAAGTAAAATGTGTGTATATATATGTGTGTGTGTGTGTGTGTGTGTGTGTGTGTGTGTGTGTGTGTTTATTTCTATTTGTAATTATTTTCATTAAATTTTTAGGGATGTCTATACATGAAAGCACAAAATATAGTTCTAATAGCACATAGTTCAAAGTAAAAGCAGAATTAAAAGAAAATATTTATTCTTTGATCTTTACATATTTGACTTGGTATACTCAACAAGTACTTTTATGCAAATAATGCAATCATTAATCACTAATAAAATGAAGTAATTAAACCTTTTTTATTTAATATATGTCATATATTAATACAAATTACATATAATTTAAATAGAGGGGAAGATTGAAAGCTTTTGCAGTAACTACTACCTCATCTCCAAACAAAAAATGTATAAGAGAAGTGAAAAATTAGATACTATGGAATTACAAAATTCAAATATATCGATGAGATTAAATGGTTAATCTAGCAAACCAAATGTCTTCTATAGGTTAGCAGACCAAAGCTCAATGCCAGGTGTATAATAAATCCCTTCAAGTTATTGGTTGAGTGTCTTGGTCAAAACAATATACGCTATATCCTTTGTTCTTTTTTATCAACCAGAAGTTGGAGGAAACACCTTACTGGTGAAGACGTCACATATTTCAGTCACAGGACATGAAGAAATCAAGGTGTGGCTAATATAAACTAGAAGGATTCCCACTGCTAGTTTGTTTCCAGTTTCAGAAGGTGTTATGCAGAATGCTAGAGAAAAAGAAATTATCAACAGTCTTTCTAACATGTGAATTATGAAAACTACAGGAGTAACTGTGCTGTGAAGAAATACTCTTTGTTGTTATAGCGGCATGAATGTTCTAGGTATGAACATCAAATTATTATGTGCTCTTAAGACCTGTTCCGTTATAGGAAACCCATATGTGGATCTGAAAACTTGGCCAAGATCCTGCGGATGGTGAGATCATAGGTTGTAGGAAAGAATCTACTAACAATTTGTCTATAAATGAATAAAATGAAATTACTGTCAAGATACTCATTCTTATACTTATATTTTGGTGCAATTCTCATTTCTCAACAAACAGCTTTTTATTAAGTTTATAAGATTTAATACTCAAAACTCATAACTGGTCAAAGTACAGATGATAGGTGACTATGGTGACTTCAGCTCCTAATGAGACATCTATAACACATCCTATACTGAGGAACATCATGAAAAGGGTCTAAAATATTTTAAGATAGAGAGATTTTGAGGAATGCTGCAAAATCATCCCTTATGAATAAAGCAAAAATGTTGCACTCATAAATTCAAATAAGTGAGATTACACTGTATCTGAATAAGACCAAGTCAGTAACCTCTGTAACATTATTATGGAGAGTCTTATGGTGTTCGATATGCAGAGGAGTTTTTGGAAACTAATGGTTGATGAAGAAAGAGAATGTTGCTACTCTTCAGTTGTATCACTAATGGAAGATTGCCCATGATCCAGGGATGACCCTTCACTTATGGACAAGCAGGAATCATCAATTGATCTCTGGGTTATAATAAAAAGGAAGCATAAAGTCACAAAGAACACAGGATCTAGTAGAAATTAGTGGCATCATGGGAGGTGGAAATGTTCTAAGTATAGTGTACACATGTGTAACACTATCAAAATATAAAAATATGAACCAATATGGATGAAATACTGGACAAAACAGCTAGTTACAAACTGCTAATAATCCAAAGAGCTGAAAGGTACAAAATGGTGCTCTTTATCTATGCATAGCATAAAAAATAATGAATATTAATACTGGTAACTACATTTCTCCAGGTTTTGAAGGACTTTTATGTTATGAGTAAGAGACACAAATAAATTACAGCATATTCCTTTCAAAGACCTAGAATTTTATCATGTGGCTCCATAAAGTCTGTGAACTTGCCTAGTATATGGCAAGTCTTAAATTCTCTGCATGAACCCTGCAATACTAGGACTTCAAGTCTTACTGAGCCTATACAATCATCAATGGCCTCTCTTGGTGCCAAGAATCGACCATTGTGAAAGACATTTTAAAATTACCAAGATCAAAGAACAACTCTTGGTTAAGAGCTGAAGTTGTATGGAGAAGATGGGGGATGGGAAGGATGAGGGGGGCATGGAGGGCGTGAGGGAAACATGCCCGTGCGTCCAGAAGCTGTACAAAGAGACTACCAAGACTGGGTGATCTGGACCCACGGGGGCCTGCACAAACTAATGTACAAACAAGGACATTGCAAGCAGAGCACCTAGACCCCCTGTTCAGATATAACCAATGGACAGCTCATTCTCCACATGAAGAAGTGGAGGGAAGAGCTGAGGACTGCCTCTGACATGAACACTGGTGCCTGTGGTTTGATCACTGCCCCTTGGCTGAGATGTCCTGTGGGAACACAGAGGAAGAAGGATTGTAGGCTATCCATATGAGACATGATTTGCTGTGGACAGAAAGTGGGAGAGGAAGACCCCACCAGTCAGAGTTCTAGGGGAGGGGAATTGAGTAGAAGAGGAAAGGAGGGAGGGAGGGAAAGAACAGGAAGATAAGAGTGAAGGGATTAACATTGATAAGTAATGTAAATAAATTATGTAGTAAAAATTATCAACATCAGCAGCTAACATGAAGTACAATCTAGGACACTTGGGCAACACAGCTTCTGTATATTAACACTGAAGAAACACATCTCAGACGGTTTTACCTCATTTGATGTTGTTTCCTTCTTAATAAGTAGTGATTTCACAGCTCCAGCCTAGCATCTTCAGCTGTCCTAGCAAAGCAAAGGTTTTCAGTGGTGCTGGTCTCTTGTTACTCATGAGTGATTTTTCAGCCCCAGGTGACCAGAACCAGAAAGTATTCATTCAAAATATCAAATAGCCTGATAAAGTTGTTAAGCTTCCATCAGAACTGCACTAACCAGTCTTCTGCCATCTGTATGATTTACAGCGTTATCTCCAAAACTCTGAAAAAAAAACCCCACGTATCTTTCAACATTCAATAGATTTGCTAAGCCAGAATTCTGAAATCCTTTTACAATCTTCAAAAAAAAAAAAAAAAAAAAAAAAAAAAAAAGACATTGACAAGTCGAACACAACACTTCACTCCTGGTACCAATTTCTGTTAGTTAGGTTTACTATTGCTGTGATAAACCAGTTTGACCAATGGTAACTTGTGGAGAGAAGAATTATTTGGTTTACATATCCTGAATCATAGGCTATTGAATAAAGGCAAAAGAGGAATTCACAACTTTTGGAAATTTAGGTTCAAAAGCTAAAGCATAGGCCATGAGGGAATGCTACCTATTGGATTGTTGCTCATAGAATTCTTAGACTGATTTCTTATAAAACCCAGGACTGCCATTCCAGGAGTGGTAGTATCAAAACTGACTGGCCCCTCAAACATCAATCACTTAGAAAATGTTCTGTATTTTTATGTTCAGACAAGTCTTATGCAGGAAAATTTCCAATTGAGATTCCACCCTCTCAAATGACTGTAGCTTGTGTCAGGTTAACAGAAAACTAAACAGCACAGTCAGAAAGCATGTTTTAAAGTTTTCCTAGTTTGACCTCTTTTTGATTTAGTAAACGTTAATACTGATAATTGAGTTTCATATAAATACCTAGCATAATATAGTGAAAGGGTAATTGTTTTTCCAGAAATTCTTGGAAATTCTTTCTAAATGCCATGTTAAAGTCATTGAGTGTGGTTTTTTTTTATGAACTATAAGTCAGAAATACATGTAATCAAACATTTCCACTCAGTAAAATCCAAGGGTATATTAACTTGATATGATACATGGAGAAAAATGATAGTGGAGAGATACTGACTTTCTATGCATAATTAACTAAGCTTGTGTCTGTAATAGCAGGCTAGTTTATGTGTGAAATAAAAACACTGAAACCCATAACATGAAAAATATATTCTTCTCAGAGGTTTTTTTAGGTAGCTTTTCCTGGTGTTGTCTATAATGACTACATATACAGGGCAAACTGTGCATGGTCTGACCCAAGGCTGTAGTGCATTTGCCTGATGCAACAAAGGTGAAAGCAGTTACACAGATTATATATTTGATTCTTAATTTATTTTGGTTTATATATATATTCTGAAACACATTATCATTGCTAAATTTTTCATGAGTACACTTTATTTAAAAGATGCCATATGACGTTTTAATTCGCAATTTTAGGAAGTATGATTTGTTGAATATTTTTCAGCAGCGTATCCCTTAGATACACTGACTTGCTCATGACTTATCAACTGATACTTGCAAGGTGACAAAAGCAAACATCGTTGTTTCAATTATAGTCAATAATAAGGCAAAAAAAAAAAAAATGAGGCCCAAATATCTATGTGGTACTTGCTGACTGTTTTAAAGGAAAGTAGTAGACTCCTCTTTATTCATTCCACAACACTTTACACTTAGTCCTGCTTATTGTCATCGTCTTCATATATTTAAGCAAAACTGGGAGTATTATCAATTACTTACATGTCATTAGCATATTTACCCTTAACTCATTCACTATGGCTTGGATTCACACTACTCTTGTCCGTCATTAGTATATCAGCTTTGTCCAAGACAAGTGGTTCTCAAGCTGCATGTCACAATCACCTTGAAAAATTTTATCTCCAGAAATATTCACATTGTAATTCACAACAGCAGCAAAATTATTGTCATGAAATTACAACAAAATGAATTTGTGGTTGGTGATCACAACAACGTGAAGAACTGTATTAAAGGATAGAAGGAAGATTGAGAAACCACTGTTCTAGAAAATAATGCTGCTAATGCTGCACTCATCGCCATGCTGTTTTCCTCTCTTTAAAATCAAATAATTTAGACAAGTATACAGCTACATAAAATGAAATCACAAATCAATAGTGCATTAATCATGTTATTACATACCAGTGTAATTTTATACAAGTATTGTCACCTGACATAGCTCTAATATTAGATTAGGATATATTCTCAAAAGCTCTCTTAACTCATATTCTAGATAGGCTTCCAACACTTTCTCTTAACAAAAGTTATAAAAATCTCTATGCAATCTTATTTTTCTTAGTTTTTGTTTTCAGAATTGGCATAATTTAAAAATTATAGTTTCATTTTTCTTTATCGCTCTTATTTGCATGTACACATGTGTTTTTATATTTACAATTGTATGTATTTTATCTTTTTTCAATAACAATCAAAGCAATATGCATGTATTCTGCATAATATTTAAGAGATAAGTAAAACTTTATATTAATTAGTATATTTAATCACTAAAAGGCACATTCAATTATTATCTACTTGGTAAATTGTAATGTAAAGTGCTCCTGAACTGCAGGGTACTCATACTTGTGAGTGAAAAAGAAAAGAGTTAAACCTTGTATAGAAGAGGTATCTTCCTGTGTTGGACGTAAAGAATTTAAGAGCCTGTATTTTATTTAGAGCATTTGAAAAGAACACTTTCTACTGAATGATAGATTGTTTCTAAGTCATTTTTGACATGAATCTTTCAAGAACCTATTTTTAAATCTTAAAGTAATTAAATAAAAAGAATTTTCATAAGCTTGTATGAAATATTAAGATGAAGGGTAAATGTGTTTCTTTTGGGAATAAATAAGTGTACAATATATATTTACATTTATATCTGCTTGTGAATTAATAAATGACATATAGCACTCAGTGCTTTTATCATCTTATACACTTCAACATTTGATAATCAATCCTAACCTTAGTGTGGAAATTCTAATGTGTTAGAAAGTTTTAAATTGGTCAGTTATATTTGGTCATTGCCATATTTCTGGGCAATAATACTTGTCACTTGTATTGTGTTATATAGAACTTGACAAGATAAATGTATACTTTTCACAATTTCAGTATTCACAATTCTAGTTGAAAGAAAAGCATTTTAAATAATGGCTAGAAACCATGTAAAAGAAAAAGAAACTATGAAATGTGTGAGGAAAGTGACCATTTTGAAGACTAGAAAAAAATAGATCCATGATGGATGTTTTAAAGTTTGATAATGTTCCCAATGATTAATATCTAAATAATTACATACATCAGTGTAATGTGTATGCCTTATGTTAATAAACAAACGATAGAAGAAGCTCTATATCTACAAGTTCTATCTCCTTAATATATTACAAAGTAATAGAGATGACAATGTATTAATTTGCCTTAAGACTTCATATGAAAAATTTAAAAACAAATGAAAGATTACAAATAAATTATAAAGAATAAATGCCATTAATACTACTCATAAATAACAAGGAACACTTCACTGTCTCTAGTATTTTAGAGAATTATAGAACTATTTCAATGAGAGAAGAGCCATAGTGTGTTGGAGACAGGGGCCAAGGTATCCTAATACATGAATCGTGAAATTTGTCAGTTTTGCCTCAAAAAGATATAACGTGATTGAAGAAGGTCTCATGAAAAAGTAAGACCACATTTAAAGTAATAAATCTAATAGTTGGATCCTTACAAGCAGTAAATGAAACTTATTTATTTATAAGTAATTATATTCACTCAGTAAGGACAGTTATCTGGGTATAAGGGGTAAACAAATTGTTAATAAATATAAATGCCTATAAAATAAAATACAATTATTATTTGTGCTTATTTAATTTTATTGTCAGTGTTAGACCTCAGATACATAACTTTATGCCAAAATATGTTTGTATATATGTCAGTGAGTTGTCAAAATATTTTGTCTGAAAATTAATACTTTGGTTACATTATGTATCATTTACCGTCAATAAGGACATAATGTTTAACCATGGTGAAATTATTTGTAATACTAAATTCAATGTATTAATGAAAATCTCTTCATACTTTTACTAAATAGAACAAAAGAAATTTGAATATGATATGGTTAATACAGAAACTACATGTATTAGCTTTGTATGTTCTAAAATGTAGTAATATGTAGAGATATTTTCATTAATTATTCTAAAAATATAGATAGAAATATATCAAAAGTTAGAGAGATTTCCTTGTGCCAGGCATGATTGGGTCATGCTATGGATTGGGTCTTAACAATCTTGTTTACCTCCAGTACATAAATTCTTTTACTGGAATTATCATGCCATGCGGGTCATTGTTGTGAATTGTCAGCACCATAGCTAGGTGAGAAAGCTGGGTGTTTCTTTCTTTGGAAGCCTGCATGGGTATTCAAGTACCATGAACTGTAGTATTCAGGTCAATTTCAGGCAGAGACTTTGCATGCTGTGTCTGAACTGCATGTTATGTTCAGCAATAGCAACTGTCTGTACTAATTGGGGAATGTCTTGAACAAAAGAGGGCTTCTCATACCTGGTGTTGTGTTTTAGTAAGACAATGCTTGGGTCTTAGAGAGAACATTGTCAGCCCAGATGGAAAAATTTCACCTAAATACATATGTGTATTAATATACAGTCTTATATGCGTATCATAAATCCTTCTAGGTAAATAGCTAACAGTATAGTTCCTTAGGACTTTATAGATCAACCTACTTACTGTTCTTTGCCCTCCTGTCTTCTTGTTTTCTATTTCTCTCCTTCCAACTTTCTTAATTACAACATCCTCTTTCCCCTTTTCCTGAAGCAAATCACTTTATACTCCTATATCTGTGTTGATTTGCCAACCAGCCACCCTTCTGGCAAGTTCCTCCTTTGATAGTTTGGAGTTAGGAGACTCCAATGAGAGAACATGTGACATCTATCTTTCAGGACCTGAGTTACATCACTGAATAATATCTTTCTCAGTTTTCTCATTTTGCCACAATGATTATGGTTTCATTTTTATATACAGCGGAATAGTATTCCATTCTGTATATGAACCACATTTTCGTTAGCAATTTATCAGTTTATGGACATATGGTTGCATCCATTTCCTAGCTTTTGTCAATAGGACTACAATGAACAAAGCTGGGCAAATTTTCTGGGAAGTGTAATATTGTGTCTTTTAGGTATATACCAAGGAACTGTATAACTCAAGCACATGGTAGATTTATTATCACATTATGAGAATTATACACACTGATTCAATACTGTTTGGGCCATTTTGAAAACCCACTTATACTGACTAAACTACACAAATAGAAATTCATATATCTTAATCAGTATTTATTCTTAATTTGTACTAATAGAAAATATTTTACTGAGTTATATTCATTTTCTAATTTTGAAGTCATTCACATTTATTTAAGCTTTAATATTAATATACAACTATTTATGATACACATTTTTGACATTTTTTATTAATTTATTCATATTACATCTCAATTGTTAGCCCATCCCTTGTATCCTCCCTTTCTTTCCTCCCTCCCGCTTCCCCCTCTACTCTCTTCCCCTATGTCTGTGACTGAGGGGGACCTCCTCCCCCTGTATATGCGCCTAGGGTATCGAGTCTCTTCTTGGTGACTTATTATCTTTCCTCTGAGTGCCACCAGGCCTCCCCATCCAAGGGACATGGTCCAATATGGGGCACCAGAGTTTGTGTGAAAGTCAGATCCCCTTCTCCACTTAACGGTGGAGAATGTCCTGTCTATTGGCTAGACTGGGTAGGGGTTCCAAGTTTACTGCCTATATTTTCCTTGGCTGGTGCCATAGTTTGAGGAGGACCCCAGAGCCCAGACCCGCACATTTTAAATGATAGACAAAGGTACATATTTAAACTGGGATAAACAGTGATAAATTAAATAATCCTATAACTTATTACCAGTATGATAATTTGAGAAATTTATCAAATGTTTCCACAAGACTACTTGTTGAGGTATCTTATGAAAATATATTTCTTGAGACAAAAAAGATTCATCTTTCTCAATATTCACTTCTAATTAGTATCCTAATACTTTATTTTCATAATATGAATATGGATCAGATATTTCTATGTAACAAATAGTACCCTCCCACCTCTCTCTTATTGATGCAGGTAAAGGCCAGATTAGACCAGATTAAAAGCTGGTAAAGGCTGGTTTGTTAGGCACTGCCATCAGTTCCAAAGAAGAGCAATGAGGAAGGCATGTGCTTTGGATAGGGAGGGAAAATTTCATAGACTGTAGGCAAAGTGCGTCAGGTGTATGGTTGGTTTGTGCCCAAGTAAAGTCAAGAGCTGAGTGCTTAGGTGGGGATTTGGATGGATGGCAGCATTGGGGGAGGAGTTTACAACAGCTGCCAAGAATGCATAACTAAGTACTTGGAGCCTTTGTTCAGAAGCTTCTGCTTGCAGGCAGTGTTAGAGGAAGGAGGGCAGATGAGATTTCCCAAGTTGTCTAGTGGTGAGCAAGGATTCCTGCTGAACAATAAGATATCCATATTTGTGTTTCTTTTCAAAGCAGTAATGTAGGGAGCCAAGACCATAGCCAGCAAACATCTTGGACCTTGGCATAATACATAGAGTGGACCTGGGGCAGGCTGCCTTGTGACCTCTTTCCCTCCTTGCCTCAGGGTACATTCCAGAAGGCTGCCTTGTAACCTCTTCCCCTCCCTCAGGGTACTCTCCAGCCATTCTCAGTATTCCCGGAATTACAGAGGCCTTCAGAGGATGAGAGAAACAAAGTCTATAGATAACACCTTGTGGTTCCAGATGCCTAACAATTCCACCCAGCCCCAGAACCACAGGGGCCCTCACCCTGCCCAACTTCCTGACTTCCTGATATCTTGCGAAAACCGCCCACCTGGATCACCGCACTCAGCCTCCTGCTTCAATGGTCTATAATTGCCTGTGAGAAAATTAAATTTTGTCAGCTTGATCAGACTCCTTGACTTGCTGTCTGTTCTTCGCGTCTCTTGTCCCCCATTCTCTCCCTAGGGGCCCGAGGATCCCAGGTGATTGTCCAGTGGGTCCAGACAGCAGTTTTTTTGTTTTGTTTTGTTTTGTTTTGTTTTTTGTAGGTCATTTTACTATGTTATCAAGGATGACCTCGAACTTCTTATCCTCTTGTTTCACAATAGCTGAGATTTCAATCTGCATAATTTTCCCAGGTTATATAGATTTAGAGACAAGTCCAAAGATTAATGCATGGTAGGTAAGGACTCTACTAACAAAACTATTTCTCAGTCCCTCCAGTATTACATATAAGTATGTTTATATGTATATACTATTTATATTTGTATATACATATACTGTTATATGTAAATAATATACGTTATATGTCATGTATATATAAATAACGTGATTATTAAATGTATATATAAATAACATACATATTTTTTTCTTTTTTTGGTAGAACATTATCGGAAAATCTGGAAAAAATTCCTAGGATAACCTATTTGATATTAGTCATTTCCATTGTAACAATATACTCAATATCATTAAATTATTAAGTCATAGATCATAGAACAATCTATGAAGCATAAATACAAACTGTTTCCCTTCCATAGCAGACACTAAATAATAATTAAACTAAGCAATTATAATAACTACTAAAATAATTTATTGGGGTAAATGCTAGTCAATTATAATGTATAATAATAATTAAAATAGTACATGTCTTTTCAATCCTTCTAATTACTGTATCATAATTTGAAGTTATCAATGCAATATTTATTTTTCATTGTGTATTTCAACAGATGTTGATTTATGAATTACTTTTCAGAAATCATTTTAAATTCCATAAAATTATCATTCAAGGAGCTAATAAAATGCCTGAGTAGTTAAAATGCTTGTTGCAGCATCATAAATACATGAGTTGGAATCCCCAACACACAATTATAAATCATTCCATAGTAGCAAACATCTTTATTCCATCTCTGATTTGTTGGAGCCAATTATATCCCTAGAGATCTATTTTTAAGTGTCCTGGCCAAAAGAATGAGTGCAGAGTTCAGTATGATGAAAAAAATTAAGATAAGGAATGGTTGGAGAAGACATCTGGCCTCATCTTTCAATAACGAGAGATGGGAGAGGGGGGATAATAAAAAGAAAAGGGGGAAGAAAGGGAGAGAGAGAAAGAGAGAGAGAGAGAGAGAGAGAGAGACAGAGAGATTAACCTTCAATCCAATTTCTCATTACCATGTATCTTTATGGAGATTTAACAATCTTCAGCAGGAGCACATTATATGTATCTATGTTTAAAATTATTAGGCATAGTCAAAATTTAGACACAGTTTCAAAGATTTCTTTTAAAAATGTTTCTCTGAGTTTTGCAAAAATAACACTTGACAGAGATCATGATATGATTATTGTGAGCATTTTTGTGTATTTTATGCGGCCTAAGAAAATTGTGTCCAAAATTGCTGTCAGACATTTTGCTTTACAGAAAATTGGATAATCTGGATTTGGGGTTGTTCAAACATGCTCTGTGAGTATACAAAGTTGGAGTAGAATTGAAAAGATAGAAGGTAGGCCACGCTCAGTCATTGACTTGTAGGTCAGCTTTGCATAATATTAACAAATATTTGTGAGAGGAAAATATCAGATTTTAAGTTACTTTGGTCAGTTGTGAGCATTTGCTGAAATAACTGCAGCTCTCTTCAGTTTAGATTAGTGATTGCAGGAAAATGTTTATTAACCTTTGATAACTTTATGTATATAATTGAAAAGTAGCATATTGAACTAATCTGTCAGTTATTTCATTAATAACTGAATTTGTATAATGGCATAGAAGTTTTAAATAGTGTATGGATAGAATTTCAATCAATCAGGGTGTATAGACTATCTTGAGCTATGATTTACATGCAAATAACACTGCAATAACACTACCTATATTTAAATGTAATATTGATTGACTAATTTTTAAGTTACACACATATTTTAAAGGGGAGCAGGTTATGTTTAAGAATCACAACTACTGCTGGGAACTTAAAGGCCATTCAGGCTAGGCAAGAAGGTCATCTGACTGCAGGCCTTCACCCACCCAACCCTCCTCCAAGCCTCAGTCTCTGCTCCAGCTCTGTAGCCGACCTTCTTCTGTGACCTTTCAGTTTTCTCCATCTACATTTCCAGTAAGGATTATCACTCAGAACTCAAGGCTAAAAGAAACAGGTGCCTGTTATGTTAAAAGAAGTATACTAAACACCAGTAGAACAGACTGTAAAAAAAAGCCACTTTAGCACATAATGAACAAAACATTAGATGTGCAACAACAACAACAAAAAAGATAATTTATTTATATTTAAAGTAATTTTTTTATTTTTAATTTATTCACTTTATGCTCTGATTTTAGCTCCCTCCCTTGTCTCCTACCAGTCACATCCTCCCTCTCTCATCCCCTTTCACCTTTCACCTGGTCCTCAGAAAGGGGAAGCCTTCCTCTTTAACATCTGACTTCAGCCTATCAAGTCTCATCTAGACTGCCTGTATCTTCTTCCTCTGTGGTCTGTCAAGGCTGGTCCCACCAGGGGGAAGTGATCAACAAATGGCTGCCAAACCCCATGTCAGAGGTAGCCCCTAATCTCCATATTATGGTACCCACAAGGAGACTGTGATACCTATCAGTTACATCTAAGGAGGGGATGTAGGTTCTCACCATGCATGGTCCTTGGTTGCTACATCAGTCTCTACAGTGCATCCCCAATGAAGGGTTCTGATTTGTAGGCTCCATTGGTCTCCTTGTGGACCTCCTGACTCCTTCCATGTCCTTCTATCCCCCCAACTCTTCCATGAGACTCCCTGCGCTCCACCCTAAAGTTTGACTGTCAGTCTCTGAACCGGCTTCAATCCATGATGGGTGGAGTCTTTTAGTGGACTTCTATGATAGGCTCCTTCTTTTCAATTGCTTCTGGTGTCTATTCTATTTGCTGTTTTGAATAAAAATTAAGCATCCTCCCTAAAGTCCTCCTTGTTATTTAGCTTCTTTGGATCTGTGTATTATAATGTGGTTATCTGTATTATATGGCTAATATCCTCTTGTAAGTGAGTATATTCCGCACATGTTTTTCTTTCTAGGTCTGAGGTAACTCACTCAGGATGATGTTTTTTAGGTCCATTCACTATTCATCTGTTGAAAATTCTCTGGTTAGCTCTGTACCCCATTTTTAAATTAGATTATTTGGTCTGGTGGTGTTTAATTTCTTGAGTTCTTTATGTGTTTTGAATATTAGCCCTTTCTCAGATGGAGGGTTGGTGAAAATCTTTACGCAGTCTGTAGGTTGTCACTTTGTTCTGTTGACAGATTACAGAAGCTTCCAGTTTCATGAGGGCCCATTTATTTATTTTTTATTGTTTTTAATTAATTAATCCCAGAGGTTGAGCTGTCCAGGAAATTATCTCCTGTGCTAATGAGTGCAAGGCTCTTCTCCTACTTTTTCTTCTAAGAGATTTGGTGTAAGGTTTTATGTTGAGGTCTTTAATCCACTGAGACTTTAGTTATGCACAGGGTGATAAATAAGGGTCTATTTGCATTTTCTACCTGCAGTCACCCAGTTAGACTAGATGCTATCTTTTTCTGTTGTATGATTTTGGTTTCTTTGTCGAAAATCAAGTTTCCATAGGTGTGTGTGTGTTTGTTGCTGTGTCTTCAATTCAATTCCATTGTTTATCTGACAGTTTCTATACCAGCATCAATTAGTTTTTTCTTATTGTTGCTCTATAGTACAGCTTAAGAACAGATAGGGAGATTCCTCCAGAAGATCGTCTATTGTGCAGGATTTTCTTAGCTATTCAGAGGTATTTTTGTTTGTTTGTTTTCTTTTGTTTTTCCATATGAAATTGAGAACTGTTCTTTCAAAGTCTGCAAAGAATAGTGCTGGCATTTTGGTGGGAATTGAATTAAATCTGTAGATTGCTGTTGGTAAAATAGCCATTTGTTTTATGTTAATCCTACTGATCCATGATCTTGGGAAATCTTTCCATCTTCTGATATCTTCTTCAATTTCTTTCTTAAGGGACTTGAAGTTTTCCCTACAAGTCTTTCACTTTCTTGGATAGAGTTATACCAATATACTTTATATTATTTGTGGCTATTATGAAGAACATAGTTTCTCTAAATTCTTTCTCAGTCTGTTTGTCTTTTTTATACAGGAGGGCTACTTTTTTTTTTTTTTTTTTTTTTTTTTTTTTTTTTTGAGTTGATTGTATTGCAGGAGTTCCTTGGTAGATTTTGGAGCTCACTTATGTATACTATCATATAATTCGCAAATAGTGATAATTTGACTTCTTCTTTTTCGATTTGTATCTCTTTGATCTCCTTTTGTTGTCTTATTGCTCTAGCTAAGACTTTAAGTGCTAAATTGAAGAGAGACAGAGAGAGTGGACAGCTTGTCTTGTCCCTGAATTCAGTAGAATTGATTTAAGTTTCTCTTCTTATAAATGGATATTAGTCCCACATTGATGTCCTCTGAGAGACTCCACTCAGCAGAGGATCTGGAAATATATGAGGGGTCTCAGCGGGACCCTGGGCGTAGTGGTAGGAGCAGTATGGAAGAGTTAGGCGATGGTGGTCTGATTGCTACTTTATAAGATAGACTTCAATAGAGCACCTTGGATTCCAAACTTCTGTTAGAAGTAATTATTACTTAAACGTGCTCTATTGACTTATACTCTCTTGTTCTTTCTCAAACATTGCCCCTTTGAAATACTTAGCTGTTATTAAAGTTAAAAGTAAACACGTTTTCAAGAGTTTTATATCTTGTTTCTTATTTTATCAAATTATTTCAGATTTAATTATACAAAAAGCCCCAAACTTTAGGCATTCAGTCTAATAAAGTATGAGAAAATTATGGAAATGTGATAAATATATGACACCTTGTACTCAACATACTGTACTCAGTAACAGAATGGCACAACATATGGAAATCTAAGTATAAAGCAGTATGAGTATAAATTTGAAATTAAATAAACAAGTAGTTCTGGGCAAGCAAATGAACTTGAGAAATTTGACTACAGATGTCACTCTAGAAACAAATCCATTCCAAAGCTACAGAAATCAGTAAATTATATTAACTTAATGATGGTGGATATGTAGATATGTATGAATTATATGCATATTTAAAGTGAAAGTATAGTAAAAGCAGTGAAATCTTTTGTTCTAAAAATTAACTCCAAGAGTCCATGGTAAACAGAAGGCAAGTAGATGCAGCCATCTCCACTGTTCTTGCCTTTTGATCATTTTCTAAACATCTCCACAGCATACAGTTCATGGTTTTTGTTTACTTGTTTGTTTGTTTGTTTGTTTTAATTTTGGCTTGTATTTCTTTGTTGGTTGTTTGACAAATGTGATAAAGATTTACAAATGGCCCCTGATTCTATGCCCGCACTATTCATGTGAGTAATGCCTCAGTTAGTCAGAAGTGTTCATAGCCCCAGCTTTGTTAACACTGAACACCATGGCAGTGTCAGTATTGAGATGAATGGCAGTAGTCTCAAGGTATGGATTCTTTCCCTTGTTGGTCTGCCTAAAATTGTGTCTATGATATATAATGGGACATTTTGTTGGAAATACTAATCTCTTTCAGTCCTTGTTCTGGCTGAGATCTCTTTGTACCCCTGCCTTCAGAGTGCCTGCTGGAATACAAATTGGGGCTGCCAGGTACCGCCTGCCACTCTGCTCTCTAAGCACTGTCTATTGTACTGTACAACTGGCTGGGTTTTTCCAAATCCTTGTCAAGTCATTATCTCAGTGTACCAACGTGTTGACTATCTATTCACTTGCTATGCATCCATCTGATTGTCATGTCATCAATCCTATTATGCTTTATTCTGTAACCTTAAAATTCTGATATGTATAAAGGGAAATGAGCAAGTAGTAGCAAAACAAGATAAAATGACTCTCATATTGAATTTTACTTAAAGGATGAAACAAATTGAAATAAAAATATAGGCGTGGAGAGTTAGTTTTGGGGTTTTTTTTTTGTTTTTTAAGGAAAAAGCTAAAATCCTATCACTTTATTGTGTATAAATTTGTATATTATTTCCTCTGACTTGATGATGTGAAAAGAACATCATTGCAGTTTTACTTCTTTTCAGTGTGATTTGTGTAGTTAAATTACTATTATCTGAACAATGTTCTTATCTGGAATCTCTTTTACTCTCTCATCTCAACTGTGTGGATTCAGTGAAGCTTTTGTGTCAATGTAATCAGGATTACATGGTAAGATTTTGAACATTTGAAAAAATGGCAAGTGATAATTCTATTTTCAAGTGGAAGATACATTTTACTGTACTTTTAATCACATTTTATTGTCTAGCAGATGTCTAAAAGCATATCACTAATTATTTTTAATTAAAAATACTGTTTGTAAATAAAGTGCATTCAAATAATTGTTCCCTTGCCCCCAATTATGCCCAGTTCTTTTCTCCACAACTCCCATTCCTACTTGATGCCCTTTCTGTCTCTCATTTGAAAGTAAACAGATCCCAATGGACTAACAAGTAAAATAAAATATAATAAGAGAAATCACTCAATTAATCAATCAAACAAACAAAAAAATCCAAATATCACATAACAAACAGAATGAAACCACAAAGAAAAAACACAAGAAACACATATAGGTGTATAGACACATAAGTTAATACCCACAAGATCCCATAAAACCACAAAACTGGGAGTGATAATTTTTATGCAAATCATCAGTGGTGTTAAAAACAATAGACTAAACACAATATTAAGAGACAAAGAAACTCCAAAATGTGAGTTCATGTTCCATTCACCATCAATTGCTGGGCTACCCTTAAGAGTAATTTATTTCCTTTTGCAGAAAACAAATTTGCATTTACAAGTCATTATCTCAGTGGGAGGAAGCTTCTGGCTTAGGGATGGGTTTATGTCCACTTCTTTTATATCTAGGACCATATTTGGTACTGATCTTTGCTATCCTTGTCCACGTTCCCACATTCTCCTTGAGGTTCTATGTGCACCAGCCCTGATGTGTTCAGGGGGCTTGTTTCCTTGGAGTCCTCTATCCCTTCTGGCTCTTACAATCATTCAGCCACCTCCTCCCTAGAAATTAGGAAGTTGATTGAGACATCCATTTTGGGATGAGTATTACTGGATCTCTCACTCTTTGCATATTTTCTAGTTGAGGATCTCTGTTATTTGTTTCCGTCTATTATGGGAGAATTCATCTCTGATGATGTGTAGGCCGGCAGCCGAAAGAGAGAGAGATACCAGTCTTGTCTTGAGCATTTGAAACCCAAAAGCCTACCACTCAGAGAAACATTTCCTCCAACAAGGACACACCTACTCTAACAAGACCACACCACCTCCTAGTCCTGGTAAAGAGCACCACTCCCAATTGACCAAGCATTAAAGTCTTTAGCCATTCTTATTCAAACCATCACAGTTACTCCCACAAGCTCTATGTCACCATTGCAGTAGCCAATCTTGTAGATAGGAAACATTTGTAGATTGAAGAGCTTGTAGCTGCTTGGTGTTTACCTTTTTCTTTTGATGGCATGCAGTGTACTTTCTGGTACCAAGAATAATGGCCATTAGGGATGAAGGATCAAGGGAGTCACCAGTTGAACTGCTGCATGTTCAATTAGTTGTATATATGTCTTTAGCAACAGGGCCTTGGGGTGAGTTGGTGGACAGAAATGTAAAATCTTTTCAACAAGATGGATTGTTTGGGGATTCCTATAGGATCTCTTTAGATACTTATTCAATTAGATCTAACTCACACCTACTGCTGGAAGGTTCATTTGTGACAAAAAATGTCACCGTTGGGTCTGTTTTCCTCAATATCTGGTGATTTGATATAGACCTTCTTCATATATGTATATATTTCTAGAACATTTGACCTTATTATGTTTACAAATAAAATAGTACTTAAATTTACTTATCCCTTCTCCTATTTCTTCAGTTGTTGCTTTCTTCTCTCTCCTACCCACTTGATTCTCCCATTCTACACCACTATTCATAAGTATCTATTTAGTTTCTCTTTACTAAAGAGCTTTATCCCTTCTATCTAGTCTCTTCTTTTATCCCTAAAATCTTTGTTTCTGTGAATTGTAGCTTACTTATTTAGTGGCTAATATCCACATGTAAGTTAAAGCATACAATATTTATTTTTCTGGGTCTAGGTTACTTCATTCAGAATTTTTCTTTTTTACTGCTTCTTGTTCTATACATTTACCTACAATATTAATGATTTCATTTTCTAATGATGGATTGATATTGTATTATATAACAGTACCATATTTTCTTTATGCATTCATCCATTTATGAGCATCTAGGTTGTTTCTAATTTCTTAGTACTATGAATACAGGAGCAATGGACATGATCAAGCAAGTTCTTTCAGTAAGATGCTGAAACATCCCTTGGGTTATATGCCCAAAAGTCCTATTGCTGGTAGATCAGTTTTCATATTTCCAAGGACCACTAAAATGATTTCCATAGTGGCTGCATAAATTTGTACTCCCTCCAGATCTGAATATGTAAGCGTTCCTATTACTCCACATCCTCACTAGCATTAACTTTCATTAGTGTTATTTTTCTTGGCCATTCTGATAGTTATAAGATGAAATCTCAATGTATTTTTTATTTGAATTTCCCTGGCTGCTAAGGTTGTTAAACATTTTTTTAACTGTGTTTCTTAGCTACTTGAGTTTCATCTTTGAGAATTATCTGTTTATGTACCATGTTTCTAATTAGTTCATTTGTTTAATAGATGTCCAGGTTTTTAATTTTTGTTCTTTATGTATTTTTGATTCTACAAATGGCAAAATATTCTAGATGGCTTTTCCTTTGATGAATATATAAAGTCATTGCCTATCTCTTCTAATCATTTTTGCCTTGAGCTCTACTTGTCCTTATCTGGTGTTTAAATGGCTACACTGCTTTCTTTTTAGGCCCATGTGCTGGGACCATCTCTTTTTATTATTTACCTCTAGGTAATGTTTATCCTTGAAGTTTTGGTTTATATCTAGGATACAATAGAAAGATGGATCTTGTATTCATACTCAATGCATTAGGCTGTGTCCTTTTATTGAGGGAATAGTGAGCATCTACCTCAGAGTTTGTTTAATTCCTGCGGCTGACCTGAGATTAGTTGCTCCTTGTGTTTTCTTGGGTTGGTTAACCTCTTCAGGTTGATGGTTTTTCCATCTAACAGGTTTGTACTGTTATATTTGTAGATCTCTACTGCTTAAATTTAGTATTACTTTGAGTTTTTTTGTCTCTATCTATTGTGATAAAAAGTTTTCATGCATATGATAATCTGCACCAGTATTTGTGGTCACTTAGAGACTGTAGAACATCTTTCCAGGCCCTTCTAGCTCTTAGAGTATCCATTAGAAAGTCAGGTGTTATTATAATAGGTCTAACTTCATATATAATTTCATCTTTGTCCACTGCATCATTTAAATAATTATATTTCTTTCTTTCACTTTGTTTATATGGTGCATTACATTGATGGATTACCTTATATTGAATCTTGCCAGCATGTGTGGGATGAAGCCTACTTGGTCATGGTGGATGATATTTTTAATGTGTTTCTAAATTCGATTTGTGAGTATTTTGTTGAGTATTTTTCCACCAATGTTTATTATGGAAATTGGTCAGAAATTCTCTCTCTTTGTTGTGTCTTTGTGTGGATTAAGTATCAAGGTGACTGTGGCCTCATAGAATGAGTTTGGTTATATTCCATCTGCTTCTATCTTCTTAGATGCTGAAAAAGCATTTGACAAAATAAAACATCCATTCATTTTAAAATGCCATGGTAAGATTGGGGATACAAGGCACATATCTAAACATAGTAAAAGCAGTATAGAGCAAGCCTATAGCCAATATCAAACTAAATGGAGAGTAACCTAAAACAATTCCACTAAAATCAGGGACAAGACAAGGCTGCCTACTCTCTCCATACGTCTTCAATATAATACTAGCTAGAACAATAAGAAAGTTAAAGGAATCAAGGGAATACAAATTAGAAAGGAAAAAGTGAAAGTATCACTTTTCGCAGATGATATGATAATATACAGAAGTGACTCCCAAAATTCTACCAAGGAACTCTTGGTAATAAACACCTTCATCAAAGTAGCTGGATACAAAATTAACTCAATAAAATCAATAGTTCTCCTGAATACATAAGACAAATCTGGTGAGAAGAACTTAAGGAAACTACACCCTTTACAGTAGCCACAAAAAGACAAAAAAACATAAACCAAAAAACCATAAGCATCTAAGTATCTTGGTGTAATTCTAACCAAGCAAGTGACAGACTTGTACAAAAACAACAACAACAACAAAAAAAAAAAAAAAAAAAAACCTTCAAGTCTCTGAAGAGCGAAATAGAAGAAGGTATTAGAAGATGGAAATATTAGTTTTACTAGTGAGAAAGCAAACATTAAAATATATACAGTAAGTTAAACTATTAGTTTTATTAGTGTTAAATTTCATTAATACATCACCTTTATTAATTACTCTTCTTTATTTCTTTCATTGTGTCATTCTATGTTTTGAATGTTTTGATTTTTAATATACAGCAAAATTCACTATAACCAGGTATAAATTTTTAAACAGAAAGTTATCATGAATTCAGAAATACATATTTTTTAATTTGAAAATAAGAAAAAGTCTCTAAGGAATAAATGATAATGTAAATTTTATTATTTCTCATGAGTTATATGAGTTATGCTATACAGAACTAATAAGTTGTAATAAAACAATAAACACTAGTTGGAGATTCATAGTGGGAAAGATATGTAAGAAAAGATGTGATGTTGTTATTGGAAAAGTATGTGATTAGAGAGTAGAAGCTATGGGTTTCCTCTAGGCCTGAGAAAACTAACATTAAAAAATTCTAAATGATTGGGCTTTGTGGCTTTTGACTGTAATCACAGCACTCAGGACGCCAGAGGTATCTGGGGGGGGGGTCTCTGTTAGTTTGAGACAGTCTAGTTTACAAAGTGAGTCCACAGTAGCCAAGCAACAGAGAGAAAAACCTGTCTGAAAACAACTAAAACAATAAAGAAATGTAAAGGAATCATAATTTATCGAAACACAAAATCTACCAGGCATCTTTTAGTTCACAAAATGTTTTTCCTTTTTCATATTTTCATTTTTTTTTACTTTTACATATAGATTTATATTATTACACATATATACAATAAGCTACATACAACAAAAAGGACCACAAGAAATTAGGAATTATATAAATGTGATATTCATAGCGTTTAGACTATTTTTTTTTTACAACCTTGGAGAAAACATCCTTCCTATCTTGGTGAGTCTACAACTCTGATTGTAAATAAATAGCTATCATAGCTCATCTCTAGCAACCTAAAAACTTCTATCGAGACCTAAAAACACACAAAATATTTTCTTAAATACAAGCATTTTTATAAACATTTATCAATTTCTAACACTTTATAGACTCCCTTTCCCAATGATCTGTGTATCCTTATTATGAATAGCAGTGTCCCCAGTTTTCACAATTTATTTCACGTAGGCATTTAAAACTCATTAGGTTTTCTTAAACCTGAAAACTCACCAGAATCCTGAAATGGCTTAAGATTACTATTGAGTTATTTTCTTGTTTGTTTGTTTTGTTTTTTCATGACAGGGTTTCCCTATGCAAGAGCCCTGGCTGTCCTAGAACTCTTTGTAGATCAGGATGGCTTTGAACTCACAGAGATCTGCCTGCCACTGCCTCCTGGCTGCTAGGATTAAAGGCATGTGTCAGCATGCTCAGCAAGCAAGTTTTTACACATAAAAAAATATGACATGAGTCTGAAACTATAAGATAATATGGATGTCATGTTCAGAAAAGGCTGAAAGAAAGGGCGTGCGAATTACCAACTCAGAAAGCAAATGTGAGAGGAATGGTTTATTCCTTTTGGGTTTGTTTCTTACATAAAGTAGCATCTATTTAATCTTAATTGTATCATGAATTTCAAGATATTTATCTTTAAAAACACTGAAAGTCTGGGAAGTGCTCTCACCTCAGCTTAGGGGTGAGGCTTCTTCAGAATAGTATTTTAAGTATTAAATTTAACATTCAACTGATTAACATTCAAGCATTGAGTTTTCTAAAGGAATGTGAAAGACAAAAGAAAAAAAACAAAAAAACAAAATCAGATTTTCCCTGTCTTGCTTTCTGTAGCCTCCCATCTTGGGGGAGAACATTGGGTCATTCGCTAAAGGAGCTAAAGTCAGTTTGTATAAAAGTCATTCATTAAAATTAAATGTTCTCTGTCACCTTGGCCCCCTTTTTTAAAATTCCACCAACCCTGCATCTTCCATCTTGGTCTCAGCAACAAGCATTACATTCGTAAAATATAAAGGTTACATGACTTTGTGTGTATACTGCACACTGACAGCTGGCCATACATATTTTCACCATGAATACCCCATACTAAAAGTAAATCACTGGGTAAAGATAGCTGGAGAGTGATGAGTCCAGAAGGGTGAAGAAGCTACCCGTGGAAGAGAAGCAGGCAGCTGCACCTGGCAGAACCTCCAGCTTGGTCACCAGGGGCCCTGGAACTTTGATGCAGAGAGGAAAAGAATGTGTTCGTGCTGAGATAGCACTGGAATGCAGACTCCTGCAGGCCAACTGCCAAAGGGCTGCCCAGGATGGGAAGGACAGACCAGCCTCAAATTATCGAGTTCCAGCACAAAGCTCCCCAAATTCAGAGAAGCCTTTTTTTCTCTATTTGAATTTTGCAAAAATACATTCTATTATATCCTGACAAGTCATCCTTTATCACAAAATAGCATTTCATTCCTGGAGTTTGAGTTGTGGCACGCACACCTCCTTGTCCGTTCCTAGCTCCTTTCCAGGCA
The DNA here is from genome assembly GCA_907169655.1 of Acomys percivali. Classification (NCBI taxonomy): domain Eukaryota; kingdom Metazoa; phylum Chordata; class Mammalia; order Rodentia; family Muridae; genus Acomys; species Acomys percivali. The sequence goes on along the minus strand of OU015748.1, from coordinate 30,732,328 downwards.
ACTGACAACTTTCCAATGGCTTCAAGCCACATGTCCTGTTGGCCAGTCCAAAAAAGGTGATTTCTCCCAAGAAGATTGGTTTTAGAGGTAGGCTACATGTATGAGCTTAAGGGCCTACGGAAGGATCTGGCATACTCTCAGTCGTACAGCTAGTGTAGAAGTCATTTGTGCTATCATCTGTCTTTGGTCCTGATTGTGAGAGTTTGGTGGAGCATCTGAATAGACAGATAATATAAAGGTCATCTAGACTACTAGCCACCTCCGATCCTTCTTGTAGGGCTTGATATGGCCTGACCCAGCAGATAATGTAGATAACCAGGTTATTAATCACCTCCAACTCCTAGATATTTCAGAGTGGAAAAGCAGGCTTTACATCCATTCTTTTGAAAGGACAATGTTCATGATTAATATGCTTGGTTTCTCTGAAAATCTGTGGATGCAAAGACCTTTGAGCTCCCAACAGACAGAGTGGTCTCCGAGAGTCTATAACCTTGCCCCATTTCCAGTTCGTTCTCTTTGCTAGTGTTTGAAGCTATGAGCTCCCAGCTTCTTGCTTCTGTAACTGTGCTGCTGCTTGATCATGCCAGACTCCTCATAGAGCAATAATGGGAACAATTTGAATCAAAAGCCTTCAAGCATTCTGGCCAAGGTCACGAAGAAATTAAGATGTGTGGAATAAAACCAAGATTTTTGGATGGCTTCTGTAGTGTTTCAAGTACATTCTTTCTTCCACAGCGTGACTGGTAATCTTCCCTGCAATTATCACAGTGATATAGGTAAAAGATGGGGTTTATTATTCAGACACTTACCTTATTTTCTTCAGGGGGAAAATCCTCATCTTTTATGACAAACCTTGGCTGATTTGTCTCTACTTTTGAACATGGTATAATGGAAATATGTAATATTACAGTGGTTTGTGACTGATGAACTGTGGAAATTCCTTTTTATGCCTCAGTAGTTTTTAATTTCACTATTTCAATTTCCCAAATTGTATTTAGTTTAGCAATATACCATATTGTTTACTGTTCTATGGCCTCTATTAGTTTTTTCAATGTTGTAACATTTGATTGTTTCTACAGTTCTCATTTGGCTAGTTTCACCCTTCGAAAAAAATGAAAGCAAGCAAAGGAGTTTGTATAAATTCTGGTTTATAGACTGTAAAGATTAAAACTTAAGTTCCTATAAATGCTTGGTTACAGATAGTAAATGAGTAAAACTTAGCTCATGCACATACTAAGTCAGTTAATAATATTTAAGAAATAATAAAGAAAATACCAGTGTTGTAGTGATTAAATTTATTATACCACATTACACATTTAATTATCTATATTGTTTCTGCAAGTACTGTCATCCTAAAATACGCTATCTAGTTATATCTTAATGGTGCTGGGAAGTAGTTACCTAACATGGTCTGTGGATATTCCAATGTGATCTTTAAAAATAAATAAATAAATCTGTAAGAGAGTGGAAATTAGCCACTGAGGAACAATAATCACAGAACAATATTTTTCAGTGCCTCGTGGACATTGAAAGTGTGTCCTAGAAATATCAAAAGCTATACCATGAAATTTTTACTACCTTGGCTACCTAAATATCACTTGTACACAGACAACACTATGAGCAGGGAAAACTAAGGAGGACTCCACATACAATTAAGGAATGTTGAAATAAAAAATGTACACCAACTGATTATCCAACACCAAATATTAAGCCTTGAAACACATATACATGTAACATTATACAGATCCAGCAGTTTGTATTTATAAATTTAGGAGAGAGCAAGTTATTTATGTTACCTTTCTACTATTGTGACAAAGCACCATGATTAAGCATCAAATTATAGTTAATTTTATAAGGCAGTGGCATAATACTCAGCAGCTAAAAAGAACACTTGATAGCAATCCTGAAAACCTGAGTTTGACCCGCAATACCCAATATGATAGAAGAGAGCATTTTGTAAAGACAATATAATCTTGCCTTTGTCTGGGGCCAAGGTGAAAACAGACTTGGGATGCTTTACCTCCACTGAGATTTTGTCTCTACACACTGATTAACATCATAGTATAGACTCAGAAGAAGGAAGTTTTAGCCTTTAGACAAAGGATAGGGACCAGCAATTCTGGCCTGGGAATTGTATTGCAAAAACAATCCTAGTTTTGGAATAGGAAGGGGGGGAGGGCTGAGTTTCAAGATTGGTGGCGGGGGATCTTGGTGGATAACTCCAAGTTCAGTCCAAGGATAGTGTGGCTTCTTCTGTTGGATAGATGATCTGCTAGACTCCTGAGAAATATGCCAGGGGGATTGCCCCACATAACTGATACAGAAAAGATTTCATTCTTGTTCCCTTTAATCTTCCCTCCTAATTAGGGTAGTCAGGTTGTAAGGGAGGGGCATGCCTTTAATGAATCCCTAGTAAAGGAGATCTTTAAGGAATCGAAGAGGCAAGAGCTTTTAACCCTTGCAAGTTGTCCTCTGAACTTTACATATGCCTGTAGTTGTCAGTACACACTCACATCCCTCCTCTGTGTGTGTGTGTGTGTGTGCGCGCATGGATGTGTAAGAGAGAAAGAGAGAGAGAGAGAGAGAGAGAGAGAGAGAGAGAGAGAGAGAGAGAGAGAGAGAGAGAGTTATCTGTGTTACTTTTCTACTGCTGTAACATAACACCATGATCATTTAATTTTGTACCTCATGGTCCTAGAATGTTGAAATCTACAACGTTTATGATGAATAGCATGGCAGTGGGTAGGCAGGCTTGGTGCTGATAAAAGAGCCAAAACCTTACATTAGATCCACAAGCAAGAGCCAGAGACAAAGAAACCTAACTGGCCTAGACTTTTGAAAGCCCAAATCCCAACACCAGTGATATGTCTTTTTTTTTTTTTTTAATTAATTAATTTATTTATCTTTTGGTGTTTTTTTGTTGTTGTTGTAGTTTTTTTAATTTTTTATTTATTTTATTAATTTATTCTTGTTACATCTCTATGGTTATCCCATCCCTTGCAGAAAATATCTCCCTACAGCTAGCTTTCAAAGCCTTAAAAGTTGCTATTGAAGATTGCAAGGGTGAAATTACATCAATGATCTTACCCAGTTGTGACCCCTCATACTAGAGAGGACATACCCACTTTTGTAATGGTGGCATGACTGTTTATAAAAGAAGCTAATTCCTCCATTAAATAGAGTTGAGATTTTTCCATAGAAGGAATTTGTGGCTGGTACCATGAACATGATGAAAACTCAAAGCATAGGCCCAAGAAGAACACATCTTGATGTTTTGCTAAATGTTCAGCCCGTTAAGCCTCCCAAACATATTTATATCCACAGATATGTTCTGCTTTAACATTAGTCACAGAAATTGCTTAACACAGTAGGTAGTGATTTGTACAGAGGTGTATTACTCTTCCAAGTCCTGAAATAATAAGTGACTCTTGATGCTAAGATTTCAATGAGACAGCAATGCCATTGCCTGCACTACCCTTAAAGGCCTTAAAGGCTCAGGATATAGCAGAGAATAGGTGCTGAAGGAATTATAGAATCAAATGAAGGCAGGAAGTGTTGTGAGATCTCATCTTTCCATGGCCTGGATGTTACAAACATAAACTCACAGAAATTGCTATTACTGTCACAAAATCTTCAGTTTATCAGACTAGTAACAACCCTCCTGCACCAAGACTGAAAGGGCTCCAGATTCTTCAGGTCTAGTTGGGGAAATATTGGCAATTAGTTTCATGGCTGCTTGGAAAGAGTTACTTTCCTTTCAGGAAGGGGCCAATAACAGATTTCCCATTCCCATCTCTACTCTCATTTCCACTGAATGTCAGAAGTACTAACTGGACTCAGTGGGCTATCAAACCAACAAAAATAACAACCATCACAACCAAACATAATATGAAATTGGAAGGGAAATAAATTATGGTAGGAGTTGGAAGGCAGGAGAGGGTATAGATGTGATTAAAACGTATTATAAGCAGTTATCAATTTTCAAAGAATAAAGAAAAAGAATAGAACAAATCATTGTTCGTCAGTTTTTTCTACCAGCAGAATGGTAATAATTAGTATTAAATTTTTACTTAATATAAGATATTTAAAGCAATGATATATAAAGAGAATTGTCTGAATTATCCAATTGTATCTATTTCACTCTTTTATTAAATTTTATTTTTTTAATCTTAAAGTTACTTAAGACATAATTCTTTCTCATTTCCACAAATCCTGCTATACTTAACTTTTGTGAAATTGCTCTTTAATAAATCAGTTTATTATGACCAGGAAGAGTTCTTGTTCATCCCAGGAAAATATGGTATATATAATAAAAGAGTGAATCTAGCTTTTAATTAATTACTTCTGTAGAATGTTTATTACTGCCCATTAATCTGTGTAAAAAGTATTTACAATACTCTTTATGTGGTAAAACCATTTGTTAAAATTTGCCTGATTGTTGTTTGTTTTCATTTGTTTTTTGTTTTTTTTGTATATTATATAATTTAAAATAGAATCTGCTCTCATCTAAACCACATTGTTCCCTCACCCCACCTTTTCTGCTCCTATTACGATGTCCCCTCTCCTCCAGATCCACTTTCCCTTATTTTCTCTTCAGGAAAAAGCAGTCCTCCAAGAGACACAGCCAAACAAGACAAAAGAAGATACAATAGGACAAGGCTAAAGCCCTCATATTAAGGTTTGACTAAGCAACCCTATAGGAGAAAAAAGAGTTTCAAAAGCAGGCAAAAGAGTAAGAGATCCACCTGCTTCTATTGTTAGGAGTCTTACAAGAACAACAAGCTAATAACTATATTATATTAATACACACACACACACACACACACACACACACACACACACACACACACA
>OU015748.1:30715025-30727467 GCA_907169655.1 Acomys percivali | reverse complement strand
ACACACACACACACACACACACACACACACACACACACACACACACACATATACACACATAGGGAAACTGGTGCAGAGCCATGCAGGCTCCATGCCTGTCACTTCAGTCTCTGGAAGCCCAAATGAGCCCTGGTGAGTTGATTTGGTTGGCTATGGTCTCCTAATGTCTTTTTGCTTCTCTGACTCCTACTGTCTTTTCTCCTCCTCTTCCTGAGGGTTCCCTGATCTCAGAGGTGAGATACCTAACGGCATCCTCCAACTTGGATTCTCTCTTTGCACAATAACTGGATGACTGTCTTTGTACCCACTTCCATCTATTTCTTAGAGAAGCATTTGTGATCATGCTTGGAAAAGGAACTGACTGATCTATGAGTATAGCCAAATATTAAAAAAAACAAAAAAATTGAATTGATTGTTTTTCCAGTCGTGTTTGTTTTACTCTAAATCTCTGGGATGTCCAGTTTCTGGTTTCTAACCATCCATGCAGTGGAGGGAATGTATGTATCCTTCTCATGGCCTGGGTTTCAAGTTAAATAAAACATAGCTTGGCCACTTCCATATGTCTTGAACCTTCATTTTCTCAGTACATCTTTCAGGCAGGCCAGATTGTAGGTGGAGGTTTCTGGATTGCTATCCTGGCTTCTCTTTTTGTAGACAACAGAGTACTTTCTTGAGACAAAGAGACTAGAATGTAGGGCTGAAGACTCCAAAGCAGCACAGCTTGACCTCTCTACTCTCATTGAGCTTTGTGGATATTGTCCTTAGCAACGGGGTCCACTCTCAGTTTCAGAGAGCCCTAGCACCAGCATGGGTTGTTTAGGGATTTCCATGAGACCTCTTAGCCAACAAATCCACCAAATGTAACCTATTTCCACCACTTGAAGACTTGCCTGGTTACAAAAGATGGCCAGTTGAGAGTCCATATTCTCCATTACTAAGGATCTACATTAGGCTCATCCTGTAGATTCCAGACAGTTTCCATTGCACTACGTCATCACATCGCCCTTCAAATGCTCCCAATTCCACTTGTCACTTCCTGGACACAACCTTCCTCCCCTAATATTTGAAGAAAATGAAGTTTTAGCATCTTTCCTACCAAAAATCTATAAAACCTAAGGGTTTGTTTTCATCATATAAGATGAGCCGATACTCCTTCTTGTGTATGCACAGAAAGTTTTCCAGGTGTGGAAGATTAGCAATATGATGTCTGGCTAAGAGTTATCGTTTCATATTTGAAGTCTCAGCACTAAGAATGCAAAGGTAGGAGGACTATTGAAAGCTTAAAAATAGCAACACAAAAAATTTCAGGAGAGCAGGAAGTAGAAGTAGAACTCTGTGTCAATACACAGCAAAATAAAAACAAATGAATGAATAAAGAACATGGCATCTAGATTCAGATTTCATTGTTGCAATATCATTTCTAAGACTGTGAATGTAGGTCTGTAGATTAATCATTTTATTTATTTCTACGATACATTAGTAATATTTTGAAAGGCAAAATATTAGCAATTACATTTGTTTCTATGTCCTTTTTTCAATAATTCTTGTTTATAGTATCAACTAATGTTACTATGACATATTTTTCAATATGCCTTTGCTTCTTTCCATGAATCTCATCAACTGTTAAATTTCTTGAAACTCTTGTCAGAACCCAATTGACCATGAAGGAGAGTAGTAATTTCTGGGTCTCTTTCTGCTCCATTGGTGTAAATGTCAACATTTATGCTACGACAGCACTATTGACTTTCTATGAATGTAGAATCTGTGCCCCTCAGTTTTTCTTGTGAATTTTCTAGAAAAATCATTCACTACTATTTTTGTTTGTTTTGTTTTAAACACTTTACTGAGTCAGCATGAAATCTAAAGCTCTTAAGAGAGTTCTGGAAATATGAAATATCTTTTCATTTATGTAGGTCTGCTTTAAATTTTATTCTGATGATGTTTTATGGGTACCAAAATATATGTCTCATATTGATTTAAATTATACATAATTCATTGCTTTGGTACCTGTAATGCAATTGTTTTCTTTCTTTTCCTTTTACTTTTCATTTTCTTTTTCATTGTTTTGTTTGTTTTTGAGACACAGTTTCTCTGTGTGGAGCTGGCTGTGCTGGTTCTTTCTGTGTAGTCCAAGTATAGCTTAGAATGAGGGATCCATCTGCCTTTCCCTTCTGAGTGCTGGAATTAAAGGAGTCCACAATAACCTGGCAAAAAATTACATTCTCAAATTCACATTTGCTTGTTACATTTTAGTATATAGAATTATATTTGTTGCTATTAGATGCAGTGTATCTTGTTATGCTGATGGACAATGATTGTCTTAAATAGTTGTGTTTTGCAGCTTTCCACTGGAGTACAATGTCTTTGAAGAGATGCAGAGAAAATGATTAAGGCAAATTTCTGATCTCTCCAAACTCTTAAGCTTTCCTAAAAAATATACTTTTCTATTTGCTATATTAAATATGTGCGGGTATATAAATTTAGATTAACAAGCGGAAAATGACAACAAAATTGCTTTAAATTTTTTTTATTAATTATACTTAAAAATTGCTACTATTAAGTCCCATGCACTATATTTTACTATACTTATTATTTCTAAAAATGGCTGTTTGGCTTGAAAGAATTGATCTGAAAAATGCCTTCATTGAATTATTTTACATATATTCAACCTCATTTTTCTGAATGGAAATAATAGTTGCTAATGCCTAACTCTTAATACCTTCTAGAGACCAACTATGCTAAGCATCACTTACAAGGAAACATCTGTGTTTGCATTTATGTGTATATTTATAATTTATTCAGCACACATAAACATTTGTATGTATATCTCAGGTACATACACACATGTAAAACACACAGACCATCACAATTTTCTCATTTAATATTTTTCAAAGATATACAGAAGCTCTGTTATACTTTGGCAGCTAGTTTGAGAGACTTTCTTTTAAATCTATGTATGATTTTTAATTATAATTTTACCACTCAATGAACCTTACAATGGCAACATTTTAGCATCTATCTACCACAGCAGATGGCAAATTAATGATGCTTATTCTACTTGCATACTGATATCATTTCTAGAGAGCATGTTTCTAATCGATAGGGAGGTCAAAGAGCAAGATTTATTTATCTTCTTTGTTTCTTTTGGCCCTTAAGAATTTTTAGATAATTACTAAAGAACATGTATTTTACACTTCTTTATTAGACATGTTAAAGTTTGTTTTATACTGATACAATTGAAAGAGTCAGTCAGTTACTAGAAATATATTTTAATAATTTGAAATGTAAAATGCATCACTAACTTCCCTTACTTTTTGTAAATTAAACATAGGTCTTATTTCAAAATCAGATAATGAATCTATGCCAATAATATTTGTACATCTATGTATATGTGTGTGTGTTTCACTATATGTATAAAGTGATTAACATCTTTAAGTGCATATATATATAATTTTTGTAATATCATATTGAAAATATTTTATTAATAACTTGTAAGTGCCTAAGATCTTCCCAGAGGCCTATGCAAGCTTTCTCACTCTTTAAAGACTAATCCATTAGGACTCATTTTAGTCTGAAGATATCTAAAATTTATCTCCATAGTCAGTGAATATTCATTCTCAGAGGCAAGCCATCATTAACTGAAATGACTTTCTTGTGAGGAAAAGTCTTATCAGAGTTGTCCATCACTATTCTTTTACAATGGATGCCATAGAGCAGCTGTTCATTATGTAATGAAATAAAGTAATCGCCTTAATATTCACTTTATCTTGATTCAGTTCCATCCCTTTCAAATGCTAGTCAAAAGAATAATTTTATACGATGAAAGGTTATGAGGTTTCAAAACTAGCTTTAAGGTTTTCACAGTTATTGAATGAACATAATTTTGTCAGGATTACATATGCTAAATATATCTCAGTGGTTTAAATGCACTGTGTATCAAATCGTGTTTTGATTTAATAGCAAAATTAAGTATGGTAATTTATATAAGAATTGCAATTTCAAGTCTCAATTATAGTTTTGTCTTGTTGATGTTAGTCACACGTAGAAATTATTTCTAAATATGTATTTCCTCAATAAATTTTCTTTTTCTCCTCCATTATCTTTCTGCTACATGTTTTTTGATGGTCATGTCTGTTTATCCCCTTTATAATAGTTGAGAACATCAAGCTTTTATCTCAAATTTTTATCTCATATTCATTCTATACGTCCAAGTATCTATCACTTTATTGGCCTGAAATCAGTCTTTGTAATCACCATTGAACAAGCAGTTCACAAAACATAACCCAATTTATCCTACTCCCTTGAGTACTACTTCCAATACTTCAAGTCTGTTCCAATATTCAGCTGTTAAGAGTGAAAGGAACATTGTTACTATAACCTTGCAATGTTAATCTTACTCAACAAGATCATATATGGTTCTGCAATGCATAATACTTATGCAAATATTGTTTCAGAAAAATGACCTGAATATTCATAAACATAAGACAAGTTTGCTGGATACTTATCAGTAAGAAGTCAACTATTTATCCCCATTTCAATTGTTTTATTTAAAACTTTCTTCATATACTAGTTTTTCATAATTTCTATATCCAAGTTACCCCAGTTCCTCCTCAACTACCTATACAAATAGCTTTATGTCCCTCTCTATTCAAGATTAAAACAGAAGGGCAATGAGCATTAAAACTAAAACAAACAAACTTACAAATCATTAAAAATACCCTCCTAGTGGAGAGAGGGGAACACCATCCACCCACAAAAATTGTGACCCTAAATTTACCAACCTACAAAATGTTTAGTGATAAAGACAGAGCAGAGATTAAAGGAAAGTTCAAATACCTTGTCCAACTTGAGACTGACTCCATGGGAGAGAACCAACCCATGAAACTATTAATGACACTCTGCTGTGCTTGGAGATTGGAACCTAGCATAGCTGTTCTCTGAGAAGCTTCACCTAGCAATGGTATGGAATAGCTGCCGAGACTCACAGTCAAACAGGAGGAACATGGGGAGCCTTGTGGAAAACTGGGGGGAAGGATAGATAGAAGGGCCAGGAGTTCTTCAAGAAGAACAACAGAGCCAACTAACTTGGGCCCAAGAGGGCCTGGAGAAACTGAAGCTCCAACCAAGGACCTTGTAAAGACAGGATCTGGGCCCTCTACACAGATGTAGTTGATGAGCAGCTTGGGTTCATGTGACTCCCCTAATAAAAGGAGAGGGGCTGTCTCTGACATGGACTCTATTGCCTGCTTTCCTATCACTTCCCCCCAGGCAGGGTTGCCTTGCCAGACCACCATTGAACAGGATATGTTCATTTCCCATGAGACTTGATGTGCTGGGCTGGGTTCATAAGGAGGATCTCTTTTCTTAGGGTTAAGGATAGAGGGATAGGAGGAAGGAGGACCTGGAGAAAAGGAGGTATTGGGCTGAGATTCAGTAAGTGAATAAATAATTTTTAAAAAATTAAAAATTAAACAACTAAAAATTATTCCACAAAAAATCAATAAACATAAAGTTATGTAGTGTTTAGTATTTTTCTCAACAAAAGGCATACTATGCTTTTTACACAGAAACTATTAGTTTCATAGTAGTATCAATGTTATTAAAATAAGGAGAAGCTAAAGAAAATTACATCAAATATAAGATATAAAAATATAACATGGCTATTTCATTGTAGCAGTTTTTACATTTAGAAACTGCTTGTGTTCTAGAAAAAGTAAGAAGCTGTTTTAATATTTGTAAATGTCTACTGTAGTTTTATTAACTAGAGTAAATCTACTTAGCTCATCTCTTTTCTTGTTTTTTGCTTGCAAAGAAATTAAATATGTTGATACTCAGTCTACATTAAGACATGGAGAAAGTAAATGACATATTATTATCATACCTTCCTCTACTAATTCTGGTTAAAGACAAAAAACAAACAAAACCACCAAAAAAATCCATATCATGGTTCACTATCATATCTCCAAGCTCAAGATTTTAAATTTCTTTTGGATTGTCTTTAAATACATATTTGAAATGTTTCCCTCAGTGTTTAAATTATATACACTCAATTTTTCTGGACAGAGGAAAGAAGCCCCTCTTTCAAGATGTATACTGATGCTGAAAATTAAGATCAAATGAGCTTTTGCTTTTCTGCTTTACAGGCAGCCTCTGTCCTTCCCATGTTACCATTTTACAGAGGTCAGAAGATACATAGACTTCTGCCTTTCCTAAGCTCACCTCGAAGAGTATTCATTCTTTTAAATCAAAGTTTTTTCCCAAATCTACCATGCTACCTTCTCCTACAATGTGTAGGAGATTGCCAATGTGTACTGCCAATTGCCAAAAATGATGATGTTAACATATTCAAAATGTATCCTCCTTTGTAAACTTGAAAGGATTCTTCTAAGCTACAAGAAACTCACCTCTCAGGTCAAATGGAATCCAGATAAATACTACCAATCAACAAACAGCCTATCATGCATCATAGTGTGGGATTTACCCATTTCCCTGCTTTTGGGACTCCCCTAACTATCTGACGGTGACATCCTTGCACCCTGCAGATTGTTCAGTCTTCCCTTCAGGTTTACTTGCTTCTTGCCATTCCTGCTAGTCTGCTTCCAACCATTCACCTAGGACCTTCTTCCTTGGGTGAGACCTCCCTCCCCACCAGCATGGTTCCAAATCCCTCCTCCTCTGTTCCACTTTTGAAAGCCTAGTGCTAGGTGACCTTGTCTTCTTGTGCCATGCCCTTGGTCTCTGACCAGCAGTGAGGAGCTGCAGGAACAGATTGAACCAATCTAATCAAGCCACACTTTGCTATGGAGGAGGCCCCAATGGGTCATTGGCATCTACTCTCCCCATGAGAACAGTCCATTAGTCACCCCTTCAGGCTTACCTCTGAGATGCCTTATAGATAATTTCAAATCCCTACACCTACATTAAGGGTTGCTAAGCTTACACATCTCTGCAAACAAAATTGTTCTTAATGTCCCCCAATGACAGATCCAAAGATCCAATATGAAACTTTTTAATTACCACCAGCAATTGGGTAAATGGATGGTGACTCCCTACATTTACGACTTTTCTCTTCTTTTCTCTCCCAAAAGTATCAAGCGTACACCTAAGGTAAATTGGAAGGAAGATTTCCCCATGTTCAAGATTTTTCTCTTCTTTGCTCCAAACCTTCCATCTCTGCTTGCTCTCCCGAAGTTTCAGTTGTACACCTAATTCTTTTCTCCCTAACCTACTTAACTTTATTTTCTGCCCATATATTTGTTTTCAGTATCCTGTCATCAAGGACAGTGTCAAAGCAACTACCTACAGGTGCTCCAGTCCAACCTCCCAGGTCGTTCCAGCTGGACTTGCATTGTCCTTCCTAGCCATAGGCAGATATTCTCAAACCCTGGACAGCAAATACAACAACCTGTTGTTGCCAGACTTGAACATTTTGACATTTTGTCCCCGTGCTACCACCCTACTGTCAGCAGGAATCAGTCAAAGACAACTTCATTTCTTCATCCCTTATCTATTTATTATTTAAAAAAAAAAAGACTAGATAGCCCAGCATAGTGGCACACACCTTTAATGCCAGCATGCAGGAGACAAAGGCAGTTGGATCGCTCGAGTTTGAGGCTGGCCTGATCTGCAAAGCAAGTCTAGGACAGCCAAAACTATACAGAGAAACCCTGTCTCAAAAAACAAAACAAAACAAAACAAAAAATAAACAAACAAACAAACCAAAAGGAATGGTGTGCTCCAGATTCTCCCAGCATTCCTCAGTCCCTATCTACTTTAGGGCATGGCTAACATACCCTGCCTTCTATCCTGAGTTTTCCAGGGCAAGGGCTCTTCCTTCCCCTTCATCACATAACCCAACTCCCTCACTCCCGCCTCTCTCTCTCTCCCATTTGCATGGCACCCAAGTGATACTTCTAAGGAACCTACATTTATATTCTTGTCTTACAATAGAAGCAGTCCAATGCCATCATTTCCACCTCACCTTCCCTTCCTAGCACCTCATTTTTTTAATTATAAGAAAAGAGAGGAATGTTAGCCTACCTTCCTCTAGTTTCTTAGAAACTTCTGACATCATTATAGGCCACACAACACCAGGTGTGTGCCCCTGCCTAGGATATAAATGGCAAAACCATCCGGTCTCTAGCTCTCTCTTGCTCTGTTTGTCTGTCTCTCTCCATTTCCCTGGGGTGCCCCTTTCCCATTTCCTCCTCTTCCATGTTCCTATAATAAATCTTATATAATATGTGTTGTGTGGCATGTATATTTAACACATATGAAATGACATATTTTAGATAGGTATTTAAAAACAACTTAAAAATAAAGAAATGCTTATTAAATATGCAAATAGTATGTGAACTTAATTTGGAAATGGATAAAAGATCAATGAAATATTTTCTTAGTTATATATTTGGAACCACTACAAATTTGAAAAACATTTCCAATAATAAGACATCTATTACATGAACTGTAGACAACATTTCTTCTGATATACTTATTAAAATTAACAATTCCACTGTAAAAGGAAAATAATAGGAAGTGTATATAATCTGGGAACCGAGCAGAACAAAAGGAGGAAAACAAGCATGGGGAAAGTATGTACTTATTGTGAAGTGTCTTTTAAAATGGACTACACACTATGTTTACTCTTCACTCAACTTGTTTCTTTTGGACATTGCCCATGTCAATGGGAAGCAAGCTGCCAGGGAAATGCTTATTTCTGCCTGGCTAGGTGTGTGTAAAAGTAAACTCTAGTGTGACCTGTGGTAGTTGAAAGAAAGATTACGTTTGAAATAAAGAGGAGCTGCAGAGAGACTCTAGCTTGTGTACAGAGCACTGTTTTGCCTTGTTCAGTCAAGCACTGTCTAAAACTGGCCCTCAGTTGAAAGGCCAAGACATCAGCCTTGCCAGCATTTGTCCTCGGAGTGAAAAATCTGTCCGAGAGATGAACTCATGCTGGCTAAGCTCACATAGAGTAGAGAAGTGAGAAAGACAGTTGATATCAGTACTACAGGAGTAGTCTATGAAGACTTATATGTTAATATAAACACACCTGAATGTGATGTAGGATGTGAGTAGTTACCTGAATGACTTTTAACTGCCCGGCAATTGAAAGAGAAAGATAGAGTTGGTGTCCTTATTTTACAGATGGGAAAACTAAAAACAGATTGAGTCATTCCTGATCAAACAACTGAATAATTGGAGAGGTCAGAATTTAAATCGAAGTCAGGGATCAGAATATTTTTTGTGATATATTGCACTGACTTTGTTGAAGTATGATTTGACATTTTTATATCTGTCTGGATGTTAATTTATCAATATGAGAGATACATGTGCAGATGACTCCAAGTCAATATTGCAAATCTTTCATCCTTGTCTGATTTCTCAGTCAGTGCCACAAACAACTGTTATAATAACTCTCTGTTTTATAAAATTTCATCAGTTATATGTTTTTTAAAATTATTTGAGTATGATATTCAACTGCTAGTCCAAATCTAATATTAAAAGCTTAAGAGACAATTTCTTGTGGACTTTTATAGCTTTTCTTTGATTAATTTCACATTTGTTTTATAGTTTAACTTTTAGAGAGTTCTAATCATTAAAAATTTTTAAAGAAAAAAAAAAAACAGAAAATATCCCTGTAACTACTAAGTGAAATTCTTTTAAGGACTTTATCTCTCAGCAAGGAAAAATTTATTATTTTCTCTTCATTTGAAATAAGAAGACATTTTTCTTGCCACTTTTCTATATTCTATGCTGATTGTAAAACCAGTATGATAAACACTCAGAGTTCTAGCTATATTCATTATTATAACCTCTAAGGGACATTCTGAGTGAGGATTTTTAATTTTGTAATTAGCAAAGAACAATTTGACCTTGTCTGGTATCACGTCTAATTGCATGAAGTTCTAATTTAAAACACATTCTCTAAGGGTCTGTACACCAGACGCCACCACCACCCTGCTGTGCACATACGTGCGCACATGCGCACCCTCACACATACACACACACACACACACACACACACACACACACACACTTATATAGTCTCTCTTGCTGTGACAGTGACCTCAATTTTATTATATTTTGAGAATAAATCAAGGTGAAATTCTGGATGTTCATGGACTATGTCTATCACACCAATAGTGTTATTATTCCCTTCTTCAACAAATAGGCCATGTTGTTCTTAAACTAAAAGTTTAACAAAAAAACATCATAGAGGAGTAGAGTTTATGTAGTAATTGTACTGCATTAGGCTTTAAAATACTACTTATCCCTACTTATCTTTTAATTCAAAATTTAGCTTAATTAATTTTAATCTAATTTAGCATGCAATATATAATTTTTATAATACTTTTGAATGTATTTATTAACTAATGGTCTTACTTTAGTCCAATGCCATGACCAAGAGGAATCCTAATAAAAAGGAAAATTATAATTTTCAAATAACACCTGTATCACATTTTCTTTCAGGTTTCTTAAATATCATTTATATGTTATGTTAAAGATATTTGTTTAAATGATGTTATGTGAAGTGCTACATAATAAGAATCTATAAAGATTTAAATACCCAAGTACAATATGATATTTCTATAAATTTTCACATATTTGTGGCTTCTCAGGGCACTCAGTGTTAGCTGCATATTCTGAAGTGCAATGAAAATAAATGAAGGTAAAACCCACGATGGAAAGTAATTCCCTTTAAATAGAATTTAAATTGATTCTGAGTACATAGTAACAGGGGGAGTTACAACAGTATTTGGCAAAGATTCTGGGTTACATTTGTAAAGATTCTTAATATGATAGTATATTACCTTCCAGGGTAATTTAGACATGAGAAAAAGATAATCTTTTGTGAATTTCAAAAGCATGCTTGTGGTTCTATGTAAGAGGTTTAAAAGACCAGGATAAAGTTGGAGAAACCTCAGTGCAATATCAGATTAGTCAATTTGGTCAATTGTAGAGACTTGGAAAAGATGCTCTTTGTTCTATATCTGTTCAGTATCAAGAACAATTCTTTGCAATGGTTTCCTAGTTA
Organism: Acomys percivali; assembly: GCA_907169655.1. Taxonomy (NCBI): domain Eukaryota; kingdom Metazoa; phylum Chordata; class Mammalia; order Rodentia; family Muridae; genus Acomys; species Acomys percivali. The sequence continues at coordinate 30,716,432 of OU015748.1, read as the reverse complement.
TAATTACCCTTTTATTTATTCTCATGTTACTATAAAATCTACTGAATTATGTGCACCAATTCATGGCTTGATTTGCAAGACCAAAGTAATTGAGTGGTCTTCACTCTAGTCATTTTTCCACTGTAAACTTTAAATTTTACTAACATAATCTTGTTATCAGTAATTACAATTGGTATTTCACTATAACTATCAAAAATAAAAGAGAGGTTCAAACAAACCTCTGTTTTTTTAAACCTTTGCAATTATTAGTTTATTTGTTTCAGCCAAGACTCATATTCAGTATTCCTTCTCAGATTATGTAAACAAATGCAAATGCAAAGAACCCAAGTCATAATTATATAACAACACTCCACCACAAAAGTGCATAAAATTACAAGAATGCTATTTTAAAACACTGGCGCTTTAAGAAAATGATAATCTTAAAAAACCCCACAAAATTGCCAAATTGTTTCCTAAACTAAGTATATTAAGCATGTTTAATGAGTTTAGGCTTTATAAAGAAAAGCCAAATAGACTGGACAACTGGCACTAATACAGAAAACTTTTATCGTCTTTTATCTGATTTATAAGGGGACAAAGTACTCTCACTTCAATTTTAAATGTGGCATACTTTTAAGAGAAGTTGGCTCAACTAACTGAAAAGAGTTTTAAACAGTCAAGTTTCCTGAACAATCTGATTGTAGAGGCAAAAGAATTTTAGCCAGCCTTTTTAACATAGCCTTCACCAGGACTAATGGTAGCGGAAAGTTTAGTATTGCAGCCTTGTGTTTTAAGCTCACACTTTTCGGGATATACTCTCAAGTCTTCTTTAGTAGCCGAACTGCAAAACATAACTACCATAAAGGAGGCCTCCTGTAAGGATTAGAACATTTCCGTTAGTTCTTCAAGGACAGACGCTGACTCTTTAATCATCCATGGTGTGACAGACTGATCACTCTGCTTTGCCAGGTGGCCTGTGTAGTGGTATCTCTTATCCAACTGGTGACCATTTTGGAGGCTCAACTATGGATGAAAATATTACCTCATCATAGTATTCAGGGTGGGGTGTGTAGATAAAAAGCCTTTTTTCCTAGCTAATTATATGAAAAGATAAACACTGCAATAATCCATGTGACCCAAAAAGTGCAGAAACAAAAGACTAGCTTTCTCTTGAGAAGAACAATTTCAGACCTACGAAAAGGACGGTACGCAGAACAGAACAAGAAGGACGAAAAAGCCCTCCTGGGTGCATTGGGGTCCTTGAATTTCTTTTTCGTCTCCACTTTGAAGGGATGTAGGTTTTCTTTCCTCTTTCATAACGAGCCTTGTCAGTCTTTGCCATGTCGTCAAATTTCCCTTCTTTCTTTCTTTCTTTCTTTCTTTCTTTCTTTCTTTCTTTCTTTCTTTCTTTCTTTCTTTCTTTCTTTC
>OU015748.1:30704846-30715015 GCA_907169655.1 Acomys percivali | reverse complement strand
TTCTTTCTTTCTTTCTTTCTTTCTTTCTTTCTTTCTTTCTTTCTTTCCTTTAAGCAGCCATGGTCTTCAACCTCTCTGAGCACTTCTTGGAGAACTCTGAGAAGTTGACAGAAGCATCTGGGTGCTTCTTCTTGTTCTCCCAACAGGTTTACACAAAGAATGCATATGAAGACATTTTGCCTCTTGGCTTCTTAGGATCTCCTTTGCCCGTATTTTGTTGATTTTCATCCAGGAGGCTCAGAATCGCCGGGTGCCCCTCTGGCTTTCGCTTGCCTTGGCGTTGTCTCAACTGAGCTCAGTGTTTTGCAATGGCTGTGAGAGCTGGAGCCAGACGCAGCCTCCTCAGTCTCTCTGTTCTGCAACGTTACTCTCCAAACCTCTGTTTTATAGGTGAGTATGCTATAGAAAAGTTCAGCAACTTTCTGAAAACTTTGCAATAACTTTAAGACTCTTTTGGGCCAAGGTTTCCAGTCATGTGATCTCAATTTTTGTGATGATTCCTTTATGGCATTGAATTTGATGTATTTCTTAGGACTTTGTTCTGATCTGTGAGAACCAGAACTGAAAATTGAAAATGAACTTATTTCAAATCCAGACATATTTAGATTAAATTGAAATCTCTTTTATTTCAGTTGCTTCATTTCCATATTTATGAAAAAGGAACTTATTTTCAACTTTTTAAAATTCAAGTGGCAATATCTAAGACAAAATAGATACACATAAATGGGTGACGAAAAGTATCAGTTCATTCTGTCATCTATGAACCTAAGTAAAATCTAGCACTACTTTAGCAATTTTCAAAACAAAATTGTTTAAAAAAATACTATTGAAATGTCAAAATTAGAGAGATTATTTTACTTTGACCAAAATCTATTACATTACGATTCCCGGGAACAATGGACAATAGCAATATCATCTTTCACTATAATTCATCAAGAAACAAGAGGTTTAGATAATCATTGCATTAAACTAATTGCAATTCTTTCACTTTTTGTCACAATCTGAGCCAAAGAAGTGCTATTTATATTCGGTTACTTAAGATGTACTTCCATATTTAGTTAGCAAATATATATGCATATATGATAATGAATACATTTTAAGCTTCATGAGTTTATGTCAATTTTGATTGCTACACATTTTATGTTTGTATATGTGACATTTTAGATATTTTAAAATATATCTATTCAACACAAGAGTTTTTATGGATATGATTAAATACACTGTAATCTATTCATTATCTTAATTATTTTTACCAATGCAAATTACAGTTTGAAGCTATTCAAATCAATGTATTTTAGAAGAGTCACACAGAGAATCAACATTAAACAAGTATTTGCTTCCTATTTGGGATATGTGACTATCTTACAGCCAATCATTTGAAATACAATCTGCAAACTAATTGTAAATTGCAAAGTCATATCTCAGATACATAGAATTTTGATCCCTTCTTAAAAAGCTGCTAATTGTAGCTTTTCATCTCTAGATGGTGCTCTAAGTACCTGCATCACAGAAAGGCTTGTTCACATTAGTATGAAAGGCAGAAGAAAAGCAAAGTGCAAGAGAACTAAAAAAATTTAAGGTTAAAAAAGAAGAGATGGAAACAAATGGTGATGGCGGTAAAGTCTGTGTTCTTAGGCAAAGTCCGGTATAAAAACTTACGAATGACAAATGATACCCTCATTAAGATTAGAAAGATATATCAAAAAACATTAAAATTTTTGGTTAGTAAATTCAGAATTGATGTTTCCCCACACTAGATTCCAGTCTTTTCTTCACACTGGTGTGTTATTTTGGGTATGTTGTAGGGTAGAAACACCCACACACCAAGCAACCTCTTACAAATCTACTTTATTCAAATTTCTAAATGTATCTTGAATCTAAAGTATATAGATGTAACAATGAACTACTATGTTTTACCCCCTCTAATATTGTCTTTAAATCTTTAAAATATACTGTTTGAGAACTTTGAAAATTATAGAAAATTTCAATTTCAGCATTTATAAGATTTTCTCAGGACTTTGGTCAGTATTCTTTTTTAAATTTAAATTTAAATTAATTTATTCAGATTAAATCCTGAATGTTATCCTCACGGTTGTATTTTCCCATTCCCATTCTCCCTCCCCACTCCCTCCCTCCCTCCCTCCCTCCCTCCCTCTCTCCCTACTAGTTTTTTCCTTAATATGTTTTATGTCATGGCTATCATTACTTCTATCACTCTATATTATTACAACCAGACAGCTGTGTCCACCAAAGTATAGGGTTGCTATAACTCTTGTCTTTCTAGAAAAATTTGCTAGCTTCAGGATTAAATGAGAGTTGTAGGCTGTTAAGCAATCTATTCTGTTAACAATAACAGAAACAACATTCACAATACTGTGAATACTATCTAGTACTTTATATTAAAAACAAAACAAAACAAAATGAACACGCAAACAACAACAAGAAGCCAGGCCAGCCAACTAAAGATTGTTACTAAGTATTAAGTGCAATACATTATTGAATTTTTCAGTAAGAGACTGTCTACCCAGAAACTGACGATTGTGTTCATATATTCAAAATTCATCCAAACTCATCATTTGGCATCATGCAGACAAGTCAACAGCAGTGCAAACTCAATGGAATTTTAATGAATACAAATGGATTATGTGGATCATCCTTCTAGACTGTAGTTTATTCTACTATTTTCCCAATGTAACTCTTGCATATTAATGAGAAACTTTGCTCTCTGAAGTATATTAGTTTTCATTAACTGTTCCCCAAAGAATTTGGCTTGAAGAGAATTAGAGTTGCTTGCTGTTGGTAGCATGCTTCCGTCACACAACTGGCCTTTAGCATCCCTGTGATCTTGTTATAATTGTGTCATCTGTCTCTAGTTTGCAAAAGAGAAAATTTCTAATTCAAAACCAAGAAAAGGGAGGGCAGAAAAGGAGGAAGGAAGAGTAATAGAGGAAAAATGCAGGAAGGAAGAGGGGAAAGACAAGAAGGAAAAAGCAAAGATTTTCTTCCATTGTAATGAGCTGCCTTACTATGCAGGTTAGCTGTTTCCATATGGTGTATTATTCTCTGCCTTTATGCTACTAAAGACATTTTTTTGAGTGGCTTAAGATATAAGAAACTCATATCCCACTCTCCACTCAAGTGTGAGGATACAAGGGATGGGATAACCATTGAGATGTAACAAGAATAAATTAATTTTAAAAAAATATAAGAAACGGATAGAAGATAAGGAGTCCTAAGGAAAAGATAAATCATCTGCAACTTGTCTCTTATAAAGTCTGTGTGGCATAGAGAATAGTGATATACCCCCACAAGTAACTGATGTGTCACATTTACTAGTGTCACCAGTTTCCACTCCTTTTGCTAAAAGATTTTCTTGTTGGGATTGGAATGTTCTCAATTAGAGAAGCAAGGTACATTATCTGGATTATCATAAAATATGTGATTAAAAATACTAGAAATCTTCATATTAGACTGCTGGGTATCCAGTGGATTTTCTTTTCTATGAATTCAGTGTGAAGTATTATTTAAAAACACATCTTGGTGGTTATGATAATTGCCACTTGGCATGTGCTAAAATTCTACTCTGAGTAGAAATCAGGTTTCTTTCATTACCAGGAAGTCTAACGTAGCATATGTAAATTTATCACAATGTAAAGCATTTATTGACACCACCCATTTCGAGATAAAATTACAGGAAAACAGAATATCTGTTCAACATATTTCCGTTGGCTAAATGGCTATTTGGCTTGAAACACAGTCAATATGATTGACTGAGTAATAATTAATTGGCAATTAACATGGACCCTACAAAAACAACTATGAGCTATTTGATGACTAAATACTGAATGACCAAAGATTTAAATAACACGCTGTCCAGGAAAAATGCATGACTGTCCTTCCATAAACATTCTGCTAATCTATACTCCTAAGAAATGCAACAGCAGAACATTAATTCACTGGTCTTTATAACCTGTTTTAGAAAATAGTTTTGATTCAACCTCTCATTGTGAATGCAGATTCAACAAGTCAGTACCAAAACACAATCCACATCTTTTTACTTATAAAAACATTTCTAGGAGTTTTGCCTAAGATAATACACTTTTTTTTTCTCAATTCAAAAACCACAATATTTAGGTCTAGTACAATTAGGCCACAATTTTTCTTTTTTACCTTACAGATTATGTATATTCTAAATTTGATTTTGTGTCTTTTTCAACCTGTACTGGTCAAGATAAAAGCACAAAAGAACTAGCAGTACCTATTTTTGAAAGGAATACAGTAATCTGTTACATGTGACAATGACAATAGACTCCAACACTAACAAAGAGAACAAATTCCAAAATGTTCACTATTTGCTTCAATTTTTTTTTTGACTTCTTATTGTAATTTCACATTGTTTCCACTATAAAGGCACTATATTTAGGAAGAATGTTACTAGTTTTGTTCACTGGTATAGATAGGTTATCTATGTCTTATACATTATTCTCCTTATAGTCTTTGATTAATGTATTGGTAAGACAGCCTTATTTTTTTCATATTTTACTTAACATAATGATTTCTAGTCATATTAAAGCCACTATAATTACTCACTGGACAACATTAGTCATAAACACTGCCTTAGTTGGAGTTGCTACTGGCATGATGAAACACAAAGACCAAAGCAACTTTGGTAGAAAAAGGCTTATTTTGGCTTAAGCTTTAACATCATCATTTAAAGCTGATCATCATTTAAAGAAGTTAGAACAGAATGGTAAAAAGGGCAGGAACTAGAAGACAGGAGCTAATGCAGAAGCTGTGGAAGAGCGACGTTTACTTGCTTGTTCCTCATGGGTTGCTCAACCCCCTTTCTTGTACAATCCAGGAGTACAACACAGGGAAGGCACCACCTACAATGGGCTAGCCCTTCCACTTCCTGTGGTAAGGAAGGAAATGCTTCACAGGCTTGCATACATCCTGATCTTATACATGTATTTGCTCTTCTTTCTGATGACTCTAACTTGTGCTAAATTTACATAAAAATAATCAGCACCACTGACTCCCTATCTTCCTAACACGTAAATTCATTACTATTAAGCCACAGCCATTTTTTGTTTATCTCAGAGAGTATACATTAATAAATAAATCACAATATAAAATATTTTCCCACTCAAAAGTTTCCACACCCTTACAAATTCAAAGCTTTAAAAGTTGCTTCCTTGAAAATATTCAATCTCTTTTCAAGTCAAAGTCTCTGTAAAAAAAAAAAAAACAATCATGAAACCACCCCCTCTTGCTTTTGTTTAAAGTCTCCTAACTGTAGGCTCCTGTAAAACCAAACACAAATTAAGTACTTTCTTACTCGAAAGGGAAGAATCAGGGTATAGTCACAATCTGAACAAAGCAAAAATTCCAACAATTTGAGTAACTCAATATTCAATATCTGAGATTCACTCATGATCTGCTAGCTTCAAAAATTTTTTTTTCTCAAAAAATCGTGGGTCACTTCTCCAGCTATTTCCTATTCAGCACACATAGCTTGTCATTTAAGTTGGGCTGGTTCCACTCCTCCACTGCTGCTGATCCTGGTGGTCATTCCATACTACTAGTATCTGCAAAATCCTGGCATGTACTGCTGTAACGGGGTTGCACTTTTACCCTTTCGTCAGTAGCCTCCTCTGGGCTCTTTACAAAGTGCCAAACCCCAAGTTTTATGCATGACCCAATCAATCCTGAGCCCTCAACTGTTACTGTGACTACACCTTCTCCAACAACTTCTTGTCACCTTTCAGTGCTATGCCTCGCTGCTGTCTGACCCTTTTATGGCTATAAAGCTAGTACCACCTGGGTAACTCTTAGAAATTACCAAACTTGGCTATCAGCTCAAGGTACAATCTCTGCTGCTTCTGGAACGTTATCTTTTGTATGCTGACACTGAGGAATCATTTCCCAGAAAACTCAAGGATACTGGTCTCTTCTCATTCACCATTACTTTCTCAGCTCCAGCTAACCAGCATCAATTGTCTCATCAATTTTAATGGTTTTGATCCTTTTGAGGCAATTCTACAGCCACAGCTAACCACACTGCAATTTATTCACATAAATGACCTGGGAGAATTTTGCATTCATCTGACATGACACAAAAAAATCTCTGCATTGTTTGCATCTCAACAATCTTTTCTTGCAAGCTTTCACACAACAGATCATCATGCTTTGAACATTACGTGGCTCTTCATTCCCCAAGTCCCAAACTACTTCACAGTCCTCCACAAAACAATGTGGTCTGGTCTGTCACTTCAATACCCTGGTACCAATTTCTCTTATAGGGTGATTATTGCTGTGATATAACACCATGAACAAAGGAACTTGGAGAGGAAATGGTTTATTTGGCTTAGATGTCATAAAGTAAGGAAGCTGGTACAAGAAGTCTAATAGAGCCGACTTATGGAGACAGGGGCTGATGCTGAGGCCATGGATGAGTGATACATACCGGCTTGCTCCTTTTGGCTTTGTCTGCCTGCTTAAAAAAAATAAATAGAACTCAGAACTACAATCCCTGATGTGGCCCTACCCAAAATGAACTGGCAATTCCTTATCAATCACCAATTAAGAAAACTAATATATTTCCTGATGGAATCTACCTGAAAAAATAGAAAACAGAATCGGAACCTTTTTTCCAATAATGTCCATCACAATATCATGTGCAAGAGTAGGGAGGAGGTAAGAATAGTAACAGATGTGCCTATGTCCCCAAGAGGAAAAGCAAAGTGTACTCATTGCTAATGGACTATTACTGAGCCTTAAAGAAGACTAAAATCTTGTTCATACGTTGCAACACAGATGCATCTAAGAGTATTATTCCAAGAGAACCAATATTCTCATAGAAAGTTAAACCAAGCATGTTTCCATTTTCATGACCTACACAAAGTGGTCGATTACAGAGAAGCAGAGAGAAGAAGTGATTGCCAACATCAGGGGGCCTGGGGATATGCTATTCAAACGATAGTGTTTCATTCATAGAGAATACAAAATTGTGAGAAATCTATCATATAATGGCTAGATTGCTTTATTTTTATTTTCTCATCATTTAAATAAACAAGTATATACAAATACAAGTATAGACAAATGATAATAAATTAAATATTAGAGAGACCAAGGAAGATTGTTTTTAATATAAGATAGTCCTAATGTATAGAAATGAAAAGAAATGTTTTAAGCATTAGGAAAACAAATTTTACTCGTTATTTTTTCCCTTACTCTGGGAAACTTTGTCCATCACTTTACTGATAGTGTTCTCATGTTAAACAAATCCAATGAATATTGCTTCCTTTAATACTGCATATCCAGTCATCTATTTCTATGCTTTCACTACTCTGTATTTGAAAATGGTTCATTCCAACTCTGCAAAACGTTTCATGTTGTTCTTTATATGTGCTGAGTGTGTGTGTGTGTGTGTGTGTGTGTGTGTGTGTGTGTGTGTATACACAGACTCACATACATACCCACACCACTGTGTGGATGATCCTGTATGCTTGCTTTTGCCAAATGTATGTTTTTTGTTGTGATCAATGGTCAATATCTAATATCTTCCTCCATTGTTGTAAAACTGACTTTTGAGACTGAGTGTCTTACTGACCCTAGAGCTCACCCGTTTAGTTAGCTGGTTGCTTATTGGTCTTTGTCTATGGATCTCTAAGTAAGCTCTGTACATGGGTGCTAGGGACTGAAGTTGATGTGCTTTTATGACTGAACTATCTGTCTAGCACCCAACATATGATAATGTGCCTTCTGTGATATACTCAGCAATATTGATTCTATAATAGATCTCCAAGGAAAACAAGCACCGAGAAGGGGCAATAATAAAATGGCAGTTGACTGACATCCTCATCTGGACAACTGTAATACATTTTGGATTAGTAGCCACCTGGTACCAGAGGATATTAACAATAAAGTCCTGCGTGAAACTCTTTACTCATTAAAAATGCATGTCTATACTAGACATGTGTTCTTCACTAATCAGTTTCCTTGTATACTTGAACAAAATATTATATTACTGTTTCACACACAGAAGTACCTACTAGGTATCATTTACATAAAATATATGTATGTCTTTTCCTATATCTAAATCATATTTAGATATTTCAAGTTGGCCAGATGCGAGGTGAGTAATTATAGTAAATAACAAATATTTCCGTGCTGTCTGGTTTTTCTTTGGTCCACTAAAATCTCCAATTTAGTAAGTGTATCATATACCCAAAGTACAACTCAATAGGCCACATAAAATATGAAGTTATTAATTTAGCCAGTTAAGTCCATGGCAATTTTTTAATTTCATTTTCATTAAACAATATTGGATATTTTATTAGTTATTAGATGGGAGGGAAATATTTGGAAGCTATTTTCCAAAAGACTGAGCTCTGGATCAAGACCTGCTTATGCTTTCCCAAATGATGCTAAAATGAATAAATAAGCAAATAAATAAATAAATAAATAAATAAATAAATATCCCCAATAGTCTTGTTCTGAATAAAAGACACCATGGCCCCCCAGGATAATGCTATAGTTTAGTCACTTTATTTTCCAAATGAATTAAAGTAATTAGACTAATCCTAATACCTAAGCTTTCCTAGAAGTCACTGTGCTCTTCACTCTATTTCCCAAATGGCACTTTAATTTGGTCACTTTACTTCAGACTAAATATCAGAATTTATCCAGAATAGTAAAAGCATTAAAACCATTCACATATTGTTATAAAAGTTGAAAGCTAAAAGCAAAAGCCTGTGCTGGAAAGAAAGGCTGTTTGTTTTTCATTTAATAAAGTTAATGGAACACCTTGTAAATCCAATGCCTGTAAAATGAAAATTAATTCCTTGTCTCCAGGGGTTCGACTAAGTTATTTAATGCAAAAGTTTGGATTGAATGAAGTTTCTTTAGTTTGTGTAGAACCTAGTGGTGTAAGGATTTTCCTTTTATTATTGTATCAGGTCTTCACAATTGTACAGACCTGGTAGTTGACAGGGGACAAAGTAGGGAAGTAAAATTTACTGGGGCTCTAATAAAGCTCTAGCAAAAGCCATGATGTATAAAGTGTATTATCAACTCTTTTCTACTCACAAGGAAAACAAACATGAGTCAAAGAGAAAATACTTGCCTAAGAGAACCATAAGGGAAAGGGTTTAGTATGACAAGAGTGTAACATTAAGACTTGAGGTCTCCTCTACAGTACCTAGGAAAATAAACTGCCATAGTCATATCAATTATATATTTGCATGAGTGACATTATGAAGTTGCTAGCATGCAGGAACAAAAGGACAAATATCAAATAACACATTGGTAGAAGCACTCATAAATAACAAAGACATCATCAAGTACAAGGGAGGTTCTGCAGCAGTCTGATTGACAGAAAAATCAAAGATGGCACCAAATAGGGACCAACACAGGAACAGCAGGAATAAACTGGGAAGTTGATGTTACTTCTGGTTCCTCACTGAGCCTTTTCTCCATGGCTGAGCTTCCTTTTTCTTCTTGTAATTGCAGGCTTGTTTATACCTTGGGATTAACAGTAGTGACCTCCCCTAGAAATGCTTTAACTGCTCATAGTTCTCAAGGATGCAGTTGTTTTAATCCCTTAGCAGCTTGTTGTTTTTCTTTCCCCTTGCAGGATATCCTTGAAGCTTGTCTCACCCAGGATGTAGAATTTTGCAGCATAAAAGGGAAAGGTTCTTTATCTTTGCGAGAATCTGCTTTTGCACACTTGAACAGCACATAACAATTTACCATGGTTATCACATGTTCAGTGTTTCTTTTAAAAGATATTTATTTTGTATTTTTGAAAACACACATTCTAGGCATTGGTGGGTCAGGTCTTTAATCTCAGCACTCTGGAGGCACAGACAGACAGGTTTCTGTCAATTCCAGGCCAGCCTGTTCTACAACGAGATCCAGGACAGCCTGGACAACACAGAGAAACCCTGGCTCAAAACACAGACGAAAACAAAATAAGACACCTGTAATTTCAATTCTGTTTCTGCAGCTCAGATAGGATACTTTTTGAAAAATGAGACAAAATATATTATCTCTATTATACATATATATGCATATATAATAGTGTGTTATTTACAGTAATTATATGTGTGGATACACACACACACACACACACACACACACACACACACACACACACACACACACAC
>OU015748.1:30641973-30704836 GCA_907169655.1 Acomys percivali | reverse complement strand
CACACACACACACACACACACACACACACACACACACACACACACACGGTTTTTCCTCAAAAAAATCACTGTTTTATTTTTACAGACTCCTCACTAGTATAGTGCCAAGAGGTGTGGGATAGGTGCCATCTTCAATCTGGGGGCTTCTATGATGTTTGTTTGCTGTCACGAAGTACAGTCAAGGAAGATATTTTAAACAGTTTCAATATAGGAAAAAATATTTTTAAAAACCCTACATTTAAAACAATATAAAAGTTTTTAAATAGAAGGGTGAAACAATTACGTATTTTTTAAGACACAGATGTGAGCATATTACATAGTAGAAAGGACGAATTTTCTTTTTAAAGACATTGTTTCCACAAATTGTTATTCTGACTGAAGAGAAATAAAAATGTACGTTTCGAGGTGCATGACCAAAAATTTGAAATACTGTCAGCGACCATCATATTCACCCCAAATCAAAGCAGTCTACACAGCGATTTTGACTGACATTTTGAAATGTGCTTGTGAATAAAACAGGAAGAAAATGGCAAGCCTCACATTCAAATGCCCACACACAGATAATAATGGAAGTGAGGTTTTATGGGTCATTGGGGAAGGCAATGCCATCTGAATGTTTGTTCCTGAGGATGATAAGAGCAGAGTGAATATTCTTCTGCATCATATCACTCAGAATAGAGGAAAGACTGATGGATGATGATTGATTTAATACAAAGATCCTGAGCAACAGAGGGTGGAGGAAATAGAAAAAACATAAAACCCAAAATAGCAGTTATTCTAGACTTTTTTGGATATTGTGATAAATTCGAAGCCCCAGAGTCCTGAACCCACCCATGAGCATGCATATCTATATTTGAGCTCTTTCTTATCCTTGCATGTAGAAGCATAGTGGATGACAGACAAGTTATGCAGAATTTGGGAACATGGTATGTTTCCTTTTGTTTCCTAAGACTAGAATAAGCTCGCTCTTGAGCTTTCCAAGCAGACATTTGTGTGTTCTGGGATGAAAGATTAGTAGTGAAGGAAATTCCTCAACCTTACTGAAGCACACACACTCTGTGGTGACAAGCAATAATCAGAAGGAAAATGCCCCACTTGAAGCAATATTTTCAGGAATGCTTGGATTTGAGATGGTAAGTGAGAGGAGGGTTGTTCTTTGTTGTTGGTTTTTTTACTGTTGATTTTCTCCATTACCCCTAAAATGTTCTCTCCCTTAGGAGCAAAATATGACATGTGCTTCAGCTAGCTTTTCCTTGAGTACTGGTAACTCAAATTCAGACACACATGCTAGATCAATAAACAATATACCTATAGCTGTTTTGCCAGTCCCTTCTTGTTCTTCCATTATTGGAAGTTTCTATTACATTATCATATAGTTGTGCTTTTAGGTTTATTATGTACATAAATGCATTAAGATGGCTGTCTCTCAGAAAATTAGGTGGTTTTCATAAAAACATAAACCCAAGTTTGACTTTATAAAACATGTGAGTCTCATTGTCACATCAGGGATGAATGTCAACAAAGGTTCTGACAGTATGATGTCACTCATGCTGTTCTGTTTTATCTCCGTTGTTTTCTTGTATTCAAAAAAATTAGACTAATCATTTCCACAAAGAGAATCAGCAAGATGACAGAAATATCAGAACATCCTTCTGAACCACTTTACTGCAGTTTTGAAATGTCGTATTTTACTGCATTCCCAGATGCAATTTTAACATACATTCTGTAAGTGAGTAATAATGAAATGATAAGTATGTTTATAACCCTTTTAAAAACACAGAGGAATATTTTATTCATCTTCATCCTGGTTCTTTTACTTTACATTAAACAAGCAGGCACAGTGCTCTTCAATAGACATACTGTATAATTTATTTTTAGTGCTTAACAATTCCGCAGGCTCTTTAAAGAATTGAGAAGATTCTATTTTCCAAAAACACACTGTGGATACCTTCAACCCTGTATTTTATTGAGATTTTGGACAATTGAGGAAAGCTTGACTAGACAAAGGTTTAGCTGTCACCCATTAAAAATAAATTCCTGGGGGACAGAAACACTGCTCAGGTGACAGTGGTTCAAGAGACTCAGAGGCTCTCCAGTGATCTGAGCCCAGTCCCCAGGCCTCACATGGCAGAAGGAAAAAACATATGTAGGACAGGAGCATACACATGGACAAACATACTTATATGCACACATATAACACACATTAAATACGTAAGTAAGTAAATAAATAAAACAGAATACAATTTACAAAAATAAGAAGACTAAATATATACACTATTTTAATAATATTCTCCTGTAGTTTTACTTACTTAGTGAACAACAACTACTTCTTGATCACATCTAACCATATCTTATCCTTTACCATAGCTATAAAGAAAAAGTAAGTATCAGTTACTTTGCAGTCAGGGTTTTAGAAAACACAGGGTTAAATTAATAATGACAAAACAAAATCAATTCACAAATTCCAAAGCTCTAAATTTGAAAGGTCACGAATCTTTAAATTAAGTTAGCATACAAAACACTAAGGAAAAGTAAAAAGGCATACTTTTTTTCAGCCCCAAACTCAGAAAAAAACTTGCTGACAAGGCATTTATGCCAACTTATTTCCATTGTTCATTTACATACATCATATGATACATAAAGGTCAACATGGTGACAGCTCGTTGCACCTGAGGAAAATGGAAATTACTGCAAAGGAATCCCTCCTGCTGCATGCTTAAGTGGCTCTGCAAAAGATATTTTGAAAAATGCTACCACTTAGTCTTTCATAAGAATAGAGTAGTTCATTTCATAATGTAATATTAGATCAAACACAACAAGACACATAAAGAATCCTCACACTTCCAGTTGGGCAGCCCAGGGGAGATACAGATTTTTAAAAAAATGACAGGAATAACGGCAAAAATAACAACAATAATAAAGATGCAGGATGCCGTACTCAAAGATGAAAGAACTTTAAAGGCTTTCCACTGCAATGAAGCTTTAAGGAAGACTAAAGAACTCTCTGTTATTCCTGAATGTTTCTATCTCTGAAAGCAGGGTCACACTCTCAGAGCACTTCTGCCTGTTGGACAAACTGTGAAAGCAGTTTATGGAAAGTCTCTGGAACCACAACACCAAGATTCCATGAAAAATAAAATAAAATAAAGCTGATGGTGTGGCTTAATGTGGGAACTATGAGGACAAATAAGGAGTTTATATCAAACAGCTATACTGACTTGGAAATTAGAACAGCTTCTCTTTATCTTGCTTTTAATTGTTGTTTCTTAGTTGCATAGTTAGGTATTTCTAGAATTGCCCACTGATAAATGTATTCAAAAGTAATTACTTTATTATTTTCTTCTCTATTTTAGTTGTTTCAAGATAAGAAAAACAAAAGCCTGCATTTGCATCCCACCTGCTCTTCTTCAAATTAGCCTAGACAAAGATCTCACTGTGCATTTCTATTTGAGTGGCTTCAGGAGAATGCTGTTTCTTTCTTTAAGGTCATTATACCTGTGGTCCCTCCACTCTTTGCTAGAAGGGGCTGCTACCAGACTTACAGGGAACTACTCAAAGGCTGTACCTTCTTCTATTTGGGTGCTATGCCACTTGGTCTTGGAGCTCAAACCTTACATTTGAGAGAAGAAGATAACACAAGCCATTAA
Source organism: Acomys percivali (assembly GCA_907169655.1). Lineage (NCBI taxonomy): Eukaryota > Metazoa > Chordata > Mammalia > Rodentia > Muridae > Acomys > Acomys percivali. The sequence goes on along the minus strand of OU015748.1, from coordinate 30,701,189 downwards.
GTGACTCCATATATAGATTCTGGGGTTACACAGAAATTCAAAGTGTCACTCAGTGCCCAGGCTGCCTCAGCCTTCCTTCCCAACTCTAGCCTCATTTAACTGATCTGCCATCAGAAAATTTAGGAGTTGACGTTTACAAATTGTTGAGATAAAGGTTTGTGTGGTTCTAAGTTCCTTTGTTTTCAGAAGACTTTTAAACAGAAATAGACATTAATAATAGATGGATCACTCACTATGTGGCGGTGGTGGCACACGCCTTTAATCCCAGCACTCCAGAGGCAGAGGCAGGGAGAGCTCTCTGAGTTTGAGGATAGTGAGTTCCAGGACAGCCAGGGCTAGACCGATAAACCAATTTTGAAAAACCAAACCAAACCAAACCAAACCACCACCACCACCAACAACAACAAAAAACCCCAGCCATTATAACAGTAATAATAATAGATTGCATCTATATATGAATCCTTAAAACAATAATGAAGTTTAATTCTTGTGTAAAATTAAACGGCTCTGCAATATTAATTTTTCAGATTTCCTCATTTAATTTTTACATTATAATTTGATTTTTTTATTTGCCAAGATATTTATTGGGTGAAATTTAAATTTGGTTTAATTTAATATTTTTACTTACCTATTTATTCTCTCACATATTACATGCTGACAGAAGTCTCCCCTCCCTTTTCTCCTTCCATTCCCTCCTTTTCTACCTCCCCTCTTCTTCCAATAAAGTACTTTTTATTTACTGATCAAATCACTTTCTTACTTTTTGTGTACCAGTAGTGCTTTGGCAGAGCAGAGTCTGAATAGGGAGGAAAACTATCAGACTTACCATAATATATCTTTTATTAAAAAGGTAAGTAAGATAAAAACAGAAAGGATTGATGTCAGATTTTTTTTCACTGTGTGTGTATGTGTGTGTGTCTGTGTTTGTGCAAGCGTGTGCCATTTCCTGGAGCACATGATGGAAAATTGTGTGAGTCATCCTGTCTTTCCATCATGTGGTGTCTAGGATTGAAATTACGGTACGGAACATAATGGTGAGTGCTTTCAGGTGCTGAGTTGTTTTGCTGGCCCCATAATATCACATTTGTTATGCTGGTATAAGAACATTTCAGTTATATTTCTTCGCATAGGCTTCATAGCCACTCAGTTCCAAAGAGAGAGGTAAATAAAATTATATGAAAAATACATGTATATAAAATTACATATGTAACTGACTGTGAACAATCAATTGTGATAACTCACTACCTTCGGAATGTGTATATGTGGGATTCAATATATAAGGATCAATATCATATAATGCACACATATGAGATTCATTCATAATAATGTATGTGTAGACACAAATATTTTATTAAATTTTATAACACATATGATAAATGCAATATATTCATATATTCAAAGTTAGACTATCTTTACTTAGAAGAGTGGTAAGGAAAGATAGATTTTGTCATTGTAGGGGACCAAGTGGAGTCCTAGGAAAACGTAAACGTAAATAAGTAAAGTTATTGTAGCTTTGAGAATATACTTTACTTACTTTGACAGTGTTCTGGATCTTATCCAGCTGTTCCTGATAGATTTGATTGGGTTACTGAAAAAAAATATAGTATCTAGTTTCCATGAATATGCATTAATTTGTCTGATTTCAGTTTACCACTTTAAACTAGGTACAATTATCTTACCATTAATTTTTAGCCGAAACCACAAAAGCTTACAAATGAAATGTAAAATTGGTGTACCTCAGCCAACTATTTAGGGTCCACAATTTTTTTTACAAACATAAGCATATTTTACAAAGAAGCATAAGGATAAACTAAAGTGAAATCACAGAATCCCATGAAATTCTGAGGAATTTGCAGTAAACCTGAGTGATTCATCTAAATTGAAACGGTGAACCAAGGTCTCAGCTAATCCAGAAACAATGAAACATTTCATTTCAAACATAAACACATGTGAACTCAACTATTTGGGGTTTCAATTTTAGATAAAGTCAAGTTTGTCTAGACCCTGGTAAGGATTTGAAATGAAATGTTACTTTGACATTTTCAGGGATGAAAACGAAATTAAAGTTTACGGTATTATAAGAATAAAATAAATATTTGTATATTTTTACTACATCATAAAAGAAACATTGAAAATGTCTTTCTTGGGAGTCATTGCTCACTGATTATGACTGCAGGACAGATGATCACAAATGTTAGGCAGTTTTTTGTTGTTGTTCATATTGAGCTTTCATTGCCATTCTCTGAAAAAGGGAGCTATCTTTTGAGTTGAAATAAAACACATTTAAAATTAATATTTGTACTGGTTATGTGCTCCATGAACTTCATCCCCTCATAGCCCTGAACCACATAAACAGCTCAAAGCCCTATTTGTTCTTTTCAGCCAGTGAAAAGATGGGAGTTACTTCTCAATCATCATATAAAGACACAATTCAGAAGATCTAAGTAGAAAACTACTTGTAATAAATTGTGTCATTACTGATTTTACATATATTCAACATTTTCTATCAGCTCACATGAATATTTGATAACACCTGATTTTATCGGGTTTCTTTTATATGTATTATGATTTAATTATTATTTTACTGAAAATAGATAATTATTAAAACTTTTTAAAATGTTGTGAACTATATTATTACTGAATTTATTATATATCATGTCTTACATAATACCCCCATCAGCTCAGGTTTCATCAGCTGATTCTGTGTTGATGGCGTCCCAACAGGAAAACTAAGCAAGAGAGCATCTCCCAGCCTTTGTTTCTTGGCTCAAACCTGTGCATCTAACTCCAGGGTGTAGGCTGCTTGGTGGCTTTGTGAGCAATGCTCACCACAGAGCTGGGCAAGAACAGTGATTTCCTGTGCAATGGCATGTCTCTACATATACTGTCCTGTTGACTGGTTCTTTTCCCTGTCAACATTGCCTATAAGACAATTCTAAGTAGCTTCTTGGTATAGAGTCTAGAGAGTTCAATGTATTTAACAGTTCTTACAAGGTGGCTGTTTTAATAACGTATCCTCATATCCTCTTTTTCTACATGCTGCTTCTTAAGATCGCTCACACATGACTTCATGAGCTACAAATGGAGATTTAAAAGAATCAGGAAAACATTAACTACTCAAAAAGAATGACTTCTTTCCGCTCTACCTTTTGTAATGGAAAACTCTTTTACTTTATACATTGCCAATTTCTCCTCTCCTTCCTCTCTATATTTTTCATATATACTAATCACTAGTTTATATTCAGATCAACCTTTTAAATCTCCGCTATGAGAGAGAACACATTATCAGTTGTCTTTCTTTGTATGACTCATTTCACTTAACGTAATATCCTCTAGCGTCCTCAGCTGTGCATAACATTTTAGAGTTCCAAGTTTGCATATATATAATTCCTAATTTATTAGTGCTACTATTTATTGGCTTTGTGTTATTGATGTAATTTTATGAAATGCAATTTTGAGTGTGATTTAATATTAGAAATTTTATTGTAAAGTCATCCCAAAGTTTAATTATAATTTTGTTTATAATTGATTTTAATGGGAAAAAAAGTCTGCTGTGTGGGGTGAGAACATGTGAGGATGGACTGACTGGCCTTAGAAGAATTTTGCCTTTGCCATTGGTAGCACATAGCCTTTTTTCACCCCAATATTCCTACCCGCACATCATCTGTATGTGAACAAGATTAGGCAGGGGGAACTCCTGTTTTGATGAAAAGAGACAAAGTGTACTTATACACAACTTTTGTATTTGTGTTTTACATTTACATATACATGTTGATTTGTGTTTGCATGTCCATTGAGAAAGTAGACAAAACTGTGTTTATAAAAAATTAATATTTGTAAATGTTTTGAGACAATTCCTTACAAGTCTACAAAATTCTCAGTCCTATATGTGTAATATTTGCTACTGAAGCCGAGAGTCATAATGTGAGCAGTGTACTGATAAGATGGTCTACTAAGAAAGGTACAAGTGGAAATTCTCAGTGAAGAAGCTTTTTGAATACTCCTGCCAAAGATCCTGGAATCTGATAAAAGAATGTTCAGACCTGATTAGAAACCAAGTCATTTGACTTAGGGATAATAAGCAGCTTTGTCCTGCATAAATTCCTTAGTGTTTTCAAGCCACAAAATTTGAGAATGTTTTATGTGCCTATAAATGCAACAAGTTGCATAATTACATAAATCTACTTTTCCATGTTCAAAATGAAGAATATACACCTTTATTGCCTTATAAGTTACCTAATCCTGACAAAAGTTCATCAGTTTTGTAAAGTTGAACTGGAAGCAAGTTTCTTTAAGGAAAATAATTATGTAACTAGCAAATTACCTGCTTTTTTCAAATTACACAACTCCAAAAAAAATTAATTCTTTTTTCTTTTTCTTCAACACTACTTTCTATTCATTTACCTAGTGAGCATGTGAGTGTGGTGGGACAGCACATGCAGCCCATATGGAAGTCAAAAGATATCCCATGAGCCAGGAATGGTGGACACATCTTTAAACACAGCACTTGGGAATGAGAGGCAGGGGCAACTCTGTGAGACCAAGGCCAGACTGGTCAACAAAATTACTTCCATTACAGCCAGTACTACACACCAAGAAACCTTTCTCAAAAAACAAATGAAAAGAAAACCAAGCAAAAAACAAAACAAAAACAAAAACAAACAAACAAAAAATATAACAAATACAAAGGTATGCTATGGGTGTGATTTTTCTCCTACCGTGTAGGTCATCAGAATAGGACTCTAGCTAGTCTTCAGGCTTTGTTGCAGATGCCTTTACCCACTAAAACATATCATAAGTTCAGAGTCTTATTTTATAGCATCCAATCATAAGCCTAATATTTAAAATCATTTCATATTTAAGATAAATAGTTTAAAAATTTCAAAGGTCTGAAGTACATATGCCATTGTTAGAATTTATTTTAGATGTTATATAAAAGAGATGCCTTAATCTTTTATGAATTTTGTCCTGAAACTAATAGCTTTAAAGTCAGGTATGTTTCAATTGATTCTCAGTTTTGCAATATAAATGTCCAGTTATTTTATAATTCATCAAAAAGTCATATAGTCAACATACATCAGAGAAGATTGTGAAGAATAGTATTTTTTAATGGTTTTATGTAAAAGCCTGGAAAAAACTTATTTAAGACATGAATAGTATTGATGTTTATCTTTTTAATTAAAGAATAATCAAAATGTATGAAATTAATGTTCTCAGGACTGATGAGCATTATAAAAAGCAATATTAATATAAAAATAATAAAAAGACAGTAAGAACACGTATTTAAAATTAACTAAGAAATAAATGAAATGTCCTTCATTGCTTCTCTGTTCTCATAAAATACTAACCAAAAGTGACTTTGTAATGAAGGGGTTTATTCCAGAATATAGTTCCACATCATAGTCCATTGTTTGGAGAAGGTAAAACAGATTCCTGAAGAAGAGCCCATGTTGGAATGATGGTTACTAGCTTGCTCTCCATGGCTCACCCAGCTACACAAAGGTTTCTATGCACAATTCATGGTTGCCTAGGCTCTTCCATATGTGGGATTCATCAAGAAAATGCCTCATAGAAATACCGACAGGTTGAACTGAATGAGATAAATCCACATGGGAGCTTCATCATTTTAAACCTAGCACATTAGACTAGTACAAAATAAACACACAGAAGGAAAAAGCCCAAGGAACAGAACAAGAACCAGAGATCCACACACTATGTAATTCCAGTATAAACCTAACAATGAAAGATATTATATACATGCAGAGGCCTTGTAAGGTTAAAGTGAAAGAAAGGGAAAATTAAAAATACATAGATTTTTGCCCAGTGGCTGGTTTGCCACATTTGAAGCCAACTCCATAAGCAAGTTCTTTGATGCTCATCATCTTCTTTGAGGTAGGCTGGGTGTTAATTTGTCTTGTTGTCAACGAATCTTAGAATAATGAAAACATCTTTAAATGCCATATTCTGTATGTCTCTGAGGCTTTTGAGGACCTTATTTAACTATTTTACCTTATAAATCTATAGAATTATACCTATCTTTTAGACCTAGGATATATATTCCTGTGATAAAATTGGACTAGTATTTGACATGACCATGATTTGTTCAACTAACAATTAGCTTGTGTCACTTAATTATCCCAAGTAGGCTGCAGCACCACTTTCAATGTATTATAATTAAACCTTGTATTATAATTGAGTTGGAGTATATGAATATATACACTCATAAGAGTATATGTATATATACATATATTATAATGTGTGTGAAGAATAATCTTAGATTTGAATTCTATACCAATGTGTCAGAATTACACTTATTTTTCATCAATATATTAAATTTTATACTGATGAATTAAAAATAACCTTAATTGGAAGTAACAATTAAGGCCTTGACCTGAGGAGTAGATTCAATAATCTACCATTTGTTCTATACACCCTCTATATTTCTATATCCCCATATTTTTCTTTTCAGCTATTATCTCCTTACCTACAAAAGAAAGATAAAGGAAAAGAGAGACATCCCTGAGTCCAACCTAATTTTCTTTACGTATAAAACCAATGACAACTTATAACCAATACCCAATGAAAATAAGCATCTGAACTCTGCCAAAACAAGTTATTCAAGTCCTCAATATTTCCTGACTCACAAATAAGTCTGTTATATATATTGGGCCAGAAGGCAGAAGATGATGCTCCAATGTTTTAGAGAATATTGGGTGACTGTTCAGGCAGTAAAACGTCTCAGTCATTTCTTCATTTTGGAAGGTGCTAACCTGCACTTCTGGTTCACTCAGCTAATTAAGTTTTATTCCTCCTCAAATCTCTGATGGGGTTGAAGACCAGATAGTTTACTCGTACAAGTAAGCTTAGCTGGTTAAGGGATACGATGTTTTTAGATCAACATAGATGTTTTAAGTTAATAGAGATGAGATATGATAGATATTGATTTTTATTCAGAAATTTAGACCCAACAAGATAGGAAAGATGTTTATGTCACGTTTGCCAAATACAAATAGCCAAATCACTGTGAATGTACCATAGTCTCATGGTTGTCTTGTGGTTCTTCTAGCTGTACATAGTTTATTTTATTCATTTGTAATAGTGGAAATGTATATGTTAAGAAAAGAAACAATAAGTAAGAAAAACTATCCAAAATAGATATAAAAATGTAATATATATGTATATATGTGTGTGAGTGTGTGTGTGTGTGTGTGTGTGTGTGTGTGTGTGTGTGTAGTTTCCAGTTTTGTGTTGTCATGTGTGTGTCTATGTAGTATGCATATATGCATGTATGTATGTATATATGTATTTATGTGTGTATATGTATATATATGTATGTATGTATGTATTTCTTCTGTTATTTCTTTGTCTTTTATTTGTTTGTTTGCTGGTTTGTTGTTTAAGCAGAGAGAAAGAGAAGGCCTAAAGTTGAATGGATGAAGAAATGGAGAAATCTGGAAAGAGGGAAAGAAAATTGTGATCAGAACATTTTGTATTAAAAAAAAAATCTATTGTCATTTTAAAAATAAATTTAATAAATATGACAGCTTTCCATCAAGAAGACCAAAAATGAGTCCACAATAGACTTTTGATGATATTTTTGATGTTGAGTGATTTGCCTAATTTCCTAATTTCAAGATTTTTTTGTTTATTTGTTTGTTTAAAATTGAACTATAATTTCTAGATAGTTTTTGAAAATCTAATCAAATTATATAAAGATTGTTTTTATAGAAATGTTTCATTCAGGCTCCAAAAATAACTTTAGTAATAGTGTCATTTTTCTTTCAAATTGATTTACCTCTTCTCTTTGAAAAGGATATTCATAGTAGTTGTCATTTTAAAATTTACAATTTGTTCAAATGATTGTGAACTTTTAGCTTTAACTTCAGTCGTCTTTATAAAATGTTTATTATTTACAAATGAAACATATGGTTCAGATATTGTGTAGTTGGCACTAATTCATGTGGCTAGCAAATGTGAAATATAATATTAGAGCACATATGAAGACATGTATTCTCTTAAACACAGACCAAATAGCCTGTATTTGAAATAAACACTGAGACAGAAAGAGTAAAACACAAACAAATAACCAAACAAAGATATTTGTTTTTAGAAAAAAAAAAAAAGACCTGATACAACCTTGAGATAAAGAACCTTTAAAGATTTTTCTTTTTACATTATTTGGAAACATTTCTGCTTGTATATTTTATGCTTTTCATTTCAACCTATAACCCACACTTCAGTCACTTTTACAGTTTCTAAGAATAGGTGGTGTAGAGATATTTGAAACATCACATCCTTAATTCCTGAAGCAATTGTCCTTCTAGACAGCTCTGAATGTCACTACATTTGTAAGAAAGGACATTATTATTTTACCACCATCCCTTAATATTTTAATCTTTGAACATACGGACATTTTCTTCATCTTTGTGGGTATTTGAAAATACCTCATTGAATGCTTAATAATTTTATATTTAGTAATTTATTTAATTAATTTGGACAATAAATAATTTTTTGCACTTGAGATTATATGGAGTATCCTAAAAATAAAAAATAAATAGCAATGTAAATAAATGTGGATGCACCTGAAATTTTGCTCAAAAAGAGTATATGCCCAGTCTACATGGGTCAGCATAAATGTGGATAGGATGTTATAGAGATAATGCGATACACACGTAAGAGTGTGAACCACAGAAGTTGTAAGTATGAGCACCGTTGTAGGAGAGGTTATCTTTGAAGGTTTCTGTGACAAATGAGGGTTGTTGAACAATAGACAATAACATCATATAATGGGTAAAGTGTATTATATCAGGCAATCTACCTTAAAAAATTATTTTTAGTGTGCAATTTCTCAGTAGTCTTATATTTTAAGCCTTCTAAATAATAAAGCATATTTATGAGATACTGTTTTGTGGGTTGATATTTACATATAGCATGCATTGACCAATTATTTTAGTCAAATACCTCTTTCCTGAAGCACTTATCATTTATTTGGGCTGGAAAACTTCAAAGATCTCTATTTTTAAAGTTTATATAACAAATGACTTTAGACTATAGTCTCTTAATGTCAGTAAAAGATTAGAATTTATTTATAATATATTACAATATACTGGTTCTATGTTACAGTTTTTAACATTTTTCCTTTGCTTCTTCATTTTCTTTTACTTTTCTTGAGTTGGTCATTCACTTGATACACTGTCCAATAAAATTTGACATTCTTGTGAGAGTTTTATCATTTCTAAATCTAAATATCATTTCTAAATTCTTTCCATTATTTCTTTTCTACCTCTGACTATGTTAAGTCTGACGTATGTAATGCAACTTTGAGAAAACCTTACCGCTTATTAGGAAGCATTATTATCATACAGAAAAATAGATTTTAGGATTTCTAATTTAAAATTTTAAAAGGTTTTCACTTTATACTATTGTAAGAGTGTTTGGCTATCATGAGTACCTTGTGAGTACAGAGATCACAGAGACCACAGGAGGACAATAGATCTTCTGGAACTGGAGTTAACAGCTTGTTGTGAGTAGTCAAACCATTTGGAAGCTTGGTATAAAGCCCAGAGCTAAGAAGCAATGTTATTAGTTATGGTTTTTGAAAGAGATATGTAAATTTATAACTGTACTATACGGGCTTACACGATACAGCCAGGTAGTTCAACAGCATCTGTATCATCCTGGGAAGGCCTACAATCTTGTAGTTGATCAGTCCTTAACACTGCATATCTCAACAATCCCAATCCGGTGCTTGCATCCAGGAATATTCCTATTGAACTGCTAATTTCAAGTCTATGATCAAACCCTGAAGAAATCACTTCAAAAATAGGTAAAAAGTGCCACAACAAGAGAGTAAATAGGCTTGCAAGCATGGCCAGGCAGGCACAACAGACCTCATGTTCAGTCTGCTATACCACATTTAGCAAGGTGTGGTAGGTCATAACACTGGAGGAGTGGAGACAGGAGAACCAGAAGTTCAAGGTGATCTTCAGCTATATCTTGTATTGAAACAAAACAAAACAAAACAAAAAGGACAAAGAGAAAAGCAATGTCTGGGAAAACTTATCAAATGAAGGATTCATCCAAAAATAAGATATGTTAGGATTTCAAACCAGAAGTAAAAATTTCCTCATTTAGGATAGTGTTACAGTAAGAGGCAGTTGCAGAAGTGCACTGCTGAAAATTCTTTTCTTTAAGGAAATTGTTCAAGAAGGAAACCTACATTCTTGGATGAGCTCAGCTTTACTTTAAAGACAAGCTAGGAAGAGATTTCTGAATGAGTAGAGCTTGCAGTCTACCAGATCATAGCTGACAAGTAGAAATAGTCCTGGGGGTGTTGTAAGTGCTTGACCTTGGTTGACCTTGAGCTACAGCACTATGGTAATCACACAAAATTTCTCAGGAAACTTAATTTCCACAGTATTTTTTTTTGGAGGGGAGGGGAGTAATGTTAGGACACTGTGAGGTTAATACAGACAGTAGCCTGTCTCCCATATGTCCAGTTTTCATAACTGCTAATACATGCAGAAGATAACAATTACTACAAATAGAAGACTGAAAAAGGACCAAAGACACATAAATATAGAAAGAAAACTAACTCAGAGGTTATTAGGCAGATCAGTTTGAAGCTACAGTGTCAGAGTTGAGGCTAAAAGTCAAAGTAACTCCACAATGTAAAAGACTTTGAAACAAACTTTAAGTCATTGCAACCTGAAAAACTAATAATGAGTTTTTGAATTATTCGTTCATACTATCAATTAATTTTTTAAAATTAAAGCTATTCAGAAATGTTTTGAAATTGTTAAGTATCAATATTAGAAAGAAAAGAAATAACTACTGCCAACTTCAATCAAAGGAGGTGACAGATGTCAACAGTTTGGGAAAATGAGGAAGTAAGCGCCCCACAGACCAGTCTTTATTACCATATGTAGGATTTAGTATGTATTTATTTATTAAAGTATTGAGTCATTATTATAATAACTAAAGTTTGTAAAAGTAAAAAGATGAAAATAAATGGAAATTAGACTAACCTTCTATATAAATAAATTTGTTCAGTATGAAAGAAAACTTGAAAATAACCAGTTAGAAGAAGAAATACCCTGGATCTTTATTTCCTGAGTGATCCCTGTCATCCAGGCCTTTGACAGGCCAGCATAGGCAGCTAATGCTATTTTAGACTTCATTATTTTAAATATAGCAGAAAGATCAAGAAAGTACAGTCTCTCTGGGCACTGGTCAGAATACCTGGTATACTAAGTACAGTGTTTCCTCTAAAACAACTATATGTATTTTTACCAAGTAATATGTGTGACAAGATTGTTGGACTCTCGGCAAAGGAACCTTGCAGATTAATTGGAAAAGAGATAATTCAAAGGTGATTGCACATCATCTTAAAAATTGTCCAATAGAAACACAGATACAGCTGTCTACTGAAGCATTCTTCAGATGCAGGGCACAGTCTAATGGAAATAACATAGTTCTGATACTTTACAGATTTGAGACATTACATATGTCTTATTCTGTTCTTATTTCCTTCTTCATTCTCCTGATTCTTTATTCTCCTATGACTGACTTAAATTTCATTCTGGATGACTACTGTGAATTATATATGGACTTATCCTAACAAATGTAACATTTAGTTATTACAAATTATCAAATAATGAAAACTACTGAACATATGCTATTCCTCAAAGCTGGGTCAAAGTAGTATACATTTATATTTTCATATATATATTTATCTAAAGACTATATTTTACAATAATCATGTTCCTATTAATTTTCTTACTTATTTATCAGTTTATTATTAACTATTTTACTTTTTTCTAACTTTAAAGAAAAAAGTGGTTTTATATTTAATTTGACCTATCACTTATGGACTTGAATTTTTTTCATGTTTATAAAATCATTGTTTGTTTTCTTTGTATACATTTTGATCATATATTTTGCCCAATTCTCTAATAATTTTAGATATATTTTATCATGTAATTGATAATATATGTCAGTTTGTAAGGGTGTTTAAGTCCAAGGCTGATGACATGAGGTTAGTTCCTGGAATCCGCATAGTAGAAGGACAGAATAAACTCTTATAAGTTGTTCTCTGACCTCCACACACAGTCTGTGTAACACACACACATACACGCACACACACACAGGCACAGGCACATGAGCATGCATACACATAAGATAAATAAATGCATTTAAAGCTCTCATTGCCAACATTCTCAAAAACATTAACATATTTACATTCACTGGAAGACATTTTGATGATATATTTATGCATCTCCAAACAATTTAGTTTCTATTTTATAGAGTATAGGACTTGGGATCATATTAAGAAAGATAATACTGATTGGAGACAACCAACCAAGGTGAGGTTCTTCCAGAGCCTTCCCTGTGCCAGGTCTCAGGCTCAGTTCTGCTTGCAGTTCCAGATGCAAGCAGCCATCAGGGGACTACCAATAGCAATGAGTTATGTTTGATGACCTCCACATTGAGTTTCACACATTAACAGTAGGAGACTTTAACATCCCACTTTCCCCAGTTGATAGTTCATTTAGACAGAAAATAAAGAAATAATGAAACTAACTGAGGTTATGGGTCAAATGGAGAGAATATATAGCTACAGAACATTTCACCACTTCTTCTCATCATCACATAGAACCTTCCCGAAAATTGACTCTATACTTGATCACAAAGCAGGCCTCATTTAACCCCTTGAGTCTTATCAGACCACCATGAGCTCAACCACAACAGAAACTAAACAGCTATATAATCAATGACCACTTTGTCAGGAAAGAGAGAATTAATAACTTTCTAGAATTCAATGAAAATTAAAGCACAACATACCCAAACTTATGAGACACAAGGAAAACAGTGATAAGGGGAAATTTCATAGCACTAAGCACCTTCATATAGAAATTAGAGATCACATACTGGCATAGCCATAGGAACAGGCAAAGTCATAAAGCCAAAACAGCTGTTTGACAAGGCTCCAACAAAGCTGAGCCTAGTGATACAATTGCTGTGGTACAGTCCCCCACTTCCTGGCCTTGATCTCTATGTGTTGAATGTCTGGGGGCTTTTATTGTTTGTATACCTTGAGGATATTGAATTGATGAATTTTTCTTATGAATCACTTATGCCTTTTCCCTAGAATACTGCTTCTAAAATTTCCCAGGAATGTTCTGACAGCACTGCCCCTTCCACTTTTATGGAGATATCCTTATCTTGTCCTACTCAAAGATAGTCATTATGGCCCGGATATTATGGCTCAAATAATTATGCCATAGACCTCCTTATGACGTTCTGACTCAAAGATACTCTTTGGCACATCTGCCCCTGGATGCTCCTTATTCAAGAACAAGAAAATCAAAACAAAGTAAACTCATAAAGTTAAACAATATTCAGTAAACTAGAGAAGGTGACAACAGATCAAACTAAAATCTTCTTTCTTGTACAAAGAAAGTTTTTGATAAATGATAAAGAGTAAAATATGAAAACAAATCAAATCATAGTGCTACTTTAATTTAAATTCTCTCCCAAATGGAGTCTGTTTTTGTAAGGAGTTGAAAACATGGTTCTTCCTTAACACTGTTGCCTTATCAATAGCTTCATTGTTGATTATGGAATGTTGTTAAAACAAAATGAAACAAATCGGAAATAGGTATTAAAATAATAGCAATCACACACACACAATGTTAGACTTTTAGCTAACTGATCAATCTCTTCTACATTCAGTTTTCTCTCTTTGTGTTGTGTTTGCTGTTAGGCAGAGTCGATTACGGGCCATCACCTACACATTCAGGAATGAAAAGCTGAGTTCAGTTTAAAGGACTGAAAATACTCATTTATAGTTATGCATGTATTTGTCTGATATAAGTCTCTCCAGAAAAACATTTTTTATTTTTTATTTATTTATTTATTTTATTTATATATATATATATATATATATATTATTAATTTATTCTTGTTACATCTCTATGGTTATCCCATCCCTTGTATCCTCCCATTCTCCGCTCCCTCCCATTTTCCCCTTATTCCCCTCCCCTATGACTGTTCCTCAGAGGGATTACCTCCCCCCTGCATATGCTCATAGGGTATCAAGTCTCTTCTCAGTGACCTGCTGTCCTTCCTCTGAGTGCCACTAGGTCTCCCCCTCCACGGGACATAGTCAAATGTGAGGCACCAGAGTACAAGAGAAAGTCATATCCCTCTCTCCACTCAAGTGTGGAGACTGTCCTGTCCATGGGCTAGATCTGGGTAGGGGTTTAAATTTTACCGCCTGTATTGTCCTTGGCTAGTGCCTTAGTTTGAGCAGGACCCCTTGGCCCAAATCTGCCTATCATAACGTTCTACTTGTAGGTTTCTAGGATCCACTGGATCCTTCTACATTGCTATTCTCACATGGTTTTCTCATCTAGAGTCCCAATAGGATGTCCTCCCCTCTGTCCCAGTTTCCTGGTATGGGAAGGCTTTCGTGGGACATGCCCATTGGGCTATTATGCAGATATAAGTGAGTATATACCATCTGAGTCTTTCTGCTTCTGGGTTAACTCACTCATTATGATCATTTCTAGCTCAATCCATTTATCCACAAATTTCGGGAATTCCTTGTTTTTAATAGCTGAGTAGTATTCCATAGTGTATATGTACCACAGTTTCTTTATCCATTCTTCTACTGAGGGACATTTAGGCTGTTTCCATGATCCGGCTATTATGAATAAGGCTGCTATGAACATGGTTGAGGAAAACCTCCAGAAAAACTTAAAAGGAAACAATCAATATATTTGTGTGGTTATGTGTGTCTCTGAATTCCACACTTCTTTCTTATGCTTTTTCTTTACTATATTTCTTCTGTTTGTTTGTTTGTTGTTTTTTTTATCCTACACCAGTATGCTTTTATTCAATCTTATCTTGTATTACCTTGTTAATACTTTTTAGAAGCCTGTTTTTACTCTAACGAAATAGAGAAAGGGTATGCATTTTGGAGGAATTCAAATAGGGAGGATCTAGAAGAAGGAATTGAAAGGAGAAAAAGTGTAATCAAAATATATTGTATGAAAAAAACTATTTTCATCACTTTTTGAGATTTCATAAATGGTTCTGTATTTACATCACTTAGATCCATATCGCTGCTCCCTTTAGTCCTTTCTGCATCTGACCCAGACACAATCTCAAATTATAAAGTGTTCTTCTTTATTACTGTTATCTTCATAATTTCTTATTTATTATGTGTAACTAGATAGATGGTAGATTGTAGATAAATGATATAAATTAGATCAATAGATGGCACATAGATAGATGAAAGATGACAGGTAAATATATGATATATGACATAGATAGCTAGATAGGTAGATAGATAGATAGATAGATAGATAGATAGATAGGTAGATAGATCTTGCTGCGTTCATTTAGTGTTCCTTCTATGCATTTGTGTTTAGTATGTGGCTTGTTTAACAACAAATAATAGTCCTTTTTATTTATAATTTTCTATGTTTACTCTATGTTATAGAATCACTTCTGAATATTAATAACTAGGATACACAAGCGAGAAAGATCATTTGTCTATCTGGGTCTTGGTTACCTCCTCAGTACAATGTTTTCTAGTTTTATTCATTTACTTTCAGATTTAAAGATTATATTATTCTTTACATGTGAAAAGAATTTCATAGTATATATGATGTAACATACTTTCAAAATTCATTCATCATTTACTGGACACTGGAATTGTTTCCAATCCTAGTTATTATGGAAAGTGTGGCAATGATTGTGGTTGAACAAGGATTTGTGGAATAGAATAGTGAGTCCCAGGCAAATTCTTTAGGTCATTGTCTAACTCTTCCTAAATGACATTGAAAATTTTTTATTTTTATTTTTATTTTTTTTTAATTTTTAATTTTTTATTAATTTATTCTTGTTACATCTCAATGGTTATCCCATACCTTGTATCCTCCCATTCTTCCCTCCCTCCCCTTTTCCCCTTATTCCCCTCCCCTATGACTGTTCCTGGAAGGGATTACCTCCCCCTGTATATGCTCATAGGGTATCAAGTCTCTTCTTGATAACCTGCTGTCCTTCCTCTGAGTGCTACCAGGTCTCCCCCTCCAGGGGACATGGTCAAATGTGAGGCACCAGAGTGCGTGAGAAAGTCATATCCCACTCTCCACCCAAGTATGTAGACTGTTCTGACCATTGGCTAGATCTGGGTAGGGGTTTAAAGTTTACCATCTGTATTGTCCTTGGCTGGTGGGTTAGTTTGAGCGGGACACCTGGGCCCAAATCTGCATAACATAATGTTCTACTTGTAGGTTTCTAGGACCCTCTGGATCTTCTACCAGAACATGGAAACAGCCTAAATGTCCCTCAGTAGAAGAATGGATAAAGAAACTGTGGTACATAAACACTATGGAATACTACTCAGATTAAAAACAAGGAATTCCCAAAATTTGTGGATAAATGGATTGAGCTAGAAATGATCATAATGAGTGAGTTAACCCAGAAGCAGAAAGACTCAAATGGTATATACTCACATAATCAAGTAATTTCATTATGCTAAAAATAAAGAGCAAAGGATCTTTTAAAAAGCATACTAAAATCTTATTTTCTGACCATTGGCTAGATCTGGGTAGGGATTTAAAGTTTACCGCCTGTATTGTCCTTGGCTGTTGCCTTAGTTTGAGCAGGACCCCTTGGCCAAAATCTGCCTATCATAATGTTCTACTTGTAGGTTTCTAGGACCCACTGGATCCTTCTACATTGCTATTCTCACATGGTTCTCTCATCTAGAGTCCCAATAGGGTGTCCTCCTCTCTGACCCAGTTTCCTGGTAAGTGAAGCCAAATCCATTCAATTGAAAATTTTTTATACCAGAATACTTCAGTCTTAAATTTTGTGACTTGTCATATATTAAGCAAAACTGAACCAACTGAGAAATAAATCCAAATAAATATACGATGAAAACCTAAACCTAGATAAATATATATTTATTCATGTGTAGACTTGTATATATATATATATATCAATAAGAGCTCATTACCTCCTTTGTTCATGGAGATTCTGCATGTGAATTGTAATATATACATACCTTATTTGCTACAAGTGAAAATCAGTAAACTTCTTTTTTCATTATATATTATGCCTGAGCTTATTATCAGGTTTCCACTGGTCAAGAGTTGAGGCCAGTGTGATCACTCAACAGATGCCATTGAATACCATTGATTCCAGAGTGTAGCCTAAATTACATATCATATTAATAAGATTTTTCATATTTCACTCATCTTGAACATTTGCTACAGCAGTTCATGTGTTAAGTTTGCTTTCAGAATCCTCATCAGAATAGTTTTGCACCGTCTGGATCATTACTTTGATGCTCAACAGAAATATAACTACAGTGGTTTTAAGAAAAATAAACTCAGTGAACTTTGAAAACAACTGTTCTACAGTATTAATGGCAATACTGTATTAATGACTGATAGGTGCTGAAGAAACCAGTTTGGAAAACAAAGGCTCATGTGATTCAAAAAGCTTATGGTACAAGTGGAAACAAAGTATCTAAAGTGTTCTACCTGCTACAATGTTGCTTAGAGCTACTATGTTTAAATCCTATTCTGACAAGGAGTGATTTTTCAGTTTGATGGAAAATGATTACATGGATTGTGGAAGTATTGCAAGATGAACTGGGTACGAGCCTAGCAGTTCTTACAGCCAGAAATGAACAAGCTACTACTTCAGCTATTAATCTTGGTTAATTTAATGTGTTTATGTATTATTATTCTCTTCCTATTTGCATGCCTAAATTTCTTCTTGGGTTGCATCTATGTTTTTTTTTCCTTTGATCTTTGTGGTCTCCAAGTTTTCAATGTTTGATATTTTAATTATTATATGTCATAGTTACTGTTGTAGTTCATTCTTCTTCATACAAATCATAATGTTACCTTAAATGTTGTTAAAGTCATCTTCCTTCTGCATTGTAACCTAAGAGCATTTATATTATAGTGACATTAATGATACAGGTTCAAAACATGCATTCAGGAAACGTTGGCTCTGGTTACAGAGCTGCCATGCTCCCCAAATACTAAGTCTTGCTGTTTCTTTATTAAGAATAAAGTAAAACTCATAAATACATTTTACTTATTCTTCTACAGGCCATAGTTGAGAATATTTTAAATTGGAAACATTAATCTGATCTTTTAAAAGAATATATAAATAAGTACAGATATATACATTCTTACAAATTTAGACATACATGTAATCTTGCAAACAAGTCATTTGAGAGGGAATAGGAAAAATGTTTGTAGAATTAAGATATTTTTTAGGGACATTTTCTGCTACTTGCCCTATATCCCAAATAATGACACAGAGACCTATCAGATGTATTCAACAAGCTTTAAGTTTTATAATTAGGCAGATATTCGTCTATTCTACCAAATTTTAACAGGCTGGGGCTCCCTCACAGCCATGTGCACTTTTACTTGCCGTCTTAGTCTTTCCACGGCCTTCTTCTGTAACTCTCTATCCTCTTGGAACTCCCCTTGTTCTTCCTCATGGCAACTTCTCATGGTGACTTCTTCTTCTCCCTCTCTTCTTTCGTCCCTCCCAGAGACCACATAACTGAGAAAGGAAGTCTAGCCTTCTTGTCTTCTTTGGCCAGTCATTGCCTGTTCAGTTTTTACTAACCAATCAGAGACAACTGGAGAGCATTGCTTACACAACATTGATACAAGACATTATTAATAGAAATGACAATGCCCACATCTAGACTGTAACCAAATATCAGGGCACAGAAATCAACATCTGAATACAGAGTGCACAAGACCATGTCCCAGAATTTTGGAGGGTGAGGCAGGAGACTGAGGTTATCCTTGACCACATAAATGCATGGAAAGGCTGAGTTATAAGGAACTACACTCAAAAATAGAAAGTAAAAAATATATATATATATAGACTTCAAAACAATATAACAAAGCCTTGGGATATAATTAGTTTTCAAAAATGTGAGTGATGAGGTGAAACATACCACATGGTCAAGTATCAAATAGCAAAAGTTAAGAAAACCATCATCGTCAACTTAAGGAAGACAAAAAAAAAAAAAAAAAAAAAAAAAAATCATTGCACAGTTGTATTTGTTATGTGGCAGAAACTCATTTGTTATGACAGAACAACTCTGTGATGAAAACAATATGGGTAACAATAAAGAAAATTGAGTTTTGGAGTTATAATGCTAACAATATAAATATATTAGATTAAGACTGAGATAGAGTTTGGGAGTACCATGGACTTGAAAGACATTTGGAAATTCATTGGTTGCTATGGATGTAAAAAAATAAAGAATCAAAGTAAAGTCAGTTTCTCCTTTAAACAGGATTGTCAATGGTGATATCTCCAGTCAAAACACTTATCAGGAACAAATAATAAAAATAACAGTAGGGGGTTAAGAAGGCAGGCTAGTTGCATGCACACAGCTATGGAACCAATCCTTATGCCCCCTAAATGAAGATGAAAAGGTTATGGTGACTATACAATATTGATTGCATAGTTTCCAAGGGAAATAGAAATATAGATATTTAAAACTAGTAAAATAAGTATGTCTTTGGTATTAAATTAGTTTAAGGGAATGAAAAGATTATGTTTAACCATTATCATTCTACATTATTTTCAGTTATTTTGAAAGTTATAGTTAATGCAATGTAAGCACTAAAATAAGTAAGTTAAACTGATATTTTCAGACATGCTGGTGGGGACCCCCAAAAGAAAGTAAAGTTCTGGAAAAAAAAGCCAAACCAAGAAATGTGTTTTGTGTATTAGTCAAAGAAACACTGTTTATGTAAAAGTAATCTGTTTTGGGCTAGGCAAAGTGAATTTTAATGTCACTGTTAGATACAGAAGTTGAAGCCGGGTGTGCTGGCTCACACCTTTAATCCCAGCACCCACATATAGCATGAAGTTTGCGGAGCATAAGGTTGGTTTGGGCAAGATCATTTGTACAGACCCATTGCTGTGTTAATTTTCATTTTTGGAGAGAAGAGTTACTTTCTCATTTTAATATAAGAAGGGTCTCTTCTCCATGTATTTTTTTTTACCTCAATATGAGCACAAGAGAACAAACTTGCCCTTTTCTATATGTGTTATTTGTCAAGTACTCTCGGCCCAATGTAGTCAAAATAAAATTTTCATATATTTTTGGGAGTATTCAAAACACTTCTAACTGCGGCCAGAATAAACTTTCAAGTAAAACATAATGCATATGAAAGACTAATTGGTAAAGGTAAAATCCTGAGTAGAAGCATCATTATGTAATTTGTTACAGAAGAATCTCATAAAGATCTAACCACAGAATCATCAAAATATTGTAAGAGGAGAGTGATATAGTATCACAAAACCTGCAAAGGCCAGGAACTAAAATGACTGGTATGATGTTGGAAAGATGAGGAAAACAATACGCATATTCATATAAACATCAGCAAGCCAATTAATATCCCTACTCAGGGTTGATAGCTGCTTATCTTCCTTCCATCTTTGCACTCCTGACTGCACAAAGGCCTGCTTACTCAATCCTGAAATAAAACACACATCAGATTTTCTTGGAGCATTGTAAACATGTTCAAAGGCAGTCCAGAGTGAGGATGTGTTTCGGTGCAAATTGCTTTTTAATATTCCTAGACATATAAACCTCCTGTCAGCCGTCCTCCTCACACAACTTCAGATTAACCTAATGATCTGACTATAACAAATTGTCAAACTGCATTTTGTTGCCAAATGTTTTACAGTTAAGCCATTGCTTTCTCCTTGCCTCTTTTCCTTCAGCCAAATGATACGCTGCACAGTTCTGTGGTACAGTAAAAAGTGATACACAAGGGTTTGGAATGAATGTAACAGTGTGCACAGCAAGACAAATACCATTAATTATTTCCAGTTCAGCCTACAGTGCATATTTTGTATTTAGTAGTAGAATTATAGCTTTACTGAAAAAGAAACATAATATAATGAGATTGATTTTATTGTTGCATTGCCTACCATTCAAACAATAATATTTGTTAGTATACCAAGATAATTTCCAATAATAAACATTGGCTGATGTTTCCCTGTTCAAGAAGTGTTTTATATCTTCTAATTTCATTGTTAGATGAACAAGTTATAATTATGTAGTAATAACATTTGTCTTCTGTGTACCTTGAGTATCATTTTTAACTAAGATTTAAGTGGCACTTGATTATTACAAGAATATAGTGTCGGTCCTCAGAGAAGAAGTGAAGCCAAAGGCACATTGCCACAGTTACAATAAAGCACTGACAATGGCAGTCATTTGACTTTTTTGGAGTCTATATTTCAAGATTTGTTCATTTTCAGAATTGCTACAGCCATCTAATTATACAATGTTTCAATTCAGCATGTAATACATAATATTGAATATGTAATCCCATTCAGCTTTTACTACTTGGTTTTCAATTTTTTAATATTTGAATGCTGTTAAATTAATTATCAATACATATCCTCATAATATGCATATTACCTATTTAAAATCATACCCAGTTTTTATTTAATTAAAATTAATGAATAAACTATTTTCCAATACCTAGAAGATCTCAAGGACTAATTAAAGTATAGGTTTTTATCAATACAGCTTGTGCTAAGAAATGAAATAGGAGGTTTTCCAAGATGGTATCACCTATCACACACTCTATCTGATCTACACATGGAGACCAAGACCAGACAGATCACAGGCAGGTCTGACCTCACCCGTCAACCAACAGCCCAAGGAGGACCTGAACTCACTTCACAGACTCTGGACTGGAAACCACCTGTGTCCTCTAGAGCCAGAAATTGGTGTGTGGGACAGTGGAAAACCGGAACTCCTAGACTGGGAAAGTCTCAGGGAAATGGATAAATCTGTCCTGAGACACCACCCCACCCCATGCCAGTCTACAGAGTGCCACAGGGGCTGCAGACAAGCCCAGGCGGCTGTGAACATGTTGCCCAGCCTTAGAATGTGAGGTCTGAATGGGACCAGACCTGAAGCAGGCTGCCAGCGGCACCAGACTGAGCCTGCAAAATGGGCAGATAGAACTGACCTAGCTAGTCCCCATGGCCCGGCAGGGACTCCCATGCTCTTGGGAGAAGCTGGACAGCACTAAAAGGCCTGGATGCTGGTCTGAACAGAAGCCAAAACTCAGTGGGATTTGTCCAGGCAGGAACCTGACTACAGGGCCTCAGGGAAGCCCAGGTGGCTATGAACACACTGCCCATCCACAGCATGTGGTCTGCATGGGACCAGCCTGGAGCCATGCTACTGGCTGCAGCAGACCAAGGCTGCAATATTGGGTAGATAAAGCCCAGTCTGGCTAGCCTACATGGCCCGGCAGGGTCTCTCATGCACTTGGGAGAGACTGGACAGCTCTAAGTGGTTGGGTCAGAAAATTAAACAGTGGTCCAAATACAGCTGGTGTGAATCATCTCAGTAGGGTGAACGGAACCAGGCAGAAGCCTACTTATACTGACCCAGTTGGAAGCCTAAGGTGTAGAGCAAAGTCTCCTGGAGCAGAAACCAGGTCACGTGCTTGTTCCAGGTAAGGATTCTCTGATCTCCACAAGCAAGGGCAAGTGACCTATAATCATTTACCAACTATCCACTCTCAAAGACCAGTGAAAGACACCAGAAGCTACCTGCCAACATCAGAGACAGCAAAATGAATAAAGGACAGTGTATGAACATAAACAACAAAACCTAAAACAATTCGGAATCTCCAGATCCCAGCCATTCCAAAGAAAGAAACCCTGAGAATTCAAATACAATAGAAAGACAGGATAGTGACCTCAAATCCTTGGTAATGAAGAATAAAATCCATAAACAAGTGCAGGAAGATGCAACCAAACAAGTTGAAGAGATAAAAGACACCTATAGAGAGTCGCTGGAAGAAATTCAGGAAAATACAAACAAACATATGAAGGAAATCTATAAGAAGAAATTCAGGAAAATACAAACAAACATATGAAGGAAATCTATAAGAAGAAATTCAGGAAAATACAAACAAACACATGAAGGAAATCTATAAAACAGTTCAAGATCCAAAGATGAAAATGGAAAAAATGATAAAGGCATAGATAGAAGAAAAGCGGCGATGAGAGACCTTAGAGAACAAATCAAGCAACACAGAGGTGCATTTCTCTAACAGAATCTAGGAAATGGGCGAACAAATCTCAGGACTAGATGATTCAACCTTAGAACTCAAAGCAACCATCAAAGAAAAGGGTAAATCTGAGAAATTCCTGACACAAAACATCCAAGAAATAAGGGATACCGTGAAAAGACGAGACCTGAGAACAATAGGCATTGAGGAAAAAGAAGACACTATACTCCAAGGCCCAGAAAATACCCTCAAAAATCATAGAAGAAAATTTCCCCAATTTAAAGAAGGAGATGGATATAAACATACAAGAGGCATACAGAACACCAAATAGAATAGAAAAGAAAATATTTCCACCATATAATGATAAAAACACAAAATATACAGGACAAAGAAAATATATTAAAAGCAGCAAGAGCAAATATCCAAGTAATATATAATGGCAAACCTATCAGATTTACACCCCACTTCTCAGCAGAGACCATAAAAGCCAGAAGGGCTTGGACAGAGATCCTGCAAACACTAAGAGACCACAGATGCCAGGCCAGACTGCTGTACCCAACAAAACTATTAATAAACATTGATGGAGAAAACAAGATATTCCATGACAAAGAAAGAAAAAAAAATTCAAACAGTACCTATCCACATGTCTAACCTTACAGAAGTTACTAGAAGGAAACACCTCCAAACCAAAGTGATGAGCTACAACCAAAATTACATGGGAAATACATAACTATACTATCGCAAAAAAATATAACTATACAAACACTCTATTGCAACCAACATCAAAAACAAGGGACTGAAAAGTAATTGGTCATTAATATCCCTCAACATCAATGGTCTCATTTCTCCAAAAGCAAAACACAGACTAACTGAATGGATGCATAAACAAGACCCAACATTCTTCTACATTCAAGAAACGCATTTCAGCCACAAGGATAGACATTACCTCAGAGTAAAAGGATAGAAAATGGTATTACAAGAAAATGGACACAAGAAGCAAGCTGATGTAGCCATTTTAATATCTAATAAAATAGACTTCCAAGTATATTAATCAAAAGAGATGAAGATTGTCACTTCATACTCATCAAAGGTAAAGTTAATCAAGATGGCATCACAATTCTAAATATCTACGTTTTCAATAAAAGAGTACCCACATTTGTAAAAGAACTATTATCAAAGCTTAAACCACACATTAATCCACACACATTAATAGTGGGAGCCTTCAACACCCCACCTTCACCAAAGGATAGGTCAGTGAAATAGAAACTAAAATGAGAAATAAGGACATTAACCAATATCATGAATCAAATGGATCTAAGAAATATCTACATAACTTTTCACCCAAACACAAAGGAGTATAACTTCTTCTCAGCACCCCATGGAACCTTCTCCAAAATTGATCACATAGTAGGTCACAAAACAAGCCTCAAAAGATTCAATGAGATTGAAATAATACCTTGTATCCTATCAGATCACCCACCTTTTTCTAAACCTGGACTTTAACAAAAACAGAAATAATAAAAAGCCTACATACACATGGAAACTAAACAATTCTTTACTAAGTGACTCCTGGGTCAGGGAAGAAATAAAGAAAGAAATAAAGGACTTCTTGAAATTGAATGAAAATGAAAGAACAACATAGCCACATCTGTGAGACTCATTGAAAGTGGTGCTAAGAGGAAAATTCCCTAAGCCCCACAAACACCCAACAAAAAATAAGTTCAGACTAATTTCTCTTATAAACTTTGATGCAAAAATACTCAATAAAATACTCACAAACCGAATACAAGAACATATCAAAGATGTCAATCATCATAACCAGGTAGGTTGTATTCTAAGCATGTAGGGAAGGTTTAATATACCAAAATCCATCAATATAATCCAGCTAATAAATAAACTGAAAGAAAAAAAAAACATGATCATCTCCTTAGATGCAGGAAAAGCAATTGACAAAATCCAACACCCATTCATGTTTAAAGTTTTAGAGAAATCAGGGGGGGATACAAGGCACATACCTAAATATAATAAATGTTATATACAATATCCAGTAGCCAACATAAAATTAAATGGAGAGATACTCAAGAAAAATTCCTCTTAAATTGGGGAGCAGACAAGGCTGCCCACTTTCTCCATATCTCTTCAATATAGTTCTTGAAGTTCTAGCCTGAGCAATAATAAAACAAAAGGAGATCAAGGGCATCCAAATGAGAAAGAAGGAAGTCAAATTTGTGGACCATTTACTAGTGTACATTAGTAACTCCCCAAGTTCCACCAGAGAACACCAACAGCTGATAAACACCTTCAGCAAAATGGCTGGATAAAAAGTTAACTCAAAAAAAGTCAATAGCCTTGTATATATAAATGACAATCATGCAGAGGAAGAAATTAGTAGAACTACACTGTTCATGATAGCCAAAAGCAATGTAAAATATTTAGGAGTAACTATAACCAAGCAAGTGAAGGACTTATTTGAAAAAAACATTAAATCACTGAAGAAAGAGATTGAAGATACATAAGAAGATGATAAGATCTCCCTTGTTCTTGGATTGGAAGAATTAACATATAAAAAAGGGCCATCTTACCAAAATAAATTTATAAATTCAATGTAATCCCTATCAAAATGCCTACACAATTTTTAAAGACATTAAAAGATTAATTTTCAACTGCATATAGAATAACAAAAAACAGCAATTGATAAAACAATCCCATACAATAAAACATCCTCTGGAATAATCTCCATACCTGATCTCAAGCCACACTATAGAGTAACATTATTTAAAACAGCATGGTACTGGCACAGCAACAGGCTGGTTGATGAATGGAATCAAATCTAAGAGCTAGAAATGAATTCACACACATATGGTCACTTGTTTTCGACAATGATGCCGAATCTATTCAATGGAAAAAGGACATCATCTTCAACAAATGGTGCTGGTCTAACTGGGTGTCTACATATAGAAAATGCATTTAGACCCATATTTATCACCATGCACAAAACTCAATTCCAAGTGAATTAAAGACCTCAAAATAAAACCAGCGGCACTAAATTGTTTAGAAGGAAAAGTGTGGAAGAGCCTGGAACACATTGGTACAGGAGACAAGTTCCTGAACAGAACACCAACATCCCAGGCCTTAAGGTCAACAATTAATAAATGGGACCTCATGAGGCTGAGAAGCTTCTGTAAGTCAGGAGACACTGTCAACAGAACAAAGCGACAGCCTACAGACTGGGAAGAGTTCTTCCCCAACCTTACGTCTGACAAAGGCCTAGTATCCCAAATATGCAAAGAACTCAAAAAATTAAACACCACCAAACCAAATAACCCCATTAAGATATGGGGCTCAGAAATAAAGAGAGAATTCACAACGGAGGAATATCAAATGGCTGTGAAACATTTCAAGAAATGCTCAATGTTTTTAGTCATTAGAGAAATGCAAATGAAAATGACTCTGAGTTTCATCTTACACCCATCAGAATGGCTAAAATAAAAAATTCAAGTGACACCATGTGTTGGATGGCGAGGATGTGAAGAAAGAGGAACACTCCTTCATTGCTAGTGGGAGTGGAAATTTTATAACCACTTTGGAAATCTATCTGGCACGTTCTCAGAAAAATGGGAATAGGGCTTCCTCAAGACCCAGCTATTCCACTTCTTAGAATGTACCCAGAAGAAGCTCCAGCACACAACAAGAACATATGTTCAACTATGTTCATAGTAGCCTTATACTTAATAGCCAGAACCTTGAAACAGCCTAAATATCCCTCAGTTGAAGAATGGATAAAGAAACTGTGGTACATTTACACCATGGAATACTACTCAGCTATTAAAATCAAGGAAATCTCAAAATTTGTGGACAGTGGATTAAACTAGAAATGATCATACTGAATGAGTTAACTCAGAATCAGAAAGACTCACATGGTATATATTCACTTATAATTGGACACTAGTCGAAAAGGCATGTTCCATGAAAGTCTTCACTTAACAGAAGATTTGGATAGATCTGAGGACATCCTATTGTGACTCTAGGTGAGAGAAATGTAGGAGAATGGGGAAATAGAAGGATCTAGAGGGTCCTAGATACCTATAAGAAGAACATCATGATGGGTGGATATTGGCTCAGGTGAGTTTGCTCCAACTTCTGCACCAACCAAGGACAATATAAGCAGTAAACATTGAACCCTTATTCATATCTAGCCAATGGACAGGACATTCTCCTCAGTTGTGTGGAAAGTGGGGACTGACTCTGACATGAACTCTGGTGTCCCATAATTGGCTACTTCCCCATGATGGGGAGGCCTGGTGGCACTCAGAGAAAGAATGAGCAGGCTGCCAATATGAGATTTGATAGCCTATGACCATATAGTTGGGGAGTAAGTCCCCCTTGATCATAGACCTAGGGGAAAGTAATAAGGTTAAAGTGAGAGGGAGGGAGGAACAGGAGGATACAAGTGATGGAATAACAACTGAGTTGTAATCTTAATAAATAAATTAAATTATAAAAAGGTTGAGAAATAAAAAAAATGAAATAGCTGTTTTCATGGAGGTATATATCATTGATGTTATTTCAATTCATGCTTATAGATTTTAATCAAGACGAATTTGGCTAATTTGTTTAGGCACCATTTTAAGACCCATCAACTGATCTCATTGAGATTGTTTTTAAATATATTTTATTAATTTATTCATATTACATCTCAATTGTTATCCCATCCCTTGTATCCTCCCATTCCTCCCTCCTTCTCATTTTCCTCTTACTCCTCTCTCCTATGACTGTGACTGAGGGGCACCTCCTCCCCCCTTTATATGCTCATAGGGTATCAAGTCTCTTCTTGGTAGCCTGCTATCCTTCCTCTGAGTGCCACTAGGTCTCCTGCTCCAAGGGACATGGTCAAATATGAGGCACCAGAGTTCGTGTGAAAGTCATACCCCACTCTCTACTCAACTGTGGAGAATGTTCTGCCCATTGGCTAGATCTGGGTAGGGGTCGAAGTTTACTGCGTGTATTGTCCTTGGCTTGTGCCATAGTTTGAGCAGGACCCCTGGGCCCAGATCTGCCCATCATAATGATCTTCTTGTAGGTTTCTAGAACCCTCTGGATCCTTCTGTTTCCCCATTCTCCTTCTCTCACATAGAGTCCGAATAGATTGTTTTTATTTATTTACAATTATAAATTAAATTATGTTAGGTCAAACTCATAGTCTAACATTTCTGAATTTTTGATAAGTACTGCTAATCCCCACATCTCAATCCTGCTCAATGCTTTACAATTATTTCTAGTTAGTGTAAAAGCTTTATGGAATTTAATATCTTCACAAAAGAATGTCCTTTTTTCTATAGTATATCATAAAATACATTCAAAAATAGGAGATAGTAATAATAATAAAATTTTGTGTGACAGAAATCCTGTTTGAATTAATTTATAAATCACCTATAGATCAATAAAAAGCCCACTGTACATATACAGCATAGTTTTTCCACATAATACCTGTTGACTGACATTTATGCTGTTTCCAATTATCAGGAGCCTTGAAAATTGTGGCATAAATATGCAAACACCTCTACCATATGGTAACTTAATATATTTGATTAGCTATTCAAGAAGAGTTACATCTTTATAATATTATATTTCTATTTTTAGTGAGTATAAGTAAAACCTGCTTAATTCATTTAGTTTTGTTTACATATATATGTGCTTAGCGCAGACCATTTAGCATTAGATTACCAGGTAGAGGGCTAATCCCTAGATAGGATTCTTCGTCTCTCAGTGCCTGTAGCTATTCATCTAGGTGTGGGGCCTCAGGAGATTTACCTCATCTGCACTGAAGTACCAACTGATGCTTTCACTCTGAAAATTCTGTATAGGAGTCCATATTGTGCAATTCTCTGTCATGTTTAGAAGACACTACTATGTAGTAGAATTCTTCGTCAGCTGGCTCTTACAATGTTTCCACTCCCCCTGCCATGTTTTTCTCCAAACCTTAGGTAAAGAAACTCTGCTAGCTGGGTGTAATCTCAGTGCTCAGGAGGCAGAAACAGGAGGATGGCTGTGAATTTGAGGCCAGCATAGTCTACAAAAGTGAGTCTAGGATAGCCAGAACTGTTACATAGAGAAACCCTGTCTTTTTTATATTATTTTAACTTATATATTCACTTTACATCTAGATCTTAGCCCCATCCCTATTCTCTTCCTGGTCCTTCTCTCCCACTCTTGTCTCCTATTCCCATCCCATTGTCCTCAGAAAAGGGGACCCCACATCAACCCAGCCAAGTATATCATGTCACATCAGGACTGAGGTCATCCTAATCCACTGTGGATGGTGGGTGCAACGCAGCATGGTTAGGGCAAAGAGATCAAAAGCAGGCAACAGAGTCCATGTCACAGACAGCAACTGGTCAACATAGTAGGGAACCCACACAAAGATCAAACTGTCTATGAGTTACATATTTGTAGGGTGACTAGGTCCAGGCCATGCATGCTTTTTGGTTGATGCTTCTGTCTCTGTGAGCCCCCTTGGGTCTAGGTTACTTGGCTCTGTTGATCTACTTGAAGTGTTTGTGTCTTCTCTTGGTCCTTCTATTCTTCTCTCCCACTCCTCAAGAGAACTCCCAAGATCCTCCTAGGCTTGGCTGTAAGTATAAGCATCTGATTCAATCAGATCCTTGGTGTGCCCTTTCAGAGAGTGGTTAAGATAGGCTCCTGTCTGTTAACATAGCGGAGTATCATTAATGGTGTCAGGGTAATGAAAAGATGTGGTAACTTGGTAAACAATTAATGTCCATTAAGCTTATTGAGTTACTAGATCTCTTTACATTTTAATGTTTTTTCTTCTTTCCTTTACTGATCATTTCCTCCTTTCCTCTCTTTCTGTGGTGTTAGAGATTGAACAGAACCTTAATATGTGAGACACGTACTCTAGTACTGAGCCACATCCCTACGTTTCACAAATTTGATATATAAAAGGAGCATTATACTTTATTATCAGTGACTTCCCCTTTAACTCTCCTGCTCTACCATCTACAGAGCAATTTGACCTGGAGCTATGAAAGGAGTTGTCCTCTACCTTCATGCCACATCAGTTTGCCCTAGTGAATCCTCTGTCAGCTAAGATTACAATATTGTTTTTATTTTTTAACAGATCCCTTTTGTAGTTAATTTTGTAAGCTATATAATATTCTGACTGAAACAATAAAGGATTTTACTATTCTTGTAATTTTCAAAAAAAAAAAAAAGATCACATTGAGGTCACAAAACAAAATCATAGTACTTCCAAATCATAGAAATTATTTTACTAGATCCATGGTACTATTAAGATTGATGTTTGGGATGATGTACCCTCTTTAAGTGACTATTATAAAAAAACAAAATATAACACACAATCAATTTTAGTGAGTCATATCTTAGTTTTACCTTCAAATGGCATGAGATAAATAATTTGTGTTTGGCCTTATAGTAGAAACATTTCTTGAATTTATTTTTTAGCTTGTCTCCAAATTCTGGCTATTACAAACAAAGCTTCTATGAACATCGATGAGCAAATGTCCTTGTTGTGTGGTAGAGCATCTTTCCAGTATATGCTCAGGAGTGGTATAGCTTGGTATTAAGATAGAACGATTCTCAGTTTTCTGAAAAAGCAACAGATTGATTTCTAAAGTGGTTGTGTAAGTTTGCACTCTTACCAGTAATGAAGGAGTGTTCCCCTTTTTCACATCCTCACCAGCATGTGCTTTCACTTGAGTTTTGACCTTAACCATTCTGATAGGTGGAAGATGAAATCTTTTTATTTATTTATTTATTTATTTATTTATTTATTTATTTATTTTTTGTTTTGTTTTGCAAGACAAGGTCTTTCTGTGTAGCCCTGGCTGTCCTGGACTCGCTTTGTAGACCAGGCAGGGCTTGAAATCGCAGCGATCCATCTGTCTCTGCCTCTCAGGTAGCACTACCAGGCTGATGAATCTAAGAGTTGTTTTGATTTGAGTTTCCTTGATACCTAAGGATGTTGAGCATTTCTTTAAGTTTTACTCAGTCATTTAATATTCTGGTGAGTTCTGTTTAGTTTTTTTTTTTTTTTTTTTTTTTTTTTTTTTTTTTTTTTTTTTTTTTTAACCACAGTTCTTAATTGGGTTATTTGGTTTGGTATTGTTTAATCTCTTTAGCTCTTTATATATTTTGGACATTAGCCTTCTTTTAGATGTAGAGTTGGTGAATATCTTTTCCTAGTCTGTAGGCTGTCTTTTTGTTCTGTTGACAGCATCCTTTGCCTTACAGAAGCTTTTCAGTTTTATGAGGTCCCATTTCTTTTATTTAAATATTTTATTAATTTATTCATATTATATCTTAATGGTTATCCCATCCCTTGTTTCCTCCCATTCCTCCCTCCCTCCCATTTTCCCCTTACTCCTCTCCTTTATGACTGTGACTGGTGGGGGACCTCCTCCCCCTGTATATGCTCTTAGGGTATTTCTTAATTGTTGATCTTACAGTGTGAGCTGTTGGTTTCTGTTCTGCAAGTTAACCTCTGTGCCAATGAGCTCAAGGCTTCTCCCCACTTTTTCTTTTAATGGGTTTAGTGTGCGTGTGTGCTTGTGCTTTTAGTTTGAAATCTTTAATCCATTTGGAATTTAGTGTTCTGCAGTTTGATAAGTAAGGGTCTATTTGCATTTTCCTAGAGGTAGATCGCACTATTTGTTGAAGTCAAATCCATACAATGGGACTCTTTATTGTTATGCAGAGAGGTTTCAGTATGTTTGAACATTCAGCTCTGGTTAAAAGAAAGCACTCTATTTTTAGTATTCTATGCCTCCACTGAAGAGTCATTGTGTAATGAAATTAAGTATGAAGTGGCTGAGGTACCAATACCTCTTCTATACACTTAGTCATGCTTTCTTGCCAGAAAAGTGATTCTTTGACCTACCCTCTCTGTATGGCTTGCTGACAGTCTTTTTTAATGGGTTTGTTTGGGGGAATTTTTATTTGTTTGTTTGTTATTTGTTTGGTTGTTTGGTTTCTGATTTCTTTTTGAGGCAGTGTATAATGTGTTAATATATGAGGTACATATGAATTAAACCCAAATTGGAATGTTATCATTACAATTTAATTGTTAAAACTGAGCAAATACTTATTTTAGGAGAGGAGAAATGAATTTTAGCTAACATCTGTGGTTGAGGTTCTTAAAATTAATTATCTAATATTCTAGATATTTCATCAAATATTAAAAATGTACACATTTTTTAAAAAACAAGAGAAAATCTTCCATGTATTTTCCATCTTAACGTACTCTGGTGCCTCACATTTGACTATGTCCCCTGGAGGGGAAGACCTGGTGGCACTTAGAGGAAGGACAGCAGGTCACCAAGAAGAGACTTGATACCCTATGAGCATATACAGGGAGAGGTAATCCCCCTCAGGAACAGTCATAGGGGAGGGGAATAAGGGGAAACTGGGAGGGAGGGGAGAATGGGAGGATACAAGGGACGGGATAACCATTGAGATGTAACAAGGATAAATTAATAAAATTTAAAAAAATCAGCATGATGATTTGTTTCTAAGAACAAAGACAAAATTAAAATGGAAATATCATACACATCATCCTATAAAGAAAAAAGCTGGCAGAATTTCTTTCTTATGCTCTCAATGCTAGATTGAAGATTAAAAAGTAACAACTTACCTCAGAAGGAATTTAAAAAATCATGGTGAAACACAGACAAAGAAAAATGTTAAAATGCCCTCATTTATTACTGTGAGGGTTAAGTGTCTCCTACTGTTATTAAATGTTTAATGTAGCTGTTGGCAGGTGTTTATAATGAGCTATGTTTCATGTCTGGAAGGCTGCGAATGGAACTATTTCTTACTCACCTATTGAACAATGTGGAAATCATTGCTGTACTTCTGAAAATTCATTATCATCCTGTTCCCTTTAAGTAAAGATTGTCCCTGGCAGATAGTTCTTTGAAATTTTGTCCAGTTTTATTTGCTTTGAATAAAACGGACATTTTTGTTTGTAAAGGAAAATAAAACTCAGACTCTGGGAGATTTCACTGTATAAAAAAGTGTTTGATTATCAAAGGTCAAGTGTGGGGGACAGTAATGGTTGTTTAAAAATTTTACAGGATTTTCTTAAGATTAAGAAACCTAAGAATTGCTTCTAATGATATCACCTGCTGTTCTATAACATAGTAAATTAATTCATTTTACATTGGGTCTTCAAGCTAACCAATTGATTTAATTCCTTCACGTGGTACTATACAAATGTACATTGTATTTGAAGGAAAGTAATAAAATATTGGGAATTGAAGTAGAAAAAAATAACACACAGTATTGAATATTTCAAAAAATTCAAACTATGGGATTTAAATTTATACTGTTCACCTCAAATATGTGAATGCATAATCTCTATAAACTATATTGTGAAAAATCAAAGTGATAATTCTAAAAGATTTTTATTCCTGAGAGTCAATAAAACATGTAATTTTATAAAGCATGGCAAATGAATTGGATGTCAATGATAAAACTAGTGGAACAAAGAAACACCCCTTAAAAGTAGCCATAGGGAACTGACAAGAGGTAATAATAACATGGCTAAAAAAGACTTTGTATGGAAAAGAATATTTTTTTCTGTGTAAGATGTATATTCCCTGAAAGAGGAGTTTTAAAGAACATTCAGATCCAGTTCCCTTTTTTCAGACACACATATGTATCAGTGGTATCTTAATACAGATGATATAGGTATCTACAACTTTCCTCATTCACAAAAAATAAAGAATAAAGATTTTGATGAAAAGCATATTTTCTAGACATTTGAAATATAGATTTAAAATTAGATATTTATTACCAACATTTTCAAATACTTGTTGTATGTTGAAAAATGCTTTATGACCACCCACACCAATTTCTTAGGTCCCTTATTTGAAATGTTTACTATAGAAGAGGGGAACAAATATGATAAAAATATAGTAGATAAAAACATATGTATTCTTATTTTATATAGGAATATATTCTTTCCTGTAATATTTTGCTTTCTAATTATTGTCTACAAGACAGACCTAACACAGATGATTTTGTATCACTTCTTTAGAACATTGTTTATGGAAACAAGATTCTAAGTTAGAAAATTAACCAAATATTAAAGTTTTTAAAATTAATTTATGTTGGCATAACCTTGTGGACTGAGTACTGTTTACCCGCATTCATTTAAATGTTGATTTTTCTACCTCATTATGTGGTTTCAATCTGGACATTGCATCTTGATGTTTATTATACGTTTCCCCTGTCTCAAGTTTGTGTGACTATGTCACCATTTGTTCTGTGTATTGCCAATAAAAGCCAACTACGCAATGCTAATCAATGACAGAGAAGAGGGTGGGACATCCTGGTCCAGTAAAGGGAAGAGAAAGAGCAGGAAAGAAAGGAGGCATGAAAGTGAGATTGGTATGGGAGAATGGGGAGATAGAAAGAGTCCAGGAACCCTACACGAAGACCATAAAAGCTGTTGGGCCTGGACCCAGGGGGCCTGAACAAACTGCTGTACCAACCAAGGACAATGCATGCCATAAACCTAAACCCTCTATTCAGATCTAGGCAATGGACATTACACTCTCCATGAGGAGAGCTGGGATTGCCTCTGACATGAACTCTGGTGCCTCTTATTTGACTATTTCCCCTTGGTGGGGAGGTCTGGTGGGAAGGAAAAAGGAAAGGGAAGGGGAAGGGGAAGGGGATGTGAAAGGGGAAGGGGAAGGGGAAGGGGAAGGGGAAGCAGGCTATCTGGATGAGACTTGATAGACTGTGATCGTATGGTAGGGGAGGAGGTCCCCTTCTGTCACAGGTCTAGAGAAGGGGAATACGGTGAAACAAAGAGGGAGGGGGGACTGGAAAATACAAGTGAGGGGATAACAACTGGGATGTAATCTGAGTATATTACTTAAAAATAAATAAACAAATAGAAAATTAAAAAAAGAAAGGAGGCATGAACATGGAGAAGAATGAGAAAACACCCAGAAGAATGAGCTGGACTTAGGATATGAATAAAAAACAAATATAATGTGGAAATCTGGTTGGGAGAAAACTATACTAGCTTGGAGTTTCAGAACAGAATAATTATTGTGCAGCATTGTGCTCTAGGATAATTAATTATATCCTAGTCTCTCTGTGTGGTAATTTGTGTATATACCTGGTTAAGGAGTAACTACTGATTTATTCAAAGAATTAATCAATATTAAATACCAATAACAATTCAACACAATTATTTGTTTATTTTATATCCCAAACCCAGCCTCCACTACTTTCTTTCTCCATCCTCCTAGCTCACCCCTTCACTCCACTCACCACCCTATAACCACCACCCACGTCCTCCAGTCCTCCTCAGAAATGGTGAGTTCATCAATGGATCAACCTACCATGGCATATAAAGTTGCAGCAGGACCAGTTGCACTCTCACCCACTGTGGCTAGACAAGGCAGGCCAACCAGGACAACAAGATCCAAAGGCAGACAACAGAGTCAGAGAGAATCCCTGCTCCTTTTGTAAAGAGTCTCCAAAGAAGACCAAGCTTCACAACTACCACATATGTTTAGAGCACCTAAGTCCTTCTAATAAATGCTTTCTGTTTTGTTTTTTTTCTTTTTTAAATTAATTTATTCTTGTTACATCACAATTTTTATCCCATCCCTTGTATCCTCCCATTTTTCCCTCCCTCCCATTTTCCCCTTATTCCCCTCCCCTATGACTGTTCCTGAGGGGGATTATCTCCCCCTGTATATGCTCATAGGGTATCAAGTCTCTTCTCAGTGACCTGCTGTCCTTCCTCTGAGTGCCACCAGGTCTCCCCCTCCAGGGGACATGGTCAAATGTGAGGCACCAGAGTACGTGAGAAAGTCATATCCCTCTCTCCACTCAAGTGTGGAGACTGTTTTGACCATTGGCTAGATCTGGGTAGGAGGTTAAAGTTTACCGTCTGTCTTGTCCTTGGCTGGTGCCTTAGTTTGAGCAGGACCCCTTGGCCCAAATCTGCCTATCATAATGTTCTACTTGTAGGTTTCTAGGACCCACTGGATCCTTCTACATTGCTATTCTCACATGGTTCTCTCATCTTTCTGTTTTGTAATCAAGTCTCTGTGAGCCTCTGTGGGTCTATGTCAATTGATTCTCTAGTTCACCCTGTGTTGGCCTGAACCTCTTGGTTCCCACAACCCCCTTGAGCCACAGGACTCCCCAAGCTTTCCATAATGTATGGCTGTGGTTCTCTGCATCTGTTCCCATCAGTAGCTGGATGAAACATCTCAGATGATAGTTATTTTGTGTATAGCAGAGTATTATTAACAGTGTCAAGAGTAGGCTCTCTCTCATGGCATGAATCTCAAGCTCTGCCATCATTAGCTGGCCCTTTCCTGAATTTCTGCCCCATCTCTCTCCCTGGACATATTGTAGGCAGGAAAAATTTGGGTCAAGTTTTTGTGGCTAGGTTGTGCCACTAGTCTTTCCTAGTTGCCTTTTAAGGCCCCATATCTCCGATTGTTAGGAGTCTAAGATAGGGTCAACTCATATATTCCCGAGAATTACCATTATCCTAGGTTTCTCACTCAACCCAGAGATACTCTCTAGTCAGTTCTCTCCGTCTGTCCTCCCCCAATTTGATCCCTCCTGATCTTCTTTCCAAGACCTCCTCTACTCAACCCACCCATCCATCCATCCATCCATCTATCAGTCCATCTATCCACCCATTCATCAATCCATTCATCCACCTATACCTTATGACTCAGTGATACTCAGTAGTCACCCATGAGCCTCCATTGTTACCTAGCTTCTTTGGGTTTGGGGATTGTAGCATGGTTATCCTGTACTTTATGTTTACTATCCACTTATAAGTGAGTACATACCATGTTGGGCTTTCTGTGTCTGGATCCCTCACTAAGATGACCTTTTCTAGCTCTATCCTTTTGACTTAGTACTCTGGTGCCTCACATTTGACTATGTCCCCTGGAGGGGGAGACCTGGTGGCACTCAGAGGAAGGACAGTAGGTTACCGAGAAGAGACTTGATACCCTATGAGCATATACAGGGGGAGGAAATCCCCCTCAGGGGATTTATTTGTGTATTTTGTATAGCTGTCTGTTGAATGTAGAGTTGGTGAAGACCTTTTCCTATTAAGTAGGTTGCTACTTTTTAAAAATCATATTGGTTGTATCTTTTGTCTTACAGAAGCTTTTAATTTTCATGAGATCATGGTTTTTAATTGTTGATTTTAGTGCTTGAGCTGTTGGTGTTATGTTCAAGAAGATGTTTCCTGTAAAAATATGTTGAAGACTATTCCCCACTTTCTGTTTTATTAGATTCAGTGTATCTGGTTTTATGTTGGGTTCTTTCATCTACGTGTACAAGAGTTTTGTGCACGGTGATAGATATGAATCTATCTGCATTATTCTTAATGCAGAAATCTATTTAAAAGAGCAATATTTGTTGCAGATGCTTTCTTTATTTCATTGCATAGTTTTGATTATTGTCATATATCAAATTTCCATAGATGTGCACATTTATTTGGGGTCTTCAGTTTAATTCTATTGAAAACTCATCTATTTGTATTCCAAAACCATATTGTGTTCATTAGTAATTCTCTGTAGTATAGCTTGAAAAAAGGGATGGTGATACCTCTATAAGTTTTCTTATTGTACAGGATTATTTTAGGTATCTTGTATTTTGTTTGTTTGTTTTGTTTTTCCATATGAAGTTGAGTATTCTTCTAATGTCTGTGGAGAGCTATGTTGGAATTTTGACAGAAATTGTGATGACTCTATAGATTGCTTTTGGTAACGTGGCCATTTTTACTATATTAATCCTACTGATTATGAGCATGAGAGATTTTTCATCTTCTAGTATCTTCAATTTAAAGACTTGAAATTCATACCATACAAGTCTTTCATTTGCATTATTAGAGTTACACCAATAAATTTTTGTAGCTATTTTGAAAGATGTTCTTTCCTTAATTTCTTTCTCAGCCCAGTTATCATTTGTATAAAGGAGGAATCCTGATATTTTGAGGATATAACTTTGTATATAGTCACTTTCTTGTAGATGTTTATCAGCTACAGGAGTTTTCTGGTAAATATTTTGTCTCATATTATCTGTGAATAGCAATACTTTGACTTTTTCCTTTCCAGTTTATATCACCTTGATCTTCTTTAGTTGTCTTATTGTTTTAGCTAACATTTAAAATACTTTTTAAATATATACAGAGAGGGTGAACAGCATGCCTTGTCCCTGATTTTAGTGGAATGGCTTGATGCTTCCTTCTGATATCACTATCAACTTGTTATATATTGTATTTAATGTGTTTAGGTATGAGTATTGTATCCTTAATATCTCTCCAGGACTTTTCTCATGAAGGAATGTTGGACTTTTTCAAAGTCTTTTCTGCATCTAATGAGATGATTTGTTTATTTGTTTGTTTGTTTATATGGAGTGCTTCATCGATGCATTTTTGTATATTGACCCATCCCTGCATCCCTGGAATGAAGTTTACCTGACAGTGGACAATTTTTTTAATGTGTTCTTGGATTCAATTTGCATTTTATTTAGTATATTTGAATCAACCTTTATAAGGAAGATTGACCTGAAATTCTCTTTCTTGGTTGAATCTTTTTATGGTTTAGGTATCACGCTGACTGAAGCGACATAAAATAAATTTCTCAGAGTACATTCTGCTTCGATTGTGTGGAATAATTTGAGGAGTACTGATATTAGCTGTTCTTTGAAATCTGGTAGAATTCTATGTTAACCTCATCTGGTCCTATGTTAGGAGACATTTAATGGTTGCTTCTATTTCCTTATGCAGTATAGATCTATTTAAATTGTTTACCTGGTCTTGATTTAACTTTGGTAAGCAGTATATATCAAGGAAATCAACCATTTCATTCAGATTTTTCAATTTTGTGGAGTACAGGTTTTTTAAGTAAGACCTAATGTTTTAATTTTTGTTTTTTCGATTTCTTCAGTGTCTATTGTTACATTCTCTTTTCATTTCTAATTTTTGTTAATTTAGATATTCTCTCTCTGCCTTTTAGTTAGTTTGGCTAAGGGGTTGTATTATATTATTGATTTTCTCAAAGAAACAGCTCTTGGTTTTGTTGATTCTTTGTATTGTTGATTCTTTTTTTTTTTTCAATTTATTGAATTTCAGCCCTGAATTTACTTCTGACTGTCTATTCCTCTTGAGTGTATTTCCTTCTTCTGTTCTAGAGCTTTCAGATATGCTGATAATTTGGTAATTCACTATATGGAAATCTCACTAATTTCTTTATAAAGGCACATAGTGCTAGAACGTTTCTATTAGTACTGCATTCATTGTGTCCTGAGAGTTATGATATGTTGTACATTAATTTTCATTGATTTCTAGAAAGTCTTTAATTTCTTTATTTCTTCCTTGACCCAGATGTCATTGAGTAGGTAGTTGTTCAGTTTCCATTAATTTATAGATTTTCTGTTGATTATTTTCTTGTTGACGTCCAACCTTAATCCATGGTGGTCTGAAAAGATACAGTAGTTTATTTCAATTTTCTTGTATCCATTAAGATTTGTTTTGTGACCAAGTATATGGTCAATTATGGAGAACGTTTTCTGTTAATCTGTATGGATGACCTGTCTATTGCTGACAGTTAATGTTGAAATCTCCCACTATTAATGTGTGGGTTTCAATGTGTACGTAAGCCTTAGTAATACTCCTTATATGAATGTGGGTGCCCTTGCATTTGGGGCACAGATGTTCAGAATTGAGAAGTCATCTTGGGAAATTTTTACTTTGATGAGTGTCAAAGTGTCTTTTGATTACTTTTGGTGAGTGTCTTTTGATTAATTTTGGATGGAAATCTATTTTATTAGATATTAGAGTAGTTACTCTAGCTTGCTTTTTACATCCATTTTCATAGAAAATATTTTTTTGTCCTTTACTCTGAGGTATTATCTATATTTCATAGTGATCTGTGTTCTTTTAGGCAGCAAGAAAACTGATGGATCTCGATTTTGTATCCATTGTGTTAACCTGTATTTTTTAATTAGAGAAATGTATTCATTGATGTTGAGAGAAATTAATGACCAATTAGTGTGTTTTGCATGTGTTTCCCTTCATTTAGTTTTGCTAGTGTGGAAGTATTCATTTTCTGTGTCTTCATAGGTGTAGTTAACCTCCTAGTGTTGGACTTTTTCTATTACTATTTTCTGTAGGGCTGGATTTTTGGAGAAATATTGTTTAAATTTTGTTTTGTCATAGGATGTCTTGTTTTCTCCCTATATGATATTGAAAGTTTGTCTGGGTCTAGTCATCTGACCTGGCATCTGTGATCTCTTACAAACTCCAAGACATTTCCTTTTTGGCTGCCTGAATCTTGGTTGAGAAGTTAAGTCTAATTCTGGTAGGTGTGCCTTTATATGTTTCCTGGCCTTTTGAAGTTAAGTCTAATTCTGGTAGGTGTGCCTTTATATGTTACTTGGCCTTTTGGTGCTTTTAATATTCTTTCTTTGTTCTGTACAATTATTGTTTAGATAGTTTTGTGTCAGAAGAATTTTTGTTTCAGGTACAATCTATTTGTTAAGCATTTTTTTATGTTTTTTAGATAAAGTAATTTTAGATTAAATAATTTTTAGATTAAGTAATTTTAGATTAAGTAATTTTTAGATTAAGAAATTGTATGATTTTTCTGTATATATTTTCTGGACTTTCGAACTGGGAATCTTCTTTTCTCTTCCTATTATTCTAAGGCTTGATCTTTTAATAGTATCCAGAATTTCCTGGATGCTTTCTGTCAGTAATGTTTGATTTAAAAGTTTTCTTTAACCAACCTATCATTTTTTGTATCTTCTTTCTGTACCTGAGATTCCCTCTTCCATCTCTTGTATTTTTTTGGTGATGATTGCATCTATAGTTTGTGTTTTCCTACCTAGGTTTTCCAGGAGTCCATCAGTTTGTGTTCTCTATGTGACTTCTATTACCATATCCAGGTCTTGGACAGTTTTATTCATTGCCTTCACATTTTTAATTGTATTTTCCTGTATTTATTTAAGGGATTTATTAATTGATAATCATTATAAGATTACATTTAAGTTCATTTTTCTTGTGTTTCAGTTGTGTTATGATATCCAGGGCTCACTGTAGTATGTTAGCTAGATTTTGGTGGCACCCTTTTGGCCTGGCTGTTGTTGGTTGTGTTTTTATTCTGTTCTTTAGTCATCTGGGTTTTGATGTTATTATATGTTTAGATGCTGATTTCTGAGTTTATCTTTGTTGGATGGGTACTCTTTGAATATTTTTCCCTGGGTTACTGTTTCCTCTCTGTTCTCTGGCAAGAGTGGCTTGAGATTCTAGTGACTAGTGAGTCTTCATATCCAATATTGTACCTCTCCTGAGGTTTTGTTGCATGCATAGCTGCTAAGGTTTTGGGTGCTAACCTTGCTTCCGAGGTTCCTGGTTCCAGTTTGTCCTGGGGTCCCTGGTGTAGAAGGGTGTTCCAGAAAGAAGACAGAGGTCTGGGGCAGTAAATAGAGCACAGGATTTTTGGTGCCCTTTACCACTCTTGGATGTGATCTCCTTTAATAAAGAAGTTCATTGTTAACAGTATCACAGTCATATTTTTTCTATACAATGTCCTCATTTACACATTCTTCAACTGATATCAAGGTTACTCAATGTCACCTTGCTTGTCCTATCAGAGTTTTTAACCTGCATCTCAGATTTATTCATGTGTATTTGTGTGTGTGTGTGTGTGTGTGTGTGTGTGTGTGTGTGTGTGTGTGTTGTAAATGATGGAACATGGTACAATGTACATGTGGAAGTTAGCAGAAAATGTTTTAAATTTGGTTCTTTTCTTCTTTTACTTGTTTTGAAATGATTGAGCTCAGTTTGTCCAGCTTGCTCTTGAAATTTCTTTACTTAGTGAGTAATCATACCAGTTCCTAAGATACATTTAAATGATCATCAAAAATCATCGACTAGAAATCTCAGATCAACATGCAGGCAGGTCATCAATGGAAACTAAAGGGTTTTAGTTAGGTTGGTGTTTAATTCTCACCATTTGTAATATGTCCAAAAATATGAACACTAGTCAGCAGATGTGAAAACTCTAGGTAGACAAGAGTCTGACTTCTACCTTTTTGATGAGATATGTAGGTGTTGCCTTCATTGATAGGGCCTCACTCTCATTTTATGGTGTGAAATCAATAGCTTTGGCAATAACCTGTTCTCTGGCAAGAGTGGCTTGAGATTCAAGTGACCAGTGAGTCTTCATATCCAATATTGTACCTCTCTTGAGGTTTTGTTGCATGCATAGCTGCATGGAGTATTATGGAGTTAAATGGAGTATTCCAGGTTTATTTTTTATGAGAGATATCCAGCTGGGGATTCATCTGTTCCAATATTTGGTGATTGTGTTTAGATCACTATTATATATGTTTATATTTTAGGAAGCTTTTAAAGGATCAGGTTTCAATGTGATGTCTCAAATAACACTTAGTTTTAGCTCATCCTCCAAAACTACCCATTTTACTTTTCCATTCCAACCACATACTTCCATCCATAACTCATTTGACTTTTGAAAAATAGCCAAATCTATTCGATGGAAAAAATACAGCATTTTCAACAAGTGTTGCTGGTCTAACTAGATAGATACCTGTAGAGAACTGCAAGTAGATCCATACTTATCACCATGCACAAAACTCAAGTCCAAGTGGATTAAAGACTTCAACATAAAACCAGAGACACTAAATCCGTTAGAAGAAAAAGTGGGGAAGAACCTGGAACACATTGGTGGTGCAGGAGACAACTTCCTGAACAGAACACCAACAACAAAGGTCTTAATGTCAACAATCAACAAATGAGACCTCATGAGGCTGAGAAGCTTCGTTAAGGCAGAAAACAATGTCAACAGAACAAAGTTGAAGCCTACAGACTGGGAAAAGATCTTCACCAACCCTGCATATGATAAAGGACAAATATCCAAAATATACAAAGAATTCAAGACATTAAACACCACCAATCCAAGTAACCCAAGTAAGAAATGGGTCTCAGAATTAAATAGAGAATACTCAATAGAGGAATATCCAATGGCTGAGAAACACTTAAAGGAATGCTTAACATTCTTAGTTATCAGAGAAATGAAAATCAAAGCGACCTATCAGAATGGCTAAAATAAAACTCAAGTGACAGTACATGCTGGCAAGGATGTGGAGAAATGGGATCACTTCTTCATTGCTGATGGGAGTGCAAACTTGTACATCACATTGGAAATCAATCTGGTGCTTTCTCAGAAAGTTGGGAATAGGGCTACCTCGAGACCCAGCTATCCCACTCCTTGGAATATACCTAAAAGATCATCTACCACACAACGCGAGCATATGCTCAACCATGTTCATAGCAGCCTTATTCATAATAGTCAGAACCAGGAAATAACCTAAATTTTCCTCAATTGAAGAATGGATAAAGAAACTGTGGTTCATTTATACTATGGAATACTATTCAGCTATTCAAAACAAGGAAATCCTGAAATTTGCAGGCAAATGGATGGAACTAGAAATCATCATCCTGAATTGGTTAACCCAAAGCCAGAAAGATACACATGGTATAGACTCAATTATAATTGGACACTAGCTAACAGTCATGTCCCCTGAAAGTCTTCACTTAGCTGATACTGAGCATTCCAATTGGGACTCCAGGCAAGAGAGGTATGGGAGAACGGGGAAATAGGAGGATCCAGAAGGTATTGGAAACCCACAAGAAGACCATCAAAGCTGGTGGATCTGGACCCAGTGGGGTCTGCTCAAACTACTTCACCAACCAAGGACAATGCATGTAGTAAACCTAGAACCCTTATCCAGATCTAGCCAATGCACAGCATATCTCACAGTGTTTGGAGAGTGGGGACTGACTATGACATGAACTCTGATGTACCCTATTTAATCACTTCTCCTTGGTGGTGAGGCTTGGTGGCACTCAGAGGAAGGGCTAG
Source organism: Acomys percivali (assembly GCA_907169655.1). Classification (NCBI taxonomy): domain Eukaryota; kingdom Metazoa; phylum Chordata; class Mammalia; order Rodentia; family Muridae; genus Acomys; species Acomys percivali. The sequence goes on along the minus strand of OU015748.1, from coordinate 30,657,082 downwards.
CAGGCTATCAGGACAAGACCTGATAGGCTGTGATCATATGGTTCTGGTGAAGGTCCCCTTCTACAACAAACCTAGGGGAGAGGAATTGGATGAAAGAGGGAGAGAGGCAATAACAGAAAGATACAAACTAGAGGATAACAATTTATATGTAATCTGAATAAATTACTTAAATAAAAAAAAATTATTTCCATAGGATGATCCAACCCTCGCCCTAGTACCTTACTCTATTCATAACACCTGTAGCTGTATGAATTGTAGCTCATTTAATGAAGATGTAACAGCTACAATCCACATGAAAATGAATACATATTATATTTGTCTATTGAGGTGTATATTACTTCACTCAGGCTGATTTTTTCCCTAGCTAGAACCATTATACATGACACAAGGCTTATAGGACTAGACAACCAATATCTAGTTAAATTTAAGTCCTGCTTCATGAGATGAAGCAAAGAAAATACAGCTCTAGTAGCCAAGAACCTGAAACAAGATAGGCCATGATTCCAGGACAAAACCAAATATTTCAAATAAATACTTCAGATTAGGGAACATAGCAATAGATCGACTCCTAATGACATTCAGCTATACTCTAGATCAGTGCCATTCTCATTCCTTATCAGCAAAGGTATTTCCTGCAGTTGATGAGAACAAACTCAGAGATCCACAACTGGACAATGTGGAGACAATGAGAGACTTTGGGAGACTCAGTCCTAAATAGGATAGCTTCATCAAACCATTTCTTTTTTTTTTTCAATTTTATTTTATTTTATTTTATTTTTAATTTTTATTATTTATTAATTTATTCTTGTTACATCTCTATGGTTATCCCATCCCTTGTATCCTCCCATTCTCCCCTCCCTCCCATTTTCCCCTTATTCTCCTCCCCTATGACTGTTCCTGAGGGGGATTACCTCCCCCTGTATATGCTCATAGGGTATCAAGTCTCTTCTAGGTGACCTGCTGTCTTTCCTCTAAGTGCCACCAGGTCTCCCCCTCCAGGGGACATAGTCAATGTGAGGCACCAGAGTACGTGAGAAAGTCATATACCACTCTCCACTCAAGTGTGGAGACTGTTCTGTCCATTGGCTAGATCAGGGTAGGGGTTTAAAGTTTACCACCTGTATTGTCCTTGGCTAGTGCCTTAGTTTGAGCGGGACCCCTTGGCTCAAATCTGCCTATCATAATGTTCTACTTGTAGGTTTCTAGGACCCACTGGATCCTTCTACTTTGCTATTCTCACATGGTTCTCTCATCTAGAGTCCCAATAGGATGTCCTTTCCTCTAAACTGCAATTAGTTGTATTTAGCACACATTATTTTTATAACTTAATTTGTATTGATTCATATGTATTTTGTAGAAAACCAATGTATAGTCTTTTTGGCTGTCTACTGGGTGTTAGATGGAAGCTGCAAGTACTCACGTCAATATTTCTTGATCTTTATTATTTTTCAAGTAAGTCTTTAACTGTACATGATTTAGTAATTTTATAGCAATTTTGTAAATTTGTAAAAAGTATGTTACTGCTCCAGAAATAGCACAGTTAACTGTGGGATTAGATTTTAGCAATACACATAGACTCTATGGACAATTACATTTTTTCTTTTCCTTTTATCTTTAATTTTTAAACAATAGATACCATGACAGAAAATACATTTTGAAGTCATTATGAATAAAAATTGGTGTAATTTTTATCCACAATTATATGTGTCACGATCATTCTTCCTTCTTCAATTTTACTGCTCAAGCCTTGGGGCAGCAAATTCAGTCCAACACCTGGATTTCCATCTCAAATTAACTTCCAAACTTATTTATAGGTCTTTTTTTTTTTGGAAATGCCTTCAGTACAGGATAAACTCAATTTCCTTAGCACTCCAGAGAAAGATGATCTCCTGCCCTTTCTCTCCACTCTTCATAAATGGTTCAGAAAACTGTTCTATAACATGTCATTACTCTCAAACTTCCTTTGAAGCTCCTCTCTCTTCCTACTTTTCTTAACGATCTCCACAACTGAACTCCTTCCAATCTCTTCTGTTTCATGCATGCTGATTCATCATTTTTCACGCAGCTAGCATACTTATCTTCAGTGAATTAATCTATGTTTTTGCTCCCTGACACATTCAGTAACACATTAAGCTCTGAATTTGTTTGTGTGCTTCATAGATATCTCTTCATTAGTCTGGAGCTATTGTTGCATGATACACTAGTCTATTCCTAGATATTTTGTTGTTCAAGTTGTAGAACTGTCTTACATTACCATAGGAATGATGCATGCCAGAGCAAGAAAGAATAGAAAAATTGAAAACAAACAAGCAAAACACAAGGAATAAATATATATATTAACACCACAGTGTATATATTGTCCTAAGATCCAGAAGCATTCTCTTGTCTGTTAGCTGGTGATACACCGAAAAATTAGAATGATGTCACAGTGAGTGTTCTCAAGAAAAGTAAGTAAAAAAGAATCGTGTCTTTTGTTTTGTTTTTTTTTTTTTTGTTTGTTTGTTTTTTGGTTTTTCGAGACAGGGTTTCTCTGTGTAACCTTGACTGGCCTGGACTCACTTTGTAGACCAGGCTGGCCTAGAACTCACAGCAATCTGCCTGCCTCTGCCTCCCGAGTGCTGGGATTAAAGGCATGCGCCACCACACCCGGCTAAGAATCGTGTCTTGTTTTGGATTTCCATTGCTATTAAGAGATACCATGACCATAGCAAATCTTGTTAAAGGGAACATTTAATTGGGGCTGGCTTACAGTTTCAGAGGTTTATTCCATTATTATCATGGTAAGGAACAGCAGTGTATAGGAAGACATGGTGTTGCAAAGGTAGCTGTTAGTTCTACATCTTGATGTGCAGGAAACAGAAGGAGACTGTGACACTGGGCGTAGCTTGAACATAGGAGACCTCAATTCTTGGCCCTGTAGTGACACACTTCCTCCAACAAGCCAATATCTCCTAATAGTGCCAATTCTTATGGCCAAGAAGTCAAACACATGGGTCTATGGAGGCTACACTTATTCAAACAACAGCAAAGAGGAAATGCAATTATATCACTAAGCTTGAGGGAGAATAATGAACACATTTTCTGAAAGACATGAAAGTAAAGCAGAGCATAGAGCAATAGGCAGATGTCACCACCACATGCCTCAGCACCGTCAGTTACTTTGAACTTCAAAAAGAGTGAATCCTAATTAATGTTTGTCACTTCTTTCTTTCTCCTCCCCATCCCTTCTGAATTTCATTATTGTCTCTCTGAATTTTCCTTCTATCCTATTGTATAATACTAGAGGTTTTTAGCTTACTTTAAACTCTGATTTGCTGAACAACGTTCAGGAGAAATGGAGAGATGTCTCCCATGACCAAATCTTCTCCCTGTGCAAACAACCCATATACTAATTATAAAAATAAATGAAATTTGGAAACCTTTGTTGATACGTTAAGGATTTATATGAATCCAATCTAAATTATGCCTGAAGCATTTCTCTCAAAATTAGCATTTGTATGGCCTTTTTTATTGAAGTTCAGTTTCTCCTAATTTAGAAGATAATTGTTTATTTCATGTAAATACACGCCTGGGACATGCAATTCAAGTTTAGATTCCTTGTATCATCATAAAATTTTCTCTATATCCTAAATCACTCTACATTTGCAAGAAAGTATCAATGGTTATATTTTGAACTATCTTATTTTTATAAAATAGATTTTTAAGTTTTATCCTTATATTATGTGCATGGATGTTTGGCTGCATGTGTCTGTGCACGACGTGTTCTCATGTATGTCAGAACAGGGTGATCGGTCCTCTAGTATTGGAATTGAAGATAGTTGTGTGCTGTCATTTGAGATGTAGAAACTAAATCAAGGTCTTCTGGAAGAGCAATCAGTGATCTAAACCACTGCACAATCTCTCCATCACACTAATGTAATAAGTTTTAAAACTATAAAATGTAGATTTTGCTTCATACTATATTCAACTATGCAACCTAGTTTTTCCAAAGTACATGTTTTCTTTTATACTAGGATTTGACAAAGTGTAATCATTTGTGAAATCAATTCTTTTAAAAAATATTTTATTAATTTATTCATATTACATCTCAACTGTTACCCCAACCCTTGTATCCTCCCATTCCTACCTCCCTCCCATTTTCCCCTTACTCCCCTCCCCTATGACTGTTACTGAGGGAGACTTCCTCCCCCTGTATATGAGTATAGGGTATCAAGTCTCTTCTTGGTAGCCTGCTATCCTTCCTCTGAGTGCCACCAGGTCTCCTGTGAAATCAATTCTTATTTTTGTTAAATGGTGAAAAAAAAAAAAAAAAAAAAAAGGAGGACCATTTCATATGTTGTTTTTTAATGATTTTTTTAAAGTGAGAGATGGATGGTCAGCTAGCACTACCAGATCAAAATGGGCAATTTTTAGAAATTTCATATCTTTTACTGACTTGTAAACTTTATCTAAGTCTCTAATTTATTTATTTTCTCACGGTATCTGAGGTAACAAGTATAAGGCAAATGTTCTGGAAAATTTAGTTTCTTGTAATGTCTCTTTTCTGTGCTTTAAGACAACTTGTTTAAATGTCCCCACAGTGCCTTTTCTCATGACACTGAATAAATATGTTTATGAGACACATAAACACACAGAAATGCAGACAGACAGACAGACAGACACACACACACACATACCCATACACACACACACAAAGAGACAAAAACAGACAAATACACACACACACACACACACACACACACACACACACACACACACAGAGAGAGATTAACCAAGATAGATGGGAGGATCTGATTTGTCTGGTATTTTATTTTGTAAGGGTACTATTCGTATTGATTTTGAGCCTAATAATTATGGTCCATTAATTGTTTAACTAAAGTTTTATTATTGAATATGGCTATGGATTTGGTGTGAAGTTTTCCAGACCATATTTAAATTACTTTATATGACATATAAAGTTACTATTATTCAGAATTTTCCAAATTATGTTGTTCACATCAGAGTACACTAGCATTTGTGTTTTATTCATCAAGAAATAGTGAAAATGTGAGTAAATATCATAAAGTACTTTTTCCACTTTGATAATTTAATCCCCTAGGAAGGTACACTCAGATAACATTCCTTACATATCACTTCTACCTATGACTAAAATTATTTTGATGTATAATTATGTTTAACAAGTATAATTTTGTCCTCATTTCTGGTTTTAATAATATTCCTGCAGTTGAATCTGTGGCCATCTGGAACAATTCTTCAAATGACACTCGTAATATATTAATTATGTGTGAGCTTATATGATAGCTCAGTGGGTAGAGGCACCTGAGCTTAAGCTTGAAAAAATGAGTTCAATATATTGATCCTGAAAATAGGAAATAGAGTGCTGACATCTGAAATCTGTCCTCTGACTTCCATATATATGTTGTGACAGGCATGTGCTTTATCACCCACACTGATTTTTTTAAGTATATGTTATTGTTGGTTTACTTCATGATTCAAAATTCACATCATATGTAGTTTTCAACATTATAAAAATGAATGAAAATTTAATAATATATATGTTTGTATGAAAAGTTGTTTATCTTTCCTAGGATATGAAAATAATATTTGAAGAATATGATCTTCATCTCATTAGATTATCATATACACTAGAATGAGATGTGTGCAGCCTCTGCAGATATTTCTATCACATGTGCTATATTTAATGTCTTATATTAAGCTTTTAAAAGCTCATAAACACAAAGGAATGATCATTACAAATATCAACAGTCCAATGAAGGGAATACTTTCTCACTGGATAACTTTCTTTGATAATTTGTCTGTAACCCTTTGGAGGGTAGTGGAGAAGGCACATAAAATCAAATAGAGGCTGGACCTGTGGAAACATAAAGTCTTTAAATAGCAAAATTCTGATGTTGTTTTCCAAGAAACCCTTCTAGAACCCATTCAAAAACAGTTTGAAAAAATGTCAGAGAAAAGGTGTGAATAAAAGCAAGATACCAGTGAATCCAGTCAATGTGCTTCTGAAAAAATTAGAACTAAACACCCCAAGGCCATAAGGAATAATGTGACATCAATTATCAAAATGCTCCTTTCTCTCCTTCACCCCAATCTTGCTTTCAAGATATGTAAGGTACAATATTTCCTCTATTTTTATCAGGAAACATGATCTTGTTTAATATCAGAGGGCTTAGACCACGTCCCCTGAATGGGGAGGTCTGGTGGCACTCAGAGGAAGGACAGCAGGCTACGAAGAAGAGACTTGATACCCTATGAGCATATAAAGGGTGATGAGGTCCCCCTCAGTCACATTCATAGAGGAGGGAAGTAAGCGGAAAATGGGAGGGAGGGAGGAATGGTAAGATACAAGGGAGGGGATAACAATTGAGATGTAACATGAATAAATTAATAAATATATTTTTTAAAAAAGAACTTCTCTCTACATCCCTAACTCTAAATAATAACTTGTATATAAAATTAAAAACCTTCTAATTTAGAAGGAATGTGAAAATCTACGAAGGCTACTAATTCTGGAAAATGTTACCTGGACTCAAATCTGGCGTGGGTATGATTAAGTACACCAAACTCTTTGTGGGTGATAGAAACAAAGAGCTGGCAGAAATCAAGGGTACCTTCAAGTACTCCATTTGAAAATCTGCAGATATGATATGAGAAGGGGGGAATTTTAAGAAGCAGCAGGAGCAGACAGCAATGGCTGAGAATTATGACCTGAGAATTTATGAAACACACTATACTGTGAGGTCATTTCTATTTGTAGCCATTCAGTTTTTCAGTTCATGTGATCGAAACCTCTAGCTTTTTAAATATGTCAATATGTTAGTATCTAGAAAACAACTAGTATCACTACATTTGTTTGTATTTCAGAAGTCCAAAAATATGTAATGATAAATTTGCTATGGCATTTGTGCTCCTCCTTAAGAAAATATTTGTATTATCTTTTGTTGAGTGAGTTTAAACGTGGTTCTGTTTGATTCAAATATACCGAAGACTTACATGTTAGAGTATATATTTACTCCATTGTCACAATAGGACTCGTGACAATTGACCACATACATTCCATGTTTGAAGTCTCCGGATCAATCCCAAGGACTCTGGCATGGTCAGCAGGTGCAACAGCACTGAGCTACAGACAAGGCTTCTTTTCTTTTTTTCCTGGCACAGTGTCTCACTAGGTAACTGAGGCTGACCTTGAACACACAAACTTCCTACCACTGCCTTTCAAACATTGGAAATATAGGCAAGTGAAACTAAGTTCAGAAATATATAAATATGTTCCCACAGTTTATGCTTCAAGCCCTTACAAACTAATACTTAGTATATACTCACCACAGTGGTGATGTTGCCAAGCATGCTAACACTCTGATTCTCCCCCCTCTGTAGGGAAAGGAGTGTTAACTCAGTGTACTTAAATTTCACTCTAGTATGTCTAGAATTATATTCTTTATTGATCCTGTTTAAGACTTTCTGTGCCTCTCTTGCCAGTAGTTTAGAGTTTCTTTTACTTCTCGGAAATCTATGATTGCTGTTTATTCAAACATTTTTCCTCTTTAAAAAATATATCTAACTTCATACCAAAAGTTTTTCTTTTGCTAGAGATACTTCACATGTCATTAGTGCTGTTGCTGATATTCTTCATATTGATCAGCTTACATTGCAATGACAAAGTATTAGATAAAAAAGAGGGAAAATGACACATGTTAGTCCTTAGTTTCACAAAATCTCTGCGGATTGAGGTATAATGGCTGAACAGTAGCCATGGCAGAGAATTGATAGAACACAGACAATTAGGAAGCAGAGAGCAAACCTGGGACCAGTGCAGGTGTAATCTAAAGCTGTGTACTTTTACATCTGTTTCCACCAGCTGTGTTCTACCTCCTGAAGGTTCCACAGCCCTAAACAACACCACTACCTAGGAGAAACTAGGCAAAGCATGAGAATGTAGGAGACAGTTCAGGCAAGTCATATTTTTCTTATAGCAAAAGGAGAAAACCATAACAAAATTATTTATCCAATATATTGCATTACCAGAGGATTTTAGGGTAAAGAACAAAAGACTCAAGGGAAACGTTTGTTTTTACACTTAGATTCCGTGAAATATGGGCTGCCAAAAGAAAATGAGATTGAATGAACTGAAATAATGTACAAATAAAAGATTAAGTGCCCATATTTAGATTTCTTTTGTAGTTTAAGGCAGAACTTCTCTGTATTAAGGATTTTATGGTCTTCTATGAGAATAGATAGATCCGTTCTGTGATCTATCTGGCTTTCCCAGAAAGCCCAATTAAAATATGGTAGTAAAAATTTAGGTCTGGATAATATGTCATATTCTGTCTTTCCTTCTTGGAACAATGCTTGAGCAAATTCTCCTACAATGTATGTTTAGTATTGAGTTAACTTTCTGTGGACCAATTACCAAAGGCCAACTGAGTATAGCTGAAACTCAGAGGGAATAAAAATTTCTTCTTTCTAATTTTTTTGTGTTTGTTTTTAAATTTTTTTTTACTTAAATGATTTACTAACAAAAGAAAATCTCACACAGAGAAGTTATTTATGTCTGGTTTGGCTTCATGACTAGCTTCTGGTCAGAAAGATGGAGTAATTACATTTGCTAGAGAATTCTAGTTTTCATTGAATAATAACAATGACTATTGACTAGCATCTCTTTTGAACTAAAATTTGAGCTTCTCTTACCTATAAGAAGTATCACATTATTCATGAAAAAGGACCATTGAATTCCTTTTCAGAGCAGACAACTTCCTGACCAGAACACCAACATCTCAGTCTCTAAGGTCAACTATTAGTAAATGGAACCTCATGAAACTGAAAAGTTTCTGTGAGGCAAAGAACACTGTACACAGAAAAAACAAAGAAAACAAAACAACAGTCTACAGAATAGGAAAAGATCTTCACCAATCCTACTTCCAACAAAGGGCTAATATCCAAAATGCATGTAAACCTCAGGAAATCAAACACCACCAAACCAAATAACCCCAACAAAAACGGGGTACAGAGCTAAACAGAGAATTCTCAATAGAGAAATATCGAATAACCAAAAAACACCTAAAGAAATGCTCAATATCCTTGGTTATCAGGGAAATGCAAATCAAAATGACACTGAGAGTCCATACTACATACCTCAGAATGTTTAAGATAAAAAACTAAAGTGAGAGCATATGCTGGTAAGGATTTGGAGGAAAGGAAACATTCCTCCGTTGCTGGTAGGAGTGCCAACTTATACAACGCCTTTGAAAATCAGTCTGGCTCTTTCTTAGAAAATAGCAAATAGCTTTACCTCAAGACAAAGCTATAACACTCCTGGGCATACAACTGAAAATGCTCCATCATACAAAAATTCCATTTGTTCAACTATGTTCATAGCAGCTTTATTCATAATAGCCAGAATCTACAAACAACCTAAACGTCTCTCAACTAAAGAATGGATAAAGAAACTGTTGTACATTTACTTCATGGAATACTACTCAGCTATTAAAAATAAGGAAATCTTGAAACTTGCAGACAAACGGATGAAAGTATAAACAATCATCCTTAGTGAGGTAACACAGACCCAGAAAGATATACATGGTATGTACCCACTTATAAATAGATATTAGCTATATAATACAGGATAAGCACACTACAAACACAGACACTACAAATACAGCCTAAAGAGGCTATATTACAAGAAAGACCCTAGGGAGAATGCTTTTTTCTCATTCAGAAGGGCAAATAGAATAGGCACCAGACGTGGTTGAAGAGAAGGAACAGGATGGGCACCTACCATAAAGTTTCTCTGAAAGATTCTACCCAGCGGGGAATTGAAGCAGATTCAGAGACTCACAGCCAAACTTTGGGGTGGCACACAGAGAATCTTATGCAAGAGTTGGGGAACAGAGGGACCAGGAGGGGTCAGGGGCTGCACAAGGAGACTAAGGGAGACAACAAATCTGAGGGTCAGGGTGGGGCTTCAGAGATTGATATACCAACCATGGACCATGCATGATGAAGACCTGGCTGGACTCCCTGCTCAGATGTAGTAGATAGGCAACACAGTCTCCTTCTGAGGCCCATAATATGAGGAGTAGGGGCTACCTCTCACATGGAATCTCACTTACATTCTCTTGGCAGGGTGGCCTTGCCAGGTCAAAAGTTATGAATATGCAGGCAATACAGATGAAACTTGATAGGCTGGATTCAGATGATATGGAAGGGATGGTCTTCCTTTCTGAGGACGAGGGGAGGTGGAAGGGAAGGAAGCATGATAGTGGGAGTGTGGCAACCAAGAGGAGACAAATTAGGGAGTTAAAATCAGGAGGTAAAGTGCATAAATTAAAAATAAAAATAAAAATAAAAATAAAAATAAAAATAAAAATAAAAATAAAAATAAAAATAAAAATAAAAATAAAAATAAAAATAAAAAAGACCCTACCCCCAAACTCTGGAGCCGGGATCTTGAAGAGCCTGGAGCCTGGAGCATTGAGCCTGGATAGGACTTATGTCGGATACTGTCTTATCTGCTGCAGCAGGGAACACAGTAAAATAACAACATATTTTATAGATTCAGCTTTATCAAATAAGCTATAACACTGGCATAACCAAGATGGAAAAATAAGAAACAATTTGTTTCTCTTCCAACACATTTCCCCAATATACATTAGAAACTAGTATAAGTGATACTAATTGATAGTATAATTTCTATTTTATATAATGGTTTCTTTGTTAATATAGAACAGGCCTTATAGCTGGTGACCCTATAGGTAGACCACAATCCTACAATACCTTGTGTTGTTATCTACATATGATGCTGTCAGTGTTTCCCCGCACCTCACTGTCTTATAGGCGAAATGGAAGAATGAATGGAGTTCTGGCAACTCTTGTGTCTATTTGTGTTTTCAGATACTCTGTTTCTTTCCCCAGTAGCCAGTATTCATTGTCTGCACTCACTGTGATAAAACTGAGGAAAAACAAAATTCCTGTTTTGGATTCTGTACACCTAAAGTTGTTTCCTTGCTGCATTCTCACTGATAGAGGACAATGAGTCTTGTTGTTCTATTGTTTCCTTACTGTTTGTGGCTTTTAGCCAACTTGAGGTATGATGCCAACCTTCTGGAGATCTTTCTTAACCAAAATTAGGATTTCTGTTGAACAATTTGTATGACAAGAAAGGTTTATGATTTGCTTATGTTTCTGGCTCCAATTTTCAGAAACATTAAGAAGCGTAGATAAACAGGTGTATTTGAAGATCTCTTGTGGCTTGTATGTGAATGGAAAATGCTAATTCTGTTTTGGAACTCCCAAGTGAAATTTTTATTATGAATTAGATAAAGATGATTTAATTTTTGGAATTGCGCGTGATGTATTAAAAAAACTGTACTCTGATTAGATACAATTGTTTTCCTTGAAGTAACTAGCTATAATAAATGGATAATTTGATTTTTCTGTCATGATTTTTTGTAAGCTGAATCCCTCCAGCCTCCCACCCACCGTGTGTTTATTTGGGCTAACAATAGGTTTTGGTTCTCTTTTCTGCTTAGGTATCCTACCAAGGTGGTTTGAATGAGAAAGGCCTATATTAGGCTCATTTATTTGATAACTCTGAACCCAGTTAGTGGTGATGTTTTGGGATATTATGGAAACTTTAGCCCCCAGAGTTTTGCTGTAGGAGACACAACACTGGAGGTGAGTTTCAGAGTTTATAGCTTAATCACATTTCCAGTTAACTCTCTGCTTCTTTTGTGTAGAAGGAGTTTCATCTCTCAGATTCTTGCTGAAAATGATACCATGATGGTACAGTGAAATCATGTGCTGATGCTATCCTCCATGGCCTTTTCATCAAGACTAAAAACCAAAGTAAATGTTTTGATCTCTATGATCAATGTTTCAGAAAACATGCAGAAGTCCTCTGCAGAATCGGGTCAGGAAAATTTCTAGCACGAAGAGGGAAATAAGCATGAATTCCTATCATTCTCCAGGGATCTAATGACAACTGAGATAGGTCTTGAAACTGAGAGAATTAACTTTCCTTAATGGTGTTATCTCTGATGAGAAAACCACATGTTGACCAACACCACATATCCCCAAGAGTACATGAGCACCATAAACTATACTTGAAGAATTTGTTTAAAATGACACAAACTTGAGTAGGTTGGAAATGAGGATGTATCTGGGAGGAGTGTGTGTGGATATATATATGAAAAAAAAATACATTGCAGAAAATTATCCAAGAACAAAGAAAAATAAGGCAAAAACTTTGTTATCATATGCTCTGCCTTGTCCATGCTACTAGCAAATCAGTGCATCTTAGCTCCTATTTCATAAGAATAGTAATTTAGAGCCTTTTGTCAAATAAACGTTAAGGTTTTTAAAATACTCTCAGTACATTAAAAATTGTGAGCAATCTAAAACTGATTTAAAAATTATAGCCATTCATCATCTTTAAATTGTGTTTCTTAAAGCTTAGTCTTCATAAATAATTTGTCCACATTATATAATGGTGTACTTAAATCTGAAGTTTTTACTTTCAGATTCTTGTCACTTTACACAGTTGTCTGATACTTGATAAAAGATGAGATATTTTTGACTATGCCTAGCAAAGCCCTTTAATTAGTTAACAACTTAGAAGCTGTGATATATTGTCATCCTATAGGCCTTGAGAAGCCAAGTGTTCTGAAATCAATGTGACTAAAGTATTATTCACATCTTTGCAGATGACTCAGATATTTTAACTCTTTCACATATATTTATAAATATTTATTGAATTTCATATATAGGTTGCTACTAGTTTTAAAATCATATTTTTATATTTTGCTATAAAGAGTCTCTAAAATGATTATTTCAAATAGAGTGAGTAACTGTAACTTACCTAATCTGTTAAAGAAATACAATGTCCTCCACCCTGTCCCAGTTTCCTGGTAAGTGAAGGCTTTCGTGGGACATGCCCCTTGGGCTAGTATGCAGATATAAGTGAGTATATACCATTTGACTCTTTCTGCTTCTGGGTGAACTCACTCATTATGATTATTTCTAGGCCCTGGGTCCTGCTCAAACTGTGGCACCAGCCAAGGACAATACGTGCAGTAAACTTTGAACCCTTACCCACATCTAGCCAATGGAGAGAACGTTCTCCACAGTTAAGTGGAGAGTGGGGACTGACTTTCACACGAACTCTGGTGCCCCATATTTGACCACATCTCCTGTATGGGGAGACCTGGTGGCATTCAGAGGAAGGATAGCAGGCTACCAAGAAGAGATTTAGTACCCTATGAGCATATACAGGGGAGGAAGTCCCCCTCAGTCACAGCTATAGGGGAGGGGAATAAGGGGAAAATGGGAGGAAGGAATGGAGGATACAAGGGATGGGTTAACAATTGAGATGTAATATGAGAAATTAATAAAATATATTTAAAAAAATAAGTATGTCTACTCTGTGATCCTAATAGAGGCTGAAAATTTTTCTTCTTGTACAGTAGGTGAACTGTTTAGATTATTGTTTATCTGATTAGATCTTAAAAATATAATTCATTATTATTATTTTGTTTTTGTAAATAGATATTTAAATGTTTGAAAGCAAAATTTTAAAAGTATATTTTATTAATTTATTCATATTATATGAATATTATATCTCAATTGTTATCCCATCTCTTCTATCCTCCCATCTACAAACTCATATATTTGAAAATATGTAAAGGAAGCTATCCAATAAATACAGTTATGATAAGAGATGTAAAAATTTCATAATTAAATGTTTAAAACCTTTTTGGTGATCATGTTAATTAATTAATTTATTTATCTATTTGTGTGAGTGAGTGTGTGTGTGTGTGTGTGTGTGTGTGTGTGTGTGTGTTTGTCCTTGGCATGCTCACACATTCCTTCTTTTGATCATATGTAACCAATGAATCAAAGTCAGGTTATCAGGTATGGCACATTTACACTCTCAGGTATTTGATGTTCAATAACATGGAAATTTAACCTTAAAAATGTAATTATATGTGTCATTCATTTCTTTATTTGTGACTGAAATTGGTGGGGAAATAATAAATGATTCATAAGAAATAATAGCATACTTATGGTTGCAGATTTTGGTGATTGTGTTTTTTTTGCTGTTAAAAAAAGTAAATGTGCTAAAAGTGCTTTAAAACAGACACATCTTATGAGAGACTTTTGCATAATTAAGTTGATTTTTAGCAAAAAAAATAGCTAGCTGTAGGCTTTTAAAAACAGCTTATATTCAAAGATATAAAACAAAAAATACAATATGTATATTCAGAACAACAAAGTTTTCATCAAGTCTATATTTTTCTAAAGAAATACTAATATAGATAGTCCTCAAATTAATACTCTTAAAATAGAAAAGGAATGAGCACTCCTCACATACCTTGGTTACAAAATGAAGTAATACCAATAAAAAATAAATCTATAAGCCAATCCCTCTGATGAGCATATATGCAAAATTTTTCATTAAGTGCTTATGAAGTTAATTTGAGAAGACACCAAAAAGAATATTCACCATGATCAAGTATGCTTCAGCTTACAGATGAACACTGTTCATCTGTTTAATACAGTGTTCAAGTCTTATATAACATTATAGTAACTTTAGAAACATGAGTTGAGTTCTGTTTCTTTAAGATAGCAAGGAGTCTGTAGCTATAATAGTCCTTATTTATTATTAGTTCAAGTATTTTACTGACAAAATATGTATAGAGTCAGCTACTTGAAAGAGTCTTTCTCAAATGCACTGTTTTATCAGCAAAAATAAGTCATATATAGCAAATTCCATTAAAGATAAAACAATCATTTGTATTATTAATTTTTTTCTCGGCAACAATATAATATATACCTAAGAAGTTCTAAGGATGCCAGTGCTTGATACAGGTTTCTGTTTCTGTAATATAAATAAAATATTTTTTCTTCTTCCATTCCTGCCCTTGTACCCCTTACTTTTTCTTTTTTAAAGTCATGGGCTATATTTTCATTAAGTGTTGTCATATACATATATGTATATATAATATATGAACATATGCAAACATGCTAAGCACACATATATACATCACACACACACACACACACACACACACACACACACACACACACACAC
>OU015748.1:30624184-30641963 GCA_907169655.1 Acomys percivali | reverse complement strand
CACACACACACACACACACACACACACACACACACACACACACACACACACTTAATATCCCAAGATACATTTAGGTTTAATATGTGAGAAGTTGCCAAAAAAAAAAAAAAATCCCCTCTGCTGCAACCATGTCCTAAGAACTGACCTTTCTCTAGACCCTTTCTCTGTTTCCTGCTTTCCATGAGTTCTGAAGACTCTGCCAGATGTTTCCAACATCATAATTGTCTGCTTCATTAGAGTCTCACAATCAACTGAAGCAATGACTATTGACTGAAACGTTTGTGAATATGATTGAAAATAGGTGCTTCCCCCTTGTACATACCATGTGACATGGTGTGCCACAATAATGAATATGCTATCAAAGAAAAGTGATACTAGAAGAAGTATGTTTCTATGATTGAATCTGACAATATGGTCTGCAAGCCTTTGAAACTTGTATCCAATGAAAATTTGATAAAAATTAAAGACAACACTGAGGTAGCTTAGCACGCCCAATAAGAGCATAATGGTCAATTTTGCTAGGAGTGCCAAGTCCAGTGCAAAAGATTTTTGGGAACATCAGTAGAACTCTTGTTACTATATGAAAAAGAACTTCTCCTTTATTATTCATTGTCCTATGATGTTTGCCGTCCTGCATTTAAGGGTGATATCACAGATAAAATGGTAGAGAAAATCTTAAAGTAGCTGATAGTTTCAGGTGTTGGGCAGGTATTAATGATTGAATTTTTAAAAATCTCTTTTTATTTTATTATATTTGTTATTTACTGCATGTTCATAGTTATATAAAAAGAATGGAGGAGGAAAGAAGGGGCTTCTTTTAATTCCAGTTGTCTAGAAAATTAACTCATTTTAAGTTATTAACAAGGAAGCTGTTTTTAACAGTTTTCTCGTTATTATAACCTAAAAATAATAAAAGCAACGTAAGGAAAGAACAGCAACACTCCACCCATTAGTTCTTCCATCCACTTAACCTTTTCCATATAATATTCCCAGATATGAGGGGCATTCACCAATAACTGTTCCTCAGTACTTTGGCCAACTATGAGTCTCTACAGTACCCACCACTGACTACAAAACAAACTTTGTTGACCAAAGTTATATACAGCACTAATCGATGGGTACACACTTAAATATGTAGGTACCAATTTGACAAGTACATCATGTGCATTTAGCAAAGCAGCTGCTGTAAGTTCCTTGGTAGGACATAACCACCCAGTCTGACCAGGTTTACTATAGCAAGCAGAAAAGTCTTCGGTTATCAGGGGCACAAAATTTATTATAAAATGGTTAGCTTCTCTATGCCACTGTTGTATTGTTTGGTAAATATTGAATTGCAGATTGATATTTGCACATGCATGTGGGTATTGAATCTTTGAGCAATTCTAAAACCTTAAGACTGGAAGTGGTCAAAATTTTTTTCACATTATGAGTTGCCCATAAGCCTTAAATTTTACTCATTGGCTTTTCATGTTTCATGTATAAATTGTCACTTCAAAGTTATCATTCACTAAAGGTACTTACCCTACCCCATTACCAAGCTTGTAGCACTGTCTCAAATGCTGAAAGTGTAAAACTCTGTGGTATTTGGAGAAACTGTCACTACACTCATGTGCCTCAGGTTTGTATTAGGATCAAGACTCCAGCTTCTCATCCGCATGTTGAGTTGAGGGTCTCTGCCACATGTTTCCACTGTTTTGATGTTCTGGCTCACCATGGAATATGAATCAGTGAAACCAAGGCTGATGCATCTGAATATGCAATTAAAAATAAACATTTTTCTCCTATGCTATGTCCTGTATTTTGTCACATTAATAACATTTGACAAATCATCAGGATAGGTTCCTCTTATCTCTCAATGTCATAGAAGCAGTTGGAATATGGCCACCATCTAAAAGGTACAGATACACCATCACACTAACCATATTTTTATTTCCATGGCATCTTTCACTATTTTTCACTAATACACAAAGTTGTAGAAAATGTTTACATATCTTTTTATATAAGTTCTGTTTGAGATCTCATTTCTCTTGTAGTTGTATTTAATACTCTTGCAATTATTTTAAGGGATTGCTATCTCTTTTTAACACATATTGAGCATATTTTATATTTGGTAACATTATGGTGTAATACTGTTCCATTATATAATTTCAGCTTAAAATGAAATTTAAGAAAATACTAAGTCCTCACAGAATGTAATTGGCAGATTTTTCTCTCAGATTGACATTAATCACTAGGAAAAAATAAAGTTTTATCTTATGAAATAATGTTTTATCTTATTTAAGTTTACTTATACATTTATTCCAATTTAAATTATTTTAATTGAAAAAGTTTTTCATTTCTTAACTTACTAAACTCGAACACACTTATAAGAGTCTGTGGCACTTGTTAATAAAAACTCCTAATAATATGACATTTGATTTCTAAACCCTATGATTCATATGAATGATAAACCTTGAAAAAATTTAAATATATTAAGAACAAATTACTTTCTCAAAAATCCATTGAGCACTAAGTAATGCAGTTATTGACAAAATACAGAAATGCACACGCCACTTTACTAATTGAATTCTATTGACTCTGCTCTAAGAATACCCTTCATTATAATCTCCTCTAGATTATGATAGCAGAAAGACTCATAATTATTCACTGGGGTTCATTCATGCTCTTGTTCATTGTAGCTGTGCTTATGCACCCATCTATGGAGTCCAATCTTGAAAACAATGTCTGGCAATGACAAAGAAAAATTTCTTCCTCTCTGAAACTTTGATACAACATTCACAAAAGCCTTATAAAATATTCTTTTTCTCTTTTTTCTCACATGTATGTTTGTTAAAGCTTTATTTAATAGTGGTCTGTTCGAATTTTATTTACCTATGGCATACACATTTATTTGGAATATATATATATATATATATATATATATATATATATATATATAACATATATTACTTCTATATTGTTATAAAGTTAAAAATGCTTTAAGGTAATACATCTGACTTTCCATGCATAAGTTAAGGAAATACAAAAGGAATGCCTCTCCCTTGACATTATCAATGCTATGTGAGGCATAAAACTTTTAAAGCCAAGTGGAATTACTTTTTAGAAAGATACAGAGTACATCACTGAGGCTCTAGTCCTCAACATAAAACCATATGTCCAGAATGATGGCATCTGAATATTGCAGAAATTCATCTGAAGTATATATGAAATAGGAGCTCTGACAATTTAGACAAAACTAGCTCATTGCGGGAAAGGTCATAAGACTCAATATCAGATCATATCTTATAGTTTTGCAAATATTTACTTACATTTTTTACAAGTGATTTACAATGTATGTCTGTCTATTAGCACCTCTAATGAGTTATAGCTCTTGGTAAATACAATTTCATGGCTGAGTAGGAAATTTTCAGTAGTAATGAAGTTGTCTTGTATGTAGTAAGCCATAGGTTCAGTCACACTATTACAAAAATAAGATTAAATGTTATAAGAATATTTTCAAAATTCTCAAAAATTTCCTTAATTTAAAATTATAGTGATTACATGACTAGAAGCAATGTTTTCCTCTTACTGAACACAAAACAGTAAGTAAAAGCAGAAGATAAAAGAGTGAAGATGCTTAAAACCTACAGTAAGTGATGAGAAATGAGAGATTGTGAAATGCTGAATGTTAAATTATTTTTGATTTATAATCTTCACTTTCAACTTGGATTTGTTTTAGTCTTTCTCAGTGTTTTCCTTTTTTGTTTTTTTCTTTTATTTTTATACCCTTCATGCCCCCCTTCCCCAGTAGCCACTGCAGAGGCTCTAAATCATTGTTTCATGAATGCTAGGTCAGCACTTTATCCATTTTACCAATCAAACTACATCCTCAGTTCTGGACTGTGTGTTAGAAATACCTAAAAAGATGCTCCTGGGCTTCTCTGTGAGGTCATTCCAGATAAGGTTAACTGAGGAGCAGAAACACATTCTACATATTTGCTGTGTATCTGTATGAATAAAAGGAATAAATAGTTCAAGAAATCTCTATGATAGAACTATTTCCTCTTTCCCTGACCTTGGTTGCAATGTAAAAAGCTACCATGCTTTTCTTTCTTTGAGGGGTTATGTGTTCTCTTAAATCATGAGTCAAGCTAGGTGTGGTGGTGCACACCTTTAATCCCAGCACTCCGGAAGCAGAGGCAGGCAGATCATTATGAGTTTGAGGCCAGCCTGGTATACCAAGCAAGTCCAGGGCAGCCAAGGCTACACAGAGAAACCCTGTCTCAAACAACAACAACAACAAAAAACAACAACAACAAAAAAACCCAAAACATCAACAACAAAAACATGATTCAAACTAAATTCTTTTTCAAGAATTTTTTTGTTAGAAATTTTGTCACCTCAATGAGCAAAGTTAACTAACACATTGTCTATTACAAATGACCTCTTTTTCTTTCCACTAACTGTAATTCTAAAGCCTTAAACACTATTTCTTTAGGTTTAAAGAATACCAAAAAATCAAATAAATAGAAAAAGAGAGAATACAGAATACCTTGTAATAACCAATTGCTTGATAATGTAAGACACACAAAAGCTCTGTCATTATTTCTTCAGGACAAGAAAGGCTATCCCATATATCTCTGGCTTAAACCATAATTTTAAAAATGTATCACTTTTGTTCTTATGTGAGAGCTGAGATGCCCAATTAAAACAAGTATCTTTAGCACTTAAATGTCTCTTCATCACAATGAAGCTCTTCAACACTTTGCTTCATTTTGTAGAGAAGTAAACCAGGGATAGGAATTTCATTGAAAAACACATACATATTTATACAGGAAGAAGGCATCATCAATTTATACAGGTGGGCACATTCCTGAACATTCTCACTTAAAGTTTATGCATTTCATTTAATTAGTGGCAAAGTCAAAGGCATTGAGTAGAAAATTTAGAATTATAACAGGCAAACTTTATTCTAGGTCATCTAATAAAAGTGAGTCTGGATGACTTCATTATTGCAGTTGATTCATTGTCATTTTCTTTGAAAGATTTTATCTAAAACAAAAGAAACAAAACAAAAATAATAAAAGACACTTGTAAATCTCCTTGGCTCATTCAAAGGAGAAGCTGCTTTTCAACACCCAGAGCAAAAGACAACCCTTTTATTTGTAAATTTATAGTATTTTCTTTCTTTGTGAAATACTAAAAAAATGTTTTTATCTATATTAATGCTTTTCATATTTATTCTTATCCCCATAAATACTAGGTAGAGTTCAATTAGTAAAATATTTACTTTGTACTATATACATTTTCTTCTTCTAGAGGAAAGCTTTTAAGATTTATCATAATATTTTTATCTATATCTACAATTTTAAATTACTATATAGACACCATGTGATATTTGTAATTACTGTCTAACATCTGTCACTGAAAGTAAGGGTGGATAGTGATCACAAAGTTCATTGCATTGATTTACATATTCAGTGGTCTTTTTCTAAAAGGTCTATCTTAAGGAAGTCGTTCTGTGCAGGTGATTGACTCTTACAGAAGTGGGAAATGATCGTTTTTGTACTTTATCAGCAGGTCTCCTGTTATATAATAATTTTATAATATTTGTTTCATGCAGCTGCTATTAAATAATGGACAGGAATTAAACTGTGATGTGACTAAATAAATAAATGGAGAAGAAAGAAAACAAAAATTTGCAACAAAGAGTTATCTGTTCACAGATGTCCTTGATTTTATAAGAAATGTATTATGTAGAAAAGGTCCATCTCCTCTAGTATCTAAAGACCTGTAAAACATAAAGAAACTTTTCCCTTCAGCTTTTAAAGTTTGATAAAGTTATTAGACACTGATAAAATAGAAAAAACATCATATAAATTTATGAACAGAGAAACAAAACTAACAGAAGAGGTTGGAGATGTCAATTGTGTGATTATGCACCCACAGCATTGTTTACAAACTGAGATACTTTTTCTCCTGACGAGAGATAGAATGAAGGAATACAGTGCTGGTGGCTTAAACATTATTCTGGGGGCATTGAAAGTCCTGGAGACAGTCTCATTTGGAATAAGAATGAGCTTAAAAGATACAACTTATATTGCAAGGGAAGCTATGCTGTTGTAGCTGTATTCCTTAGTATTTTTTTTTCTGAAATAAATAATAGTATTTATGAGTGAAGCTGGAGAGTGAAGTTGGCTCCGGATTCCAATGAGGCTCTAAAGAACCTTGTCCTGGAATTCAGAGACAGAGAAGAAAGAAAAGTTAAACCCTGATGACATCAAGTATCTCTTTATACTCTTATTTCCTTAAAATAAAATCACTCAGCGTGCAAAAATGCTACATTTTTTTTTTGTGGTGATACTATTTAAACACCAACAATACTTATTTACAAGTGGAGAGGTATATCATGAAACTAAGTACCATTTTTAACTTTCATTGGTTCTTAGTGAATTTCATATCATGCGCCCCAGTCCTATTCAACTTCTCATCTACTCCTATCTGCCCACCACCCTTGCAACTCCCCCCCCAACAGAGAAAATAATCTCATTGTAGAAGTTGGAGTGTGTCTCAGTCTGTCCCATAGTATACTCTTTTATCCAGACTCCTTTGCTTACTAATGTGCAGTGCAATGATCCCTTGGATTGGTAAGAGGCCTCTGGATTCTCTTACACTATCAATATTGGAACCTTACTGGCACTCTCTTGGGTTCTTTTTATTTTCCTGTTTCATGGGAATCCTATAGTTTTGGATCTGTAGGACAGGACTGTCCAGCATTTCATTATTGGAGTATATGTTAGGGTGGACCATTTCAAAGATGTAGATGTGAACCTGAGATGTATTTGAGCAGGTCAGCCTGCCAGCTCTCCTGTAAGCACACCACAGGGCCAACTTTGCTCCCCTACCCTAGGTGGGCCATCCAATGCTGCAGCCATCAACGGCCAGAGCCAGCTCTCCTACTCACATGACCTCGCTGTTGGCTTATCTGTGCCCACACCATCAAAGAAAGTTTTACAGTGCTGGCACGCACGGGCCTGCGCCACTTCTCATGCCCTCTGGGACCAGCTCTCCAGTCTGCAATAGGTGACAAGCGATCAGGGAGGGGAGAAGGGCCGCTCTTTCTACTCCCCACCACCACACAGCATACAATAGACAGGGCTGGCTTGCCCTAGTTCATGCCTGTTCAGGGCCTGTTCACCTGCAACCCCCAGTGCAGCTCTACTGTGTTGCCCAGAGGTGTAGAGATCGATGTGGAAGGGCTGCAGTTCCTGAAGGGCAAAGCCAACCTCTGTCTACCACAGGTGGTAAGGGGCAAAAGGGGAGGAGGGTGTCTCTTCCTCATCCATGCCAATGCTTGGGAGACAGTGGCAGGGACAGCTCACCCACTCTCACCACCTCACAGTTGTCTCACCTGCAACTCCCAGGACATGTGGACCACTCTCCCAAGTGTTGCAGTTGGCTATGGACAAGGCCGGTTCTTTTGTTCTCATAACCTTAGGGCTGGCTCTCCCAAGATGACCAGGTAAGAAGTGAGACTAGTTCTGCACAGCTAGCTGTCATACATCAACATGGCCTGCGGCAGCAGACCAGACCAGAGATTTCAGCAAGCTCTTTGGTTGTAACAGATCCCTGCAGCTGAAGGGCATGGCCTAAGAGAATGGTTCCAGGTGACAGCAAAGTCCAGGTCTCTCACCATGCACCCAGGTAGTATCACCAGATACTAATATTAGGCTGTTCCTCACTACCCTCTAATTCTCCAGTTGAGCCTCTCTTCATTGTGCCCACATCCTTCTGTTTCTCTTTTCTCTGATTTCTCCACCACTCACTTTCTCCTTCTGAGTGGTGCCCTGGGTGTCTGCCTGTCTGGGTTTTGTCTCAGGCGTGGGCTCAGGAGTTCTGTGCCATGTTTATGCATTGTCACTTGGCAGGGGTCATCTCAGACACAGTCTTCTCCTCACCCCAAGGCCTGTATGTCACCAGATTGGTGGTCGCCTCGGGCTAGCCCCTTTTCCAGGGGCCATGGCACTGCTCTGGTGGTCATCTGGGGCTTTCTCCTAACTGGTGCTCACCCTGGTGGCCCCCCTGCAGAAGTTTTTCTGTCTTGGGCTCACTCCTGCCCTGGGCCCCCAGTCGCAGCAAGGGTTCTTTAGTCTCTGGTTCTCTTCTTGTGCTGGGAGCCTGTCAGAGTCTGTGTGACACTGGACTAGCCATTCTCTCAGGCTAGCTCTCTACCCAGACCCTCAGGTGCCAGTGCCTCTACGGACGACTATTTAGCATTATCAAATTCATCTTTCCATTAAGGTATCAAAAATTACATGCAAAGATTAACAAATTTTACTCTTGTTACATCTTCCCTACAGTTTGGCCAAGTAAAACTCTTTCATCTGTGCTCAAATGGAGAAGTATTTCAAAGTTATAAACAGTGTTTAATATGTTCATGGCTATAGTCCATAAAAAAGTGACTTACTTCAACAGAAGACTTTCTAGTGAAATAAGATT
This sequence comes from Acomys percivali, assembly GCA_907169655.1. Lineage (NCBI taxonomy): Eukaryota > Metazoa > Chordata > Mammalia > Rodentia > Muridae > Acomys > Acomys percivali. The sequence continues at coordinate 30,633,485 of OU015748.1, read as the reverse complement.
TTAAAGCAGAGTATAGTTTGAGTAGTTATTAAAAGACATTGAAGCAAAACCAAATAGGAAGAATTTATGCTTTTGAGTGCTTTACTGAAATTTTTTTTCACTCATGTTGAAACAAGATTGAATCTGTGCTTTTCCAGTTTAGTGTGTCAGGTAAAACATAGCAGGGGGTGAAATGAATTCATCTTTCTGTCTTCAAGTAAACTAAAAGCAATTTTTGTCTTCCCATGTGGTCACTTGAGGTGCATGTCATGTTCAAGCTAATGATATCAGGCACCCTCAGGTTGTTTAAGTATTCATGAAGTAATTAAATTCTCATTAACATATAAATAAAAGAAAACTGAAAACAAGTTTAGCAGGCACCTAACATCTGTTCTACTGCTTTTAAGTATTAAAATTTGCCACACAGAGAAGGAAAGTGCATTCTGTTCAGGGAAGTATTTTGCATAGATTATTTATAGAAACTGTAATTAAACTGATTTGGCATATTAAAAGAAGTTAACAGCAGAGCATTATTTAGATACTTTGTTGGTCTCTCTCACCTAAATAAAAAATTAAAATAGATTTTGGAAGAGGAAAATTACATTTTGTGTATATTTCAGAAAAAAATTACAAGAGCCACTGAAATTCATTTCTATCTCATGTAAGATGGCTAAATTCTAATCTTTAAAAACTTATGTCCAATTTAACCCTTAGTCCTTTCTGTTACACATTATAAAATCCCTTGAGTGTTTGTCAAAACATTTCATTTATTCCATAAATTTATCCTATTCACAAGTGCAAATGATTTTCTGCATAGCATTTTTTAAACACAAATTCATCCAAAGGTAAGGTAGAATATATTTAAAAAACTGTAGCTTTTTATTATGATATTCTTTTCCTTCCAATTTCTACTCATACTTGAGTATTTCTTAATATATATATTATTATATATCATATTATATAATATAAATTAATATATACAATTTATATATATATATATACATATAAATATATAATTTCCCAAATCTCTGACAATGCAGTTTAAAAATGTATTTATATGGACAGATGCTGTCACTCAGTGATAGACTTCTTGCTCGGCATACATGAGATCCAGGTTTAATCTTCATTACTGAAAAAATTATTTATTTTATACAAGATTATTCAACGAAAACAAAAAACTTACTGAAATATTTATAGTTCTTAGTTATAATATATTTCTAGAAAAAAAGACAGGCTATGAAAGGAAGCACAAGGAGTATATTGAAATCATTGACGCCCATGACATGATATTCTAACTTATAGTTCTGAGGAAAGATAGAAAGAAACCTGACTATGAAGCTCGCTGGGGAACAGAAAAGAGCCCTTCACACTCTCGTCTTATTGAAGCCTCTTACCTCCTGAGAGTCTAGAATTTGGCACAATTAATGGAAATTTTACTGATAATTACCTACAAAAATACAATGTTCTTTCTACAAAGATATAGTTAATGTAATAATGTTTAAAAAGCAATGAATTATGCTGAAAGAAACAGTGTTTATTCCATTTGAGTTTAAATTAAATCCTTTCAAAACATAAACAATTGCATTACATTTCCCAAAAGCTCATAAAAAAGGAACTTTTTTACTAGTACATAGAGAAGGATCCATGTCTTAAATCAATTTTATCTTAGCTGAACAAAGGTTTTTGTATGCCTGTGAAACTACTGTTTTAACTGATAAGCCTGTGCTTTCCTCCAATACACCAAGATTTTTGTTTTTAAAGTCACTATTAACTCTCTAAACACTATAATTTCAGGAACCACCCAAACTGCCTAGGTGGGGATTATTATGAAACACAATCATGGGTCTTGAGTGTGTATTATCCTTTTCTTAAGTTTCTTACTCTTTCTTAATGCTTATACTTAAAAGTTCATTTCGTTTTATCTTAATAAACTTCAAACCCACTTCTCTATAGGAAAGTCAGCGTTACTGGACCCTCCTTAGCAGAGATAAATTATAAGGATTCGTCAGGATATTATAGCCAGCACCATGGAGGTGTGTCTTCTGCTTCAGAAGCAAGACATCTCTGACACAGCTTCCTCTCTGTATTTTGCCACGGTAAGAAAGGGAAGAGAATTAGAATTTCTCTTTAAATGATGCAGAGAGATTTCTTGCTATTATACTTGAAATCTCCAATTTCAGTGAGTTTCTGCTTTACATCCTTGAAGGATGCTGTATGGAGAATCAAGGAGTCTAAAAAGACAGGTCTTGCTGAGGTTCTGTCATTTCTTGCCTATCCATACTTTAACAATTCTACAAAGTGCCCCTTGGTTTAATACGTGAGTTTAAAACTTTAAAACACTGAATACCTTGTGCTTTTCTCTTTTTCACATTTACAATTACATTGTTAACTGTGTCCTTACTATTAATAAAAAGAAGACTCCCTTCCTGTGGCTTGTTTGTTGTTGTTGTTGTTTTTTTTTTTTTTTTTTTTTTTTCCCCCGAGACAGAGTTTCTCTGTGTAGCCTTGTCTTAGACTCACTTTGTAGGCCAGGCTGGCTTGAACTGACAGCGATCTGCCTGCATTTGGGATTACTAGTGTGCTCCACCAAGCCAGGCCATGCATTGTTGTTTTTGTTGTTGTTTCATGCACTTTGTCATAAATACATTGGAAGCAACAAGAAGTACCTTAGATTTAAAGTTAAATTTTAACCTAAACTTTGTTCTTCAATAGCGTACTCCCAGAGATGTGATTATGTAACACAGTGAAAGTTGTTCGTCAGAAAAGCATTGGATGCTTACTTCAAGTTATATATAACTGTTTAACGTGTTTCACCATAAAAACTGGTGAGACCTAATCTATTTTCCTCCTTCAAACTAAGAAAACAAAAAGGACAAAGATGTTGTGTCTTAGTACTGAATTTGCTGATTTTCTTTTTCTGTATTCCAAAGAAGCTATGAAATAGTAGTGTTGAGAGAAAATGGATTCCCTTGCAGTTTGGCCAGAGGGCAATGGACTACTTTCCTCCTTTTTGCCTGTAGCTCTTTTACAATTTCTATAAAACCATGAGAAGCATCCTAGAATTCGTAGGGAGAACGTCTAATGGATTCATTCATGGGAAGAAGAGAGTATGGGTTTAAAGATTATTTCATATTTTCTTACTAAAGTAAATTGTACTCAATTTTTGTGGTGAGGAATATACCATCTTATTTTTTTTTCTAATTTTGAAAAGGAAAGGCACTTGATTTTAGGAGATATAGGATTAGCACCAATTTTGTACCTGGAAAAATTATTTGTTGCTAAGTTTATTTCTCTGATGGATATAGAGTAGAAGAAACCTTGGCATAGAATTAGAAATCAGTATTAGATACAATTCCTGTGTGCCTGTCAAAAGACATCATTTTACAATCAACAGACAGATGATAAAGGCTTACAGCCAAATGTGATTGGCACAAAAAAATCTTTTAAAAGTATTTCTTCTCTAGCCAGGGCTTTACTATGGCCCCAGAGCATAGACCTTCTCTTGCCAGGGATTCAGCAAAAGATGATAGTTAAAATTAAATCAACTGTGGTGCTTTTCCATAATAGTATGACTCCTTTTAAAGGACACGACAGTGTCCAGTTGTAGTTCTAAATCTTTCTAAAATTCCATCTGGATTAAAAGACATTCAGTCATTTTTAACATTATTTTGTTTGCACTTTTTGGAGATAGTGACTATACTTGACAAGCAGAAATGCATAGATATAGTTGGGCCTTTGTTTTCAGACTACGGCTAAAAAACAAAAGATATATCTATTTTGACTGAGTTCCACAACTCTTTATTCTGATTGGTTACGTTTTTCTGTAATAATCTCTATGTGTTAGTAAGAGCAATTTCCATAATGAGAAATAAAACACTTATATCTGGGTATAAGGACAAGTTGTTGTGAAGGAGTCACCTAAGACTCAGGAAACATTGGCAAAAAGGTAGTAGAAAGAATATAGGAGTCAGTGGTTCAGAGTTTGCTCTGAGACTTTGTTTCATGCTAACATCAAAAGCTATTCCCATAAAGTCTCACAAGCTTAACTGCACAAATAAACAAGGATGACACTAAGAAACAATCGAGCTGAATGGAAAAAATACCCACAAGGTTTCAGTCTATACAAATAACCAAAAGAAATTGAGTAAAGCTGGGAATGGGAGAGGTGATACTCATCAGGGAAGAATATACCAATTTATTCTTCCATGCCGAAATTCCATTATAAAGTATGTGTCCTTTGAAAGACACCTGTGACCTTTTCCACATGATTGGGTTTTATTGATTGAGAAACAATGCTCAGGGTAAAAGTCCAGGAAGAAGTGTTTGTAAAAAGCATAATATCAAGCTCTTTTTATATGTACATGAATTCTCCTTCATGAGAAAGTTCTGTTGACTAAGAAAAATGCTTAGGATTGTTGCAGGTAGGTTTGGTGCTATGCATTCAGTTGTTAAATACTGGTTACATCCCAGAGGAGCATATTCTCATACAATGTGATGTTGTGTATACTCTGCTCAACAACAGTTTGACTGCTTAAATAAAGTTGCTGACAACCTATACCTGTCAGAAGAAAAGTAGGCAGAGCTTAGGTTCCTGGGGTCCACAAGGCAGGAGGGGAAGAGGAATTTGATGAGAAAGAAATCCCCAAAGGTAATGGCTGGCCTGATGGAACAAAAACAGTCTAGGTAGGGAAAATTATTCCAAGGAACTTGAAGTGTGTAGCTGGGAAACAGCAAATAGTGTAGAGAGCTGCTTTCTGCAAGTTACTATGACTTAAAGCCTTTATAAATCTAAAACGTTTTGGTCTTGATTACTTGAAAACTAGCTGGAGTTGAGAAGCCCTCTGATGTCTAATATCTTCTCCACAACACAGAATAAGTTATTTGGGTGAGGTCTGTCACAATTGTAATTAAATAGGCTTCACCCAGAAACTGATGAAAATTGATGCAGAAACCCACAGCCAAACATTAAGTGAGGTTGGGGGATCCTGTGTAAGAGAAGAAAGAATAATTCAAGAAACCAGAGAGGTCTTTGATCCACTTGGACTTGAGTTTTGAGCATGGTAACAAATATGGTCTAAATGCATTTTTTACACGTAGACATCAAGTTAGACCAGCACCCCTGGATGGGGTAGCCTAGTGGCACTCAGAGAAGGATAGCAGGCTTCAAGAAGAGACTTGATACCCTATGAGCATATACACAGGGAGGAGGTCCCCCTCAGTCACAGACATAGGGGGGGGGAATAAGGGGAAAATGGGAGGAAGGGAGGAATGGGAGGATACAAAGGATTGTATAAAACTTGAGATGTGATATAAATAAATTAATAAAATATATAAAAAAAGAAACCAGAGAGATCAAAGACACCACAAGAATCCTAGATTTCACTGGTCAGCTAGTACAGACAATATAGACAGAAAACAGAGCAATTGTGGAGGGTATTTATCCAGTACACAGATGCACACAGATAGACACATGCACCTACATACATATTTCCATATATATATATATATATATATCACAATCTCTCTCTCTCTCTATATATATATATATATGTATATATTATGATATATATATGACAATAAAAAAGTAACAAAGCTCTAGGAAAGATCCTTTCCATAAAGAACTTTGTCCCTTGTTACATGGATTGTATAGCAGGACCATTTGGATTAATTCTTTAAAGAAGGGTTAATTGTATACATATACTTTTTTTTGTTGAAAACAGATTTTTAATACACTATATTCTGATTATGGTTTTCCTTCCTGTCACTTCTCCCAGATTCTCAAAACTTGGCTCTTTCTTATACATTTCTACATAGATTTATTTACTTATATGTTTAGTAATTTTCCTGCATGTATATATCGCCTCTACTCATGGTGTATGCAGAAGCCATAAGAAGACATCAGACTATATGTTTGGATGGTTGTGATACATTGTGTTGTAGATGTTGAAAACCAAAGCAAGATCTTCTTGCAAGAGCAGCAAGTGTGCACTATTGCTAGACAATCTTTAAGCCCTTATGTATCTCTTCTTTGTCAGACATTTTCCTGTGAGGTAGCAATCTCAGGATCATTAAACTAGTGTAAGATGTCATGTCTTCACTCAGGGCAAGGATCTTTCTCAAAGGCCATTTGATTCTTCACTGATAGAGTTCCTAGTGCTGATTTTACAAGCTTCTAATTATGAGGGAGGGGATCCTTCACCAAAGAGCTTCAAGTTTCCAAATATCTTACCTTGCAATAAGCCCAATCAGTGTAGCTTCCCCCTGACACTTTTCCCAGAGCAATGATCTCTAAATCTTCATTCAGTTCTAAACATTTACTCTTCCTCAGTAAGGTAGAGAAATAAATGTTTTATCTTTGAAAATCAGTGTCCTGGTTATAGAACAATAGACAAATGCCTTTACTACATTGATATCTCACTTGTGCTCAAATGAGTAGTCCTTCATATTTTAGTATGTCATGTCTTAATTTTCACAGTAGTTAAAACTATGGGGTTTCACGGTATTAAAAATAGAAAAATAGTATTGTTAAAAAGTGTAACAGTTTGTGAAGAAAATAAAACAAATTTATAATAACAAATAAAATCCTTTAACATTAACTTTCATATTCTGGTAATTTAAATAATAAATTTCCCTATCAACTTTTCAAATTCGGTGCATAATTCAACAGCTATAAGCCAAATATTGTGTACTATAAAATAAAGTAAATACAAGAGAACGAACGAAAACAAAGTATAACAACAACAAAAAGAGATGAAACAGTAACAAAGGATTAAAGAGCATGTTTCAAAGAAAGACATAAAATAAGATGGAAAAGTATACCCAACATGTTAGAAGTATAAACTTTTGCATTAATATTTCAGCCCACTTATGGATAGACTTTTTAAAAAATAGCTACTTTTATTAAGTCTTCTAGAACTTATTATAACACATTTTACTCACTTTTGACTCTTCTTCCCAGTGTCTCTGCCTCTGTCTCTCTATTACTGTCTCTCTATTTCTGTGTTTGTGTCTCTGTATTTGTCTCTGTCTCTTTGTGTGTCTCTGTCTTTCTCTCTTTTTTTCTCTCTCTCCCTCCCCTCTCTCAGAATAGGCTCTCTTGAAGCAGATATTCTAGTTAGTCTTCTGGCTGTTAGAATTTTTTCAACCCTCCTCTTTGATGATTCCCTGAGCCTTACGTATAGGAGTTGCTATAAATTAAGTAACTGCAAATTAAATATAAGAGTTGTTATATTAAATATGGATATGCAGTCCATTGTAACTTGGCCTTTTCCCTCTACATTTTGATTTCTTGAGTTTTCTGCAATGATCCCCATCTATTTTAAAAACAACCTTCTTTGTTGAGGGATAAATGGTTTATGGATATGTTTTACTACCCAGTTAGAAATTATCCAGATTTAGAAAACTCACAGTAGTAAGGTCTCCTTTAGGGTCCGTAGACTCGATAGCCATAGGCAGTTAACTAAATTTATACTGTAATGAATGAACTACTTCCTATTGGTTGGGCAGACCTTAGCCCCAATTAGAAAATGCTTGGTGACCCTCTGTATATATATATGCCATTGATACATCTTTCAGAATATGTTGTCATGCTGTCATTGCTGTGCTTCGTTGGTGTTACAGATGAATAATAATAATGATTATTTTTCTCCTTTGGGAGTTTTCATGGCTCCTTCTGAAATAATGAGAGTTAGTTATCAGGAAAACTATGTCAACTCCAGATTGATTCCTCCAAATACTACAATGAAAGTATGCGGCATGTTTAATAAGAGAGTCTTGCCATCTTTTCCTAGAATTTAACAAGGACAATGGAAATATCCTACACACACACACACACACACACACACACACACACACACACACTCACATGGGCTGATATCAGTTAATATCATCTAAGTAAAATTATATATATATATATGTATATTGTGTGTGTTTATATAAGAAATTTTTACTTAGGTGATTTTAACTGATATCAGCACACAAAAATTATATGAAATTTATAATTTTCATATTGAATTTTCAAAACAATAATGACATGTTTAACTTAAAAGGTACATGCATGTTCATGTGTGTTTTGCCTGAATATATTGCCTAAATGTATTGCTGGCTATCACGTGTATACCTGGTGCTGCAGAAGCCAGAAGAATGCCCTATAACTGCTCTGACTGTGGAGCCACAGATGGGTGTAAGCTGTAATGTGGGTACTGGGATTGAACCTAAGTTCTCTGTAAAAACAGCCAGTGCTCTTCACTACTGATCAATTTTACTTGTCTCTTTAAAGGCATTTCAATGATTTATTACAAATTTTTTGAAATTTTTTAGTCTTTCAAGTAGCAAAGATTCCTTATCTGAACAAATGTTTTCCAGTCAGTTGAATTATATTGTAAGCTGATTTTTGCACCTTCTTACATCCAGATTTTAGCAAGCATCATCCTAAGGCCATCGCATCTTATCACTCTCAGTAATCACTCTCAGTATCTTCCAATATTCCTTCTTCTTTAATATACAAAAGTTGGCATTCATGACCCTTTGTATGAATCTTAAGTTAACTTTTAACAAGTTCTCTTTAATTCTTTTGGTTTTGTTTTTTAAAAATATTTCCATACTTATTAATTTATTTGGGTGTGTGTTCATGCTACAGTGTGCAATCGAAGAACAGCTTGAAGAGTGGGTCCTGTCCTTCTACTATGTGAGTCCCACAGATCACCTGAAGTCATCAGTCTTCCCAGACAGGACCCTTGTCCCCTGAGCCATCTCACCAGCCATTGTGTTTCCTCTTACTAACTTTCCTAGTACCAATTTTGATGCTGAACCTTGGCTATCAATGGCTATTTATCTATCTTGTACTTAACAACAAGTATAGTTCTATGCTAACTTTCCCCCTAATACCATAGTCCTGAACACAAATCCCTTCTTTGAATAACTTAACTATTATCTATCTCTGTTTGTTGTTGGTATGAATTTTCTCTCATTTAAAAAAATCTTTAGAAAAAATAAAGCCCAAGAATGAAATTATACATGATACATTGACATTTAAATATTGACAATTTAAACTATTTTCTTTGCCATTTTTAACAAATTATGTTCTCTGATAAGATATGTAGCCATCTCCAAATTATTTCTTATTAAACTCTACTCATTATTTATGGATAAGAAAAAAATACATTTCCTCAAGAATATTCCCTGATCTATTTCAAACCAAAATTCATCACACTTTTAAAAAATAAGTTGTTCATTCTTTTCTCGGATAGTTCCTTATATATTCCACATATCATTCAGTGTGTGTGTGTGTGTGTGTGTGTGTGTGTGTGTGTGTGTGTGTGTG
>OU015748.1:30613335-30624174 GCA_907169655.1 Acomys percivali | reverse complement strand
GTGTGTGTGTGTGTGTGTGTGTGTGTGTGTGTGTGTGTGTGTGTGTGTTTCACTGGCATTATAAAATTCTTACATGAAATATTTCACTTCTATCAATGGAATTTGGAAACGGTAGTACAGATTAGTTGTAGAGTGCTTGTGTCTTGGACATCATCTCTTGTACCGTAAAGCACAAAAGCAAGTGAATTCTCTCAATGATGACTGAATCTCAAATCTAATTGTGTAAAGACATTGACCTTTCAGAAAACTCAAAGGGACAATCTTCAATTTTCTCTTCTATCTTCAGGGGGATTCAATCATTCTTAACTTGCATCTGCTTCACTTCATTCCCTGCCTTTGTTTATATGCTGTACTCTTATCTGTTTGGTTTTTTTTTTTTTAATATTAGAATTTTTATTAGAATGGTTTAATCATGATAATTATAAAAAATGAAGGTAGTTTATTCTGTTACTCTTGTTATTGTATACACTTAGCATTGATTTTACCACATTCCTTACTATACTATTTGTTCCTATTCATCTTCCTCTTCACTCCATATCCCTACACTTTCCCTAACAGAGAGTTCTCAAATAATAAATAAATAAAGAATCGAATTATCTCAAAAAATGTTCATTGTATACAGCAATTACAAAAATGCACATCAAACAACTTTGAGATTTCAACTTACCCTAATAATAATAGAAAAGATAATAATCAACAACAAACAAACAAATATTGGAGCAAGTGTGAAGAAGAAAGAACCCTCATTCCTTATTGATGAGACTGCAAACTGGCACAGCCTGTATGGAAATCAGTGTAAAGAACTTTTGAAAAAGGTCAAAATAAATTTATCCTGTGGCCTAGCTGTGCCATTTCTTGGACCATGCTCAAAAAAACTCAACTTTCTTTTCCACAGATACTTGCTAGCTATGATTATTAATATTCTATTGATAATAACTAGGAAACAGGAACAATCTAAATGTTCTTACTTGATGAATAGACAATGAAGATGTGGTATATATAATCTATGGGATACTATTTCGTGGTAAAGAAAAATGAAATTGTGAACTTGAAGTGTAAATTGATGGAACCGGAAAAGATAAGATTGGCTGAAATTAACAAGATCCAGAAAGACAATATTGTGTTTTCTATCTCACTAGAAGCTCCTGGTTCAAAATTTACGTATCTGAGTACACGTTCTTTAGAAACTGGAAAACCTAACAAAGTAAAAAAGAATCTTTGATGGGAGTACTGCTCTCCTGGAACAATAGGGAGGAGCCCAGCAGGTGCAAGTGATCAGATTAGTGAAGTAAGAACACTGGAGGTGGGCTCAATGAGAAAAGGATAGGGAAACAGCTCCAACAAAAGGATTGATTAGTGTAAAATAACAGTAAGGATGTCTAAATAGCCAAAATGAATAATATTATTAACTACTTACCTAAAAATGTATAATATATGGAGATCTGTGTACCATTTAGATGAAAATTTCACATCTGAGTTGACAGTGCTCACTCTAAGAGACAAAAACAACCCCCCAAAGCCATCAAACTAGAAATGAGGGTGTCTTTTCTTAGTATTTGATAAGGGTTATCCATCACACTTCCAAAATTCCTAAATATGTGTTCCGTCTCTATAGTGATACGTGTATATATGTTTTTAGGGCTGACATTTGGCATGGTACTTGAGGCCCAAAGGTCTTCCTGTACTTAGATGATGTTCATCAGTCTAAAGATTTGCCAAAATTTCTGCTATTGTTTCACTGCATATGATTTTTATGTCTCCAGTTTTTAATTCATCTCATTTTCTACATTAAAAGTTTATACGTTTTATAGCAAGTGAGGACAGTAGAGCCGCCAAAATCCTTGCGGCTAATGGGGCTGCTTCGAGGAGCCTCTGAGGAGCCTAAGAGCCCCCCAAAGGCTTCACTGGGGAGACTCAGCAGCAGAGGATGATCCTGCAGAGCTCATGGTGTCTGCAAAACAACTTTTTAAAAAGGCAGGTCTTACTTGAAGATGATTTTTAAAAGGGAGTTTCTTAGAATTGGGAAAAAATGTGAAATGGAGCTGCAACAGGTGTGAGAGTTACCACTGGGCCCAAGTGTCCCCTCTGCGGCTGCCATTTGAGTAAGTACATAGTTCCCAAGACCCACACTGAAAGCAGGCTGCTATCCAGTGGTCTGGAGCTCACACCCATCCTTCCCCTGGATGCACTGCTCAGCCTGATCAACCTGACTGTGGGCAAGAGCAGGATATGAAAATAAGTCTCAAATGTGGAGCATATACAGGGGGAGGAGGTCCCCGTCAGTCACAGTCATAGGTGAGGAGAGTAGGGGAAAAGTTGGAGGAAGGGAGGAATGGGAGGATACAAGGGATTGGATAACCATTGAGCTGTAATATGAATAAATTAACTAAAAATAGAAAAATAAAAGAAGTCTCAGTGATGTTCCAGTTTTTATGGTGCCTCAGAAACCTTGAAGTAGATCAATGACTCATAGCAATAAGTACTCATATCTCTCCAGAAAATCTACCCCTCAACCTCCCTGCCCCCCACAGACACATTCTTAACCAGAGAAATCTCTCTTTCTAGTGAAAGGTGATGACAACAGGGACACATGACTTCTGAAGATTTGGGGAACAAGTGATGAGTAAAAGCTTACTTATAAAGCAAACATGTAACCCCACCCCCCCGAGGCTCAAGGAACAATCAGATGACAGATAAAATATAATAGCTAGAAAATGAAAAGAAAAAAATAGAGGGCACCATTTTAAGGGCATTATACAGTCCTTTCTATTATAAACTTAAAGAAAATGTACATGCCTACATTGAGCCTGAGCAGGAATGGTTCTGTAAATAACCAACCATGAATAGGAGAAGTGGTCTGGAGACCATCCCTATTAACCTCTACTGATGTTTTGAAAAGTAGAGGGTCAGTGTCATCAGATTTGTAACCACGAGGGAGCTCCATAAGATACTATGGAACATTCCAAACTCATCATATAGATGGCCTCGATTAAATTCCCTGAGTCTCAAAACAAAACAAAACCACATGAATATGGAAAGAGGGTCATATGGCAAAGGACTGATTGAGAAGGGAAGAGTCATCATCATGAATTATATACATATATGAATAGGCCAATTGAAAAAGCAATGAAAATGTTAATAGTCAAGTTTCCTTCAAACATTCTTACATGTGTAGTTAATAAGACTATCATTCCAGAAGACCTGCACTAAACCTTTTGGAAATATTTATCATCCTTGAATACACAGAAATTTCAAGAATTCCAATAAACAGACTCAGCTAACATTAGATCACATAGATCACAGCCTTTTCCACTAATGATTTTCTGAATGATTGCCACTTGTTAAGTTTATCTTAGCATAAACATCTGCAGGCTTTCTGTCATTGAATTTTAACCACTGAAGGTCCCACCAAGTGAGATGTGTACTAAGTAAATTTGTTTGCTTTTGTCTGTAATTATATATACCGTAAGCATGAGCACTGTTGATGGTGAAGAAAATAATTTTGTCCTGACAATGTGCAATATAATAATTCAGGTAGATATTTAGGTAAGTTTATTAGTAGATTCTTCTCAGACACTTCGTCATCCTTCCTTTCATGAAATAAGTTTATATAGACAGCATTAACTGATCGTATGGAGACTGAGTAGAGAACTAATAAACTATCCTCAGTGTCTTCCGTGAACCCCACGGATTTTGTTTTGGTCTCCTCAGGTCTTACTCACAGAAAAGTCTTTGTGTAAGGTGCGCTATCACCGTAGAGAAAGTCTAAGGAGAACTATTTCCTCCTTTTGCTATTTTGGTTTTTTTATTGTTGTTATTATTCCTCAGCTATCCTATGTTGAAGTTATTTTTACAAAACTGTGCTTGTTTCTTTTAGCTTATTTCTTTACCTGGCTACCACAGAAATAATTGAGGCTCCCTCATACTACAAGGCTTCTCAGCACCATCTTGAGCAGCTTAAGTCCATCCTGGACCCTCCATGTTATTTGTTTACTCCTAGTAAACATCTGTAATTGACACAAGGACATTTTCTCATCCTATGGCTACCTTGCCACTTATGGGCCCTTTATTTTTCTTTGAAGCAGAACGGGATTCTGCCAAGAACAGACATGTCTCATATCAAAGAGCCTTAAGTTGTACAATCTTTAAATGCCATATTCTGTAGCTATCTCAGGCTTTTGAAGATCATACATCCTTCTATCTTATCTGAATAGCTTGCTTTTAGTTGTTTTCCTTCGGCCAATTTAGAAAATATATTTTTGTAATTAACTAAACTAGTATCTAACATGAAAATGAGTTTGATCATATATATAACATAAATTTCTTGGACTAACATAACTAATATATAAGTAACTAATATAAATTTCTTACTAATGTTAAACAGTGATAGTAACTTTCCAAATGACTGGAACTGACATTAACAATTGCAAAGGTACAATATTTCAGCACGTTGTAACAAAATATAATACAAAGATCTATAACAATGTAAGATTTTTCACTCATTAATGTTCTTTGGTACAAAACTAGATTCAGTGATCTTCCCTTTTGCAAACTTAGAATTATGGTATACAGAATTTAAGGCAAAAGCCACTTGGAGGTCTGAGTATGAACTTATGTCATTGTGTATATATTTTAGTTCTCTAATCTCTATAACATGGAGCACATAAGCCATTGTAAGACCTTGTTCCAAGACAACCCCAAACAGTCCCGGCATTTCTATTTTAGCATATAGACCTTGAACCATTAGTTGAAACTGGATAATACACACATATAATACCTAGTCTTTCCATGTTGGCCTATATCCTTTCTATCCAGCATCTGAATGGCCTACCATTCTTACATCTATTCAAGCCTTTGTTGATTTTTCTCATCTGGAAATATTCTTTTTGGTGTTACTGTAAGTTTCAGATAGGATATCTCTGATGATTCCATATTTTGATTCAAAGATTCTTATAACCTCTCTTCTATGGTCATTAATTTAGAATCTAATTTTTCTGTCTCTTCTTTCTCTAAGTCTGTCTTATTCTGACCTTTAGAAGAGAGGATATACAAAACTGAAACTGTCACTGAAAAAATTAGTTGTATGCTAAGAGAAGCAAACTCAAATGGGATGCAGATGCATGTTTTACTGTGTCTTCTACATTTATCACATAGAAAATAATCTTCTTAGTTTTTGAAGACCTTATGAAACTATCCTACTTTATCTTTCTATCGAACCATATCTATCTATTGTACCTAAGATATATAGTCTTATGATAAGAGTAGACTAGTAATTGATATGACCATGATTTGATCAACTAAAAATTAACTTGTATACCTTAATTATCCAAACAGATGGCAATAACACTGTCAAAGCATTGGAAGTAAACGTTGTATTTTAATTGAGTTATATGGGTATATTACTTCATATCAGAGTAGAAATATAGATAGATAAATAGTGTGTGAAGAATAATCTTACATTTTAATTCTATACTATATTTTGCATCTAAATACAAAATTCTATACCAGTGAATTAAAAATAAACTGTGAGAGACAATTGAGGCATTAAGTTGAAAAGAAGATTCACTGTTCTACTTTTTGTTCTATCTTAGCTATATATTTCTGTATTTCCCCTTCATTATTTACAATCCCTATCTCCCAACCTAAGAATGTAAGAAAAAGAAAGACATTTCTGAGTCCAACCTTGTTTTCTTTCTAAATAAGACCAGTAATAACTTGTCACCAATTCCTATTGATAATAACACTCTATAGCCCAAGAAAAAAACCAAAATCCTACCTGATTCGCCTTAAAGAAAGTGGAGCATTGTTCCTTAATGTTTCTTCTGGATGATTAAGGATGAATAATACCTTTGAGGAGCTCAAAGAAAATTGGAGAAATGGTTAAACAAGCTAGGAATAGTATTTTTGGTCTAATTTCTAAACGTTGAGTAATTCCTGATTTAGTTAGAGTCCTGTGTGGGACAATCTGAAATGCTGGACCAACTGAAATGGAAGCTCTCTTTGAAAGTGTCCTGGGAATGTCTTGTTCTGCTTAGGAATAGCATCTGAAACACTTGGTGCTGGAACATGAAGGATACAGGATGTCATTATCCAGCATGCTGAGAGGAACGTATCCTGTCAGGTCTGATCCACTGTCAGTGTCCAGTTCTTTTGTTCTGAAAGCATGTAAATTTTCACAAGCATTCTACAGTCGTAAATTTATGTGGCATTTTAAAATGTTTTTATTATTTTAAAGATTCACTGAAAATGAGACAGGTTAAAACCTGGCAAAACCCAGCCTACCTCAAAGGGTATGATGAGTATCAAAGAACATCCTTATGGAGATGACTTAAAATGTAGCAAATAAGCCACTGGGAAAAATGTCCTCGTTTCTACTACAGTCAGAATTATTCCTAAAAAAAAGGGCAAGCTTGGGTGCAGGCAGGGTCGATGGCCAAACTCTGCCAAGACAGGGTAAACAAGTCCTCCAAAGCTCCTGCCTCACAAATATGTCTGTCAGGTGTATACTGGACCTGAAGGCTAAAGAAGATGCTCCAAAATTATAGTTCAAGTGACTATTCAGGTAGAAAACTGTCTCTGTCATCTTCTCATTTGGAAAGCTACTAACCTGCACTCTCAGCATACTTAGGTAATCAAGTCTTCCTTCTCAAGTCTCTGATGGAGTTGAAGGCCAGGTAGCTTAGTTTTGCTATGAAGCTGTTTAGGAGTTAAGATGTTTTTAGGCCTAGATAGATGTTTTAAGTTGATCATGATAAGATGTGATGGAGATTGAATTGCATTCAGAATTTTAGATGCACCAAGATAGGAAAGATGTTTTCTTCAAAGGTGTCAAATACAAATAGCCAAAAGACTAAAAATATAACATTTACATAATTTCTGATTGTGTCATGGTTCTTCTTGATGTAGGTAGTTTATTGTATATATGTATAATAATATAAGTGTATATTTAAAATGTTTAATAAAAAATAAAGAAAAAAAGAAAATAATCTACTTTAATCACAAATCTCCCTAACTTCTTTACTTTTGTAGACCCAGCTTCCCTTCTACACCTTACTAGTTCAGATGATTGAGGCTTCTCTTTCTCTAGATCTTTCTTCCAGAGAGAGTCCTGTCTTTCTTTCTGCCTCCCTCACTGATCCTGACTTCTCTTCCACTCTGGGAAGTTATTGGGTCCACAAGTGTTTGCTCCTCTGGGCTGAAGGTGTCAAGCCTGCAAAAATCCCTTCTCAAAGGGATTAGGCTTCCTGTTTTGGCTAGTAAAGTCTGGCTTTGAGAAGCTTGCTCCTGTTAAAGAGCTATTTTTTTTTTTTCTCTACATAAAACAACTGTCTCTGTGGTGTTTGTTTGTATTAGGTTTTGTTTTTCTGAAGCCTTTCTGCTCTCCAGGGGGTCTGTCTAATCAGAAAGCAGTGAGCTCCTTCGATAGAAACTGCAGCTCCTCTCTTAATGAACAGAACTAAACCAGTACTGCAGTGTTATTTTCAGTGTAAGTTCTTGCTAGATTACTGTAAATTCTGCCCCGTGTTAGGCACCATATTTTGAAGTTATTTTTATAAAACAGTGTTTGTTTCTTGTAGCTTTTTTCTTAAACCAGCTCTCACATACAACACACACATAAAAAAAAATAATTCAGACTCTTCTGTAATACAAGGCTTTGCAACACAATCTGAGCAGTTTATGCCTGTTTTTAACCCTCTATGCTATTTTGTTTTACTCCCAGCAAACATCCCAGCTATACTTGCCCTCTGTAGCTTTTCTTAGCTACAGCTCCTCCCTCCTGATCTTCCTTGGAACTCTAGCCATGGCTGAGTCCCTTAGTTTGTCTCTTAACTCTTCACCTGGCTGTCAGGAAATCCAGCCCTGTTCACTTCCCTGTTAATGGATTGGCTGTAAGCTACTCTATTGTAATGTCTGGGTGCAAATTGGGAGCAGAGTTCACACAACATTTATACATTAAAATTTCTGAACACAGTTAGCAGCCATACATGAGGGGTACAAAAAAAGTAAGCATTTAAACTATACAATAACCTTATGCCTATAATCCTAAATTCCTTTCCGTCTGACTCTGGAACCTTCCTTGATCGTTACTCAAACTTTATATTCTTGAAAGACAGGAATTGTCTCTGATTTGGCAGGAGAACCAAAATACTACAATATGTTGGTCCTCCTTGCAAATGCTAACAAAATAAGTATGTGAATAGAAATGTGTCTAATTTTATCTTGAAATAAAAGCTATAGAAGAAAAGAGTTCATTTGAAAAGACTTCATAAAAGAAGTCTTAATTTGCTTCAAGAACCTCTATTCAGAGTACGCAATACACGCTATCTATTGCATCATTCCAGTTAATAAGAAATAAAGTAATATCCCAAGAATTTCTCTTTCCTTATTAAGTAGATTATGTAAATATGTTACTTTTCTTTTCTGGCATAAATCTGAAGTAATTCTATGACTGTTCAAGCATTGTAGTTTCTATCTTGAGGATCATTTAATCAACAGTTGACTGCTGTTTTGACAAGCTAACCTTTACTTTCTTAACATGTCTGATGATATGCTTATCTACTTCCTTTAGCGTCAGTGTCTTAAAAACTAAGTAAAAGAGTATTAAAGAGATTGAATAAACTATATTACAGCCTTCAAGCTGACATTCGAAACTATGCCTACAGAAATTCACACACACACACACACACACACACACACACACACACACATTCAATCTTTTAATCATGGGAGGATATTGGTAAAATTACTTTCTGCTATTGGTACTCTTCCCAACTTTTCAGGCATGTTTCTTTAACACTAAAAGATAGGTGCTGTGTAACAACATTTTTCTGGGGAGGCACAACATACATGTTTAAATACCCCCTGATAGGAAACCTACAACAGACCAAAGTACAGACACCATGAAAGTACAACATCATGAACAAGAGTTTTATTGGTTTTAATTACAATGAATGTGGGGTCATTTACTGGATCAGAAATGACTCAAAGAGATATATCTTCAAAGCCCAGCACAGCACAGGTTCAAGAATGGGAAACTGGAAAATGCTGAACAGCCTGTAGACGGCTCCACAAATTACATAACATTTTTTCATGGCGCCTCAGAAGGACTAAACCTCCTCTAGGAAGCTAACTGCATTGTGCTTTTACCTGGCAGCTGAGCTGTTGT
The DNA here is from genome assembly GCA_907169655.1 of Acomys percivali. NCBI lineage: Eukaryota > Metazoa > Chordata > Mammalia > Rodentia > Muridae > Acomys > Acomys percivali. The sequence continues at coordinate 30,615,008 of OU015748.1, read as the reverse complement.
CAGCTTTGCTTGTCTGAGTGTCATTTTTGCAGCCTAGTTTTTCTTAGTCTTTGCAGCTCTCTTCTCCTACTCTCAGAGGGACACTCAGATTTTTTGTTTACTCTGGTGGTGGTTGTGGGGGGCAGGGTTGGAAGCAGTGAACGTGGTCAGTTTCAGGGACTTCCTGAAAATATTTTGAGTTGTTTGCCTGCTATTTAAGGAACTTTCCTGCATAATAGAATGTTTCAATGTTGGGGTAAACAGTTACATAATATTATGTTAGGATATGACTTATATATTGCATTTATATATTTTATATTCCTTGGAATCTGTTTGATTATATATATACAAGGTCAATCCCATTTTCCCTTTCATTTTGATTTCCTTGAATACAAGTCAATTTGATGAGCTTCAAGGAAATGTATGTGCTCAAACATCTTAGTTTTAAGATCAGTGGCTCCTTTCTTAGTTCAGTGGTTTTCAAGCAGAGGCAATTTTGCCTGCTAGGGATATTTTGCAATGTTTAAGATATTTTGATTGTGACAACATGAAAGATATTACAGACCTAAGCTGCTGAATACCCCTCAGTGCACAGGATTATGCAAACATAAAGATTTATCCAGAACAAAGTTTCAGTAATCTTTAGTTTGAAAACCTCATTTTATACAGTACCAATTTGGTTACAATATACCACCAATATATTTTGTATTATGTTTCCACATTAACTCAATGAATAAAACACAATCATTATTTGTTCATTCATTAATTTATTTATGAATACATGGTTGTATATTTCTGTGTTACTAAGCTTTTCTATTTCATGCAGCTAAAATGTTGATATATTGCAGTAATTACAATGTACTAGTTTTTCTGGAATCTTTCTTGAGAAGCAGGGTTTTAATTTGCAATACAAATTAGTAGGCATTTACTGTACAACTATTATAAGTAAGGATTTATGGAGGTTAAAAATATGTCTAGATGCAATTATTTTTCATGCCGGGGCTTATTAGTGAGATCTTTTACATTTAGATGCTACAATTAAGGTGAAGAAATTTTCTGTTATATGAGAGGCATAAAAGATGAACATGTGTGTGAAAGTTGAAGGAAGGCTTTATTCCAGAATCAACACTTAGACACTCTGTGAAACAATGTGAAAGTCTTCAAGACTAAAAAACAACTCATAGACTCTGTCTTTTATAATCTACAGCAAAAATGAAAAAGTTGTTATTATAGAAAATCATTTTATGCTGTTGCTGGAGGCTAGGTGGATATCTGTGGTCCATGCTATTGCCAGAAACCATGTGCATGTCCATGGTTCCTCCTCTCACTCACTGTAAATGTCAAGAAAGCTTTGTTTTGATGTGATATTGATGATTGCAGACTTTCAGTTGATAAGGAGAGACAGAATAGAAGGATTCTGTGACAATGCCTTCCCCTCCTCGCCAAAGATATAAGGTCTGAACAATAAGCTTTTGAAGAGAACTCTTAAAAATTATGATAGAAATGCTGAAGTGTAGTTCTTCATATCTGAAAGCTTCTGGAAATGGTGGGAGTAGTAAGGATTCAGTTTTATTTAAGGGGCTGGTCACTAGGATTTTAATCATGCTCCAGTGAGCAGATGGGCAAAACAATATGAACTTGATATTTTCTTCTTCTTCTTCTTCTTCTTCTTCTTCTTCTTCTTCTTCTTCTTC
>OU015748.1:30594479-30607093 GCA_907169655.1 Acomys percivali | reverse complement strand
CACACACACACACACACACACACACACACACACACACACACACACACGAAGCATTTATTAAGTCAGGTTACATTGAAATTCTAGCAATCTGAGAGGCTGTGAACCCAGTCATTCTTCAATCTGTAGGCTGGAGGCCTCAGCATCTCATTTCTAATTCAATGATCTGGATGTTTCTAAAGAGAGGGTCTTCTCTTTTTATTTTATTTTTTTAAATTAATTTATTCATATTACATCTCAGTTGTTAGCCCATCCCTTGTATCCTCCCATTCCTCCCTCCCTCCCGCTTCTCCCCCCCTACTCCCCTCCCCTATGTCTGTGACTGACGGGGAACTCCTCACCCTGTATTTGCTCATAGGGTATCGAGTCTCTTCTTGGTGACCTATTATTCTTCCTCTGAGTGCCATCAGTTGTCCCCATCCAAGGGACATGGTCAAATATGGAGCACCAGAGTTTGTGTGAAGGTCAGATCTCCTTCTCCACTTAACAGTGGAGAATGTCCTGTCCATTGGCTAGTCTGGGTAAGGGTTCGAATTTACTGCTTATATTTTCCTTGGCTGGTGCCATAGTTTGAGGAGGACCCCAGGGCCCAGACCTGCCTGTAGTTTTCCAGGACCCACTGGATCTTTCTATTTCCTCACACTTAAAGAAATGCTCAACCTCCTTAATCATCAGAGAAATGCAAATCAAAACAACTCTGAGATTCCATCTTACACCCATCAGAATGGCTAAGATCAATAACTCAACTGACACCACATGCTGGCGAGAATGTGGAGAAAGAGAAACACTCCTTCATTGCTGGTGGGAATGCAAACTAGTACAACCACTTTGGAAATCTATCTGGTGCTATCTCAGAAAACTGGGAATAGGGTTTCCTCAAGACCCAGCTATTCCACTCCTTGGAATATACCCAGAAGATGCACTATCACACAACAGGGACATATTCTCAACCATGTTCATAGCTGTCTTATTCATAATAGCCAGAACATGGAAACAGCCTACGTGTCCCTCAGTAGAAGACTGGATAAAGAAACTGTGGTACATCTACACTATGGAATACTACTCAGCTATTAAAAACAGGAATTTCCGAAATTTGTGGACAAATGGATTGAACTAGAAATTATCATAATGAGTGCATTCACCAAGAAGCAAAAAGAGTTAAGTGGTATATACTCACTTATATCGAGACACTGTCCAAAGGGTATGTCCCTACGAAAAACTTTACTTACCAAAAAGTGGGTCAGAGGGGAGGACATCCTTTTGAGACTTTAGGTGTGAGAAGCCTGAGAGATGCTCTTCTCATTCAAAGAGGAGAGAATTGAAAAGCAGGTCCAGCATCTGGGATGAATGAGCATCAGCACTACTGGAGTTAATTAACCCAGTAATAAAATGGAAAGTCAACTAATCAAAAGCAGATAACATTCCTTCCTCTCTCTCTTTCTTTCTCTCTCTCTCTCTCTCTCTCTCTCTCTCTCTCTCTCTCTCTCTCTCACACACACACACACACACACACACACACAGTTTTCTTTTTTTGGCTTTTGTTTTTTATTTTGGTTTCTGATAGGGTTGCTTTACTAGGGTGAAACCAATTTTTAAAATAAAGATTTATTGTATCATTTATTGTAATAATGCGTTTATGTGTGTTTTTGTGTGAGAGCATGTATGTGTGAATGTCCCATGAAAAAAAGTGTTGAATAATTTTGGTCTGGAGCTATAGGCAGTTGTCTGTGTCTTAACTTGTGTGTTTAGGATATTTTTAAATACAAGAAATTTATTAATTCTTTGATAATTTCCTGAAATTTACATTCTCTATGTTTAGTCCCATTCTACCCAGATTTAACTTCAGCTCCCTACCACTTTGTAAATCTCAGTACTTATTTTCAATAACTCACTAAGTTCAAATTGTGCTGTTCATATATTTTTATAGGTGTGTGATGATCCACTAGAGGGTAGCAGACCTACCAGTGTCAATACCTTTAAAGAAAACTGACTCTTTGATCTCTACATGGCAGTAACCCTCAAAGGCTCCTCAGTTGCAACTGAGAATTGTTTATACTAGAATATTAACTGGATTGAATTTATTCAAGTCTATGCGGAAAATCATAGCTGCTGTGATATCATGAGTACAGTGCGCTTGTCATCTCCAAAGACACCACTTTGCTGCAGCTCACTCCTCTATTTCCTTCTCTGAATTCCCCGCCCCCCACCCCGCTTTGATCAGTTGTGAGTGTCTGTGTTACATGATGCCCACTGAATTAGAGATTGCTATGCTAAGGGCTTAAACTAGTTTTGCAGTATAGGCTTATATAAAGAGGAGGTTTTCCTACAATCTCTATTGAGCAAGCTAATATTAGTAGTTCAGCCTTTTGGAGATTGTTACCTCCCCAGCCATGACTTCTTGGCCAAATTTTTACTTGCTGGATTAGGTCTTAAATACAATCACAAGTTAGTTGGTTACACTATAACGTTCATGCCACTGCTGCACATATTAATCATTACTATAGTTTACAGCTTTGGAAGATTATTGTTGACTTTTTTCCCATCTCTTTTATAGTACCTTACAATACTGTGAAGACAGAGAGCTGAAGCAAGCTTCCTGGTCAGTACCAATGTGATTATTCCACTTCCTATAACTAAAACATGAGATGTTTTAGTAATTGGGTCTTGCATTGAGTTCTGGTGGTTAGCTAAAAGGATTGGCAACATCCTATATCTACTTATGAGACATTTTCATAATTTCATTTTCTTCACAACTGTATAAAATTCATGGCATATAGGCATCACAGTTTTTATTTATTCATCCTTTGATAGGCTTCGATGTTGTTTCTATGTCTGTTTTTTTGTGAATAAAGTATGTTAAAACATAGGTAAGTGTAGATCTTTATAGCAAGAAATTGAATTGTTTTTGTACAAGAAGGAAATAGTACTTGTTTTCATTCTCCTATATTTGATTGATTCTCCAGCAACATTTGTTAATAATGTTGTCTTGTCTCAACTGAAGTAATTTTTGGCACCATTGTTTATAATTAATTGGCTGCAGCTGTGTGAGTTCATACTAATATACTCTATTCTATTTCGTTATTCTGTAAGACTGAGTTTATGCCAATACTACAGTGTCTTATTATTGTGGTGCAGGAACAACTGAAAAATTCAACAAATATGCTGTAACTTGATGATAGATTGTGATATATCTGGCGATTATCTTTTTTTCTGGGAATTGTTCTACTGGTGGTCTTTGTTTTGCTTCTATTTAAATTTTAGGTTGGTTATTTTATAGTTATATGAACAAGTCATAGGTATTTTGATGAACATTTTACTGAATCTACAATCTGCATTTGGTAGAACAGCCACCTGAATAACTTGAAATGAATAGAAGAACTCTTTCTATTTTCTGGTGTCTCCATTTTTTTAATTCCTCTTCAGTGTTTCTTTGTTGAATTTGTTTGAGAAAATGTTGGTGTAATTATTGGGCTGTTCTAACTAAAGACTCATATAAACTAAATACAAAAGTTTTATTTTCTCTTTTTTATTTGCATTTCATATATATATATAACTTTTAGATTATTTAATAAACTATAGAATTGAATTTGAGTGTGTATGTGTGTGTATGTGTGTATGTGTGTGTGTGTGTGTGTGTGTAGAATTCCTAAATATGTTAGTACAACCTTCCTCTTCCATGCAATGTTACTTGAACATGTGTTTTGAGGCTGATCATTTGATATTAGATAATAAATTAGTGGACTTTTCCCTGGTGATGATTATTACTCCTGCTCTCAATATTTCTTTTTTTTTAATTTTTTTTAAATTTTTATTTATTTATTTATTTATTTATTTATTTATTTATTTATTTATTTTTAATTAATTTATTCTTGTTACATCTCTATGGTTATCCCATCCCTTGTATCCTCCCATTCTCCCCTCCCTCCCATTTTCCCCTTATTCCCCTCCCCTATGACTGTTCCTCAATATTTCTTTGTTGCCTGCAGTTCTTGTCTGTGGCTGAAACTTCTTACATTTCTCCTTTCCAAATTAGTATCTCTATTGATGCTGTCTTTGTTCTGGTCATGGTTTGGCAGCCATCTAGTATGACTTCATACATGTTATTTCCAATATTTCTATAAGACAGCATCTTATTGCAACCTTCATGCTCTTCTGTCTCTTACAATCTTTCCACACTTTCTTTCCCAATGTTCCCTGAGCCTTAGGTGTAAAAGTCGTCTTTTAGGAAGCTCAATTTTGACTGGGCTCCACAACTCCGCATTTTGACTGATTGTGTTCTCTGTGATAGTCTCTATCTGTTGTAGGAAGCAATTCCCCATTGACAAAAAATGAGAACCACAATTATCTGTGAGTATTAAGACAAATATTTAGAAGACAGTCAGGGATTGGGCTGGTTTAAGAAACTGTTACAGGTTCTTTAATAATCACGACTTCACTATTCATTGTTATTTAGCTTGATTTCCAAGACCATACACTATTTCACTCATGCTGAGTGAGTCTTATGCCCAATTAGAGGGCTGTTGGTTAATGCTAAGGTATTTGTGCCACTACTCTATCCTTAGGGTTATTGTCCCATGTTATTTTTTGTTCATGTGTGTAATGGCTGGCTTGGCTATCAGTAGGATTTCAGTTACTTCATTCCTTTTGGAAACTTGCATGGCACCAGCTAAAAAGCCTGAAGGCTACTCCGCAGCAAGGCAGCTTTACATACGCTCCAACTCTAGGTTTCTGGGAAGTATATCAAAAATGTATGCTGTCTTCAGAAACAGAGACTTTGCTTCTTCCTTAAATTTTGAGAAGAAACCAAATGCAGTAACAATAGTCTATAATATCATGGGTGTTTATTGGATAGCCCTAGCCAATAACTCAAAAAGTGATTGTAATTTTTAATCCTTTTTTTACATATATATTTATATTTTTACACATATATAAAATAAACTACATACATCAGGAAGAACCATGAACAATCAGGAAATATATTAATGTTACATTCATAATGCTTTGGTTGTTTTTATTTGGCAGCTTGAAGAAAACATTTTTCTCTTTTGGTGAGTCTAAAATTCTGAAGGTAAAACAATATTTATCATATCTCATCTCTATCAACTTAAAATACCTATCTAGACCTAAAAACATCTTAACCACTAAACAACTAAGCTTAATTGTGAAACTAAACTATTTGGTCTTCAACCCTATCAGAAACGTGAGAAGGAATAGAATTAATTACCTGAGTAAACAGGAATTGCAGGTTAGCACCTTCCAAAGTGAAAAAAAAAAAAATGACAGAGACAGTTTGCTTCATGAACAGTCACCCAAACTCTATATTATGTTGAAGCATATTCTTCAGCTTTGTGGCCCAGTATATCTGACAGATATATTGGTGAGGCAGGAACTATTGAGGACTTGCTTACCCTGTTTTGGCAAAATTTGTCCATCGATTCTGCCTGTATCCAAGCTGCCTATCTTAGGCAGGATTCTGTCAGTGGTGGAAATGAGGACATTTTGTCCAGGGGCTGTTTTGCCACATTTGAAGTCATCTCCATAAGGAGGTTCTTTGATGATCATCAACTTCTGGGTGATGCTAGGAGTTAACCTGTCTTATTGTCAAAGAATCATTAAAACAATGAAAACGTCTGTAAATGCTATGTTCTGTAGGACTCTGAGTTTTTAAAGACATTATCTAACTAGTTTACCTTATCTGTCTGTAGAATCATACCTATCTGTTACATCTAGGATGTATATTGTGATAATAATATACTAGTAATTAACATGACCATGATTTGATCAATTGACAATTAACTTATATGATTTACTATCCTAAGAAGCCTGCAATAGCACTTTCAAAGTACTTGAGGTAAACTCTGTATTCTAATTGAGTTGTATGGGTACAATACCTCATATTAGAGTATATATATATATATATATATATATATATATATATATATATATGAAGAAAAATCTTAAATTTGCATTCTATACCAATATATGAAAATTAAACTTATTTTGTATCACTATAAATATTTCTTTACCAATGATAAAAATAATCTTGTGAGCACAATTAAGGCCTTAAATTGAGGAGTTGACTCAATAATCTACTTTTGTCTTATCGTCTCTCCTTCTTTCTTGTCTCCAAACTTAAGAAAGAAAGGTAAAGGAAAAGACAGACATCCCTGAGTCCATCCTCATTTTCTCTCTGAATAACCAACTCCCAATGAAAATAAACATCTATAGCTCAAGAAAGCAACCAAAAACCTACCCAATACCCCATAAGGGACAGAGGGCAATTTTCTCTTAATATTTCTTCCAGCTGGGCAGCCTTGACAGGCCACAGAGGAAGAGAGAAGGAAGGACGGCTTTCTGAAGGCTAGTGGAGGGAGGGGAAAGGGATGGGGGAGGAAGGATGAGATCAGGAGGTGATGAAGAAAGGGGCTAAAATTTGGATGTGAAGAACTTAAACTGCAGGACAAGCCAGTAACTTATATTCCTAATCCCACTACATGGGAATAGCTCTGAGACTGCCTGAGACATGAATGTCCATGCATAGATAATGCTTCTTATTGGTTACAGTAATCCTGTGGTTTCAGATTAGATGCCATTCTTAATATGGCATGAATGAAGATGTACATACATCTTTCTTCTGCTCATGCAAGAGCAGCAAACTAGCCTTAATTGTTATGAGCACACTGTGCTTCTCATACATTTATAATTTTAGTACTATATCATGCTTGTGAGAAATTATGTTTTCAGAACAGAAGAACCAGACACTGAAGCTGAATCAGACCTGATAGGATTCATTCCTCTTACCGTGCTGGACAATGACATCTCTCATATTTCATATCCCAGCACCATGTGCTTCAGTTGCTGTGCCTCATCAGAAAAGGAGAGCTCCCAGGACACCTTTGAAGAAAGCTTTCAATGCCAATTGGTCCAGCATTTCAGACTGTTCCACACAGGACCCTAATTAAGTCTGGAATTCCTCAACATATAGAAACTGGAACAGAAATACTATTCCAAGCTTGTTTAACCATTTCCCCCAATTTTATTTGGGCTCCTACAAAAATATTATTCTCCCAAATCAGCAGGACTTGTAAGTATTGATGTAAAAAATTTTGTTAGATGATAGTCTATGACATTTTAGAGAGCAATGTCTGCCCAGATATTCTCAAAAATTGAAAAACATAAGATTTTCTATTTTTCATTTACTGAGAAATAATTTTTCAAATTTCATATAATCTCTGGTTTTCAATGGTATTTATTTTAATGCAGTTTATTTTCGCTCAATTCTTTCTATGATGTTACTCTTTCTTTTGTAAATGTTACTAAAGATATGACAATGTGGTTTGTTTTATCAAAGAACTGTTTCTTTATTACATAGAATGATTTTCATTGTTTATTTATTCCTATTTCATTCATTTGCCTCCCAAGTTGTATTATATATTTTGATATACTATTAGGGGTTGCTGTTTATTGTTGTTTTCAAAGACATTGACATGCCCAAATTATTTATTTATTTATAACATTGGTACTCATAGATGTAAATGTCCTTTTTAGAACATCTTTGGACAAACCACTGTGTTTCAGGGAAGTGTGTTATTTTCTTGATTTCTAGATGTTTTGTTTGTTGTTTTTCCATTGGACACTAATTTTCTTCAATAATATTCTGAACATTTATAAGTTCACTGTTTTGCATCCATGTTTTCATATAATTTTTTGTTTCTCTTAATGTTGATATCAAGGCTTTTTCTATCATGATATTGAATATATATGAAATTATTTTCATCTTTTTTGTTTGTTAAAACTCTTGATATTCAAAAATATATCTATTTCTGAAAAATATACCTAAATTCTTATATGGTAATAAAATGGATATTTATGACACTTTTTGTTAGATTATTGTGTTATATTAAGTATATTAAACAAATGTTATATATTAACACTTTGACTAATTTGTGATCTTCTTTTCCTATTTTACATTTACTTGTTTGGTATTTGGTCTGAGCAATCCTTCTGTTGGCAAAAGTGAGATATTTTATGATTGTTACTTCTAGTGTTTTTTTTTTTCTGAAAAATTTTCAATATGTAAATTCAGAATGACTTTGAACAGATAGTCCTCATCTCTCACCCTTTTGTATACTGAGGTCACAGGTGTATGACATCATGGACAGCTGAAAATTAAGTATTGATACATTTATTATTGTGCTAGTTCTTTTTTTCCCTTTATACACAATAATGATTTTTTTAGAAAGTAGATGTTGTGGCATTTGTTGTATACACATTTATTATTTATAGATTTTGTAGGCTTTGATGTATTTTTCCTTTATCTGTATACAATGACTTCTTTGTCTACGTGAAAGATTCTTGTTTTGAAATCTGTATTTATGTGAGAATAGTAGTACCACTAGCATTTGAATTACTCTTACGTAGAATATCATTTTTATATTGTGTTCCCCTAGGTTTTTTAAGTCTTTGTTGATGAGGTAAGTTTATTGAATTTTAAAAAAAATTGGGTCTTTGTTATCCATTCATCCATTTTTATCTTTAATATGCTAATTAGAACTAAAGTTAGAGTTATATTGAAAAGTATATATCAGTCCAAGACATTGTGTGAATTCTATCTTTGCTTGTCTTGGTAAGTGTATTTGTTTCCACCTTACTCAATTTAGAGATTTGATAATTTACTTAATTGTAAATTATTACTTTTTAATTTCCCTACTAATTATAGAATTTTCCAAAGCTGACTAAATATTTGACTTGTGCCCTCTTTTGTGTGAAGGGAATTCCACAAAGCACCCAACAATGCTTACACAATGGTCTTAGATTCCTTTAGATAATGTTCAACCTTGAAGGTACTAATCCATCTCCTATAATGAGCAATGCCTTTACTGGATTGACACTTATTTTCTTTCAGAACTTTAGATATCATTTTTATTCTGTGAATTCCTAGACATTGGAGTTTCTGGTGTGAACAATGAGGATTTTGTGGTGAGTTGGACTTTAAACATGACCTGGCACTTCTATGTTCCCCATTCGGTATCCTTTTATTTATGTATTTATTTATTTAGCTTTTAAATGTTTAACTATAACATGAAAACTGTTTAACATGCCATTATTTCACTAAAGTTTCTTTAAGTCTGTACCTCATCTGTTTTGTTATCATTTTATGATGTTGTATTTTATCGTCTATTGTAATCATTCTTTTCATATAATAGATTCTCTTTCATAATCCACTCAAAGTTTGTTTATATCCTTCTTGAACTTCATCATTTGTAAAATCATTTTTTTTAGTTTTCTAGAACATTCTGCAGTTTTACATTTTTAGATGTAATTACTATAGAGGTATGAGTTTTTTCATTGAATAATCTCAAATCTATTTGATCTCTTTACCATGTCCTCTAGTTTTCACATGATTGTCTTATTCTTTTTATTTTTGTTTTTATTTTTATTATGTGTATATGGTTGAGAATGTTCATTTGAATGTTGCTATCTGAAGAGACAGAAGAGGGTCCTGTATTCCAAGAAGCTAGACTCTTAGGCAAATGTGAATTGCTGGCTTTGGTGCAAGAAACCAAATTCAGGAACTCTGCAGAACTGGCAAACATTTTGCAAAACTGGACACCTTTTTGGCCCCTTTCTTATACTTTCTATTTGTCCTAAATCACTATACAAATGTGGAAATTTACAAACTTTAACTTTATTTTGGAATATTTTTACACTACCACTTGATCAGTACATTGGAAATGCTTTCTATAGTGGGTTTTTTGGGGGGAGTCTTTTCTGTTTTTTTTTTCAAGATATATATTTTATTTTCTCAGAAATATATATTGGAAGCAGCTCTCAGCCACCATGCAGGGAAAAGGACAGAGACAGATAAACATGCACAAAGACAGAAGAGTGAGAGAGGAGAGCAAGAGGAGGAGAGATGCAGAAAGAGAGAGGAGAGCAAGGAAAGAGAAAGAGGAGAGCTCCTTCTTTGAATCTTTACATTTTATGTTAATCATTCTTTTCATATCATTTATTATCTTTCTTAATTCATTCATCTGTTTCATATCTTTCTTAAAAGTTATCATTTATAAAGTCAATCTTAATTTTCTGGAATGTTCTTTACTTTCATATTTTAGATTCAATTACTGCATAGTTGTGACTTTTTTTTTTGGTTCTTATATTTCTGGTGTGTCAATGTTGGTATTTTTTTCATTTATTGCAATGCAGCTTTTCTGATTTAATGTAGGGATAATCTTAATGATCAGCCTTCTCTTAAGAGTTCAATCCCCAATACTACTCATAGAAAAGAAAACAAACCACAAAAGCAACAATGATACAGGAACAAAACACATATATAAATACAGCCAACATCAAATGAAAGCAACTACACCACTAATAACGATGGACAAAAGAAAATAATTATGAGATTAAAGTTAATAAATGTAAAAGAAATAATAACACAAAAGTAAAGTGTTACAAGACAAAAAGGAAAAGAAAAAAATAATTTAAAGAGTAAGATGAAGAGAAAAAGAATAAAATAAAAATTATAAAAAGAGTCAGAATGATGTGTTTTCATACTTTTAAAAACCGTTTTTATTTTTGGTTCCTTTATCTTTTCCCCCCCTATTCCACCTTGTATGTTTGCCTTGAATTAACTAAAGCACCAGCCAAGGACAATACAGGCGGTAAAATTTAAACCCCTACCCAGATCTAGCCAATGGTCAGAACAGTCTCCACACTTGAGTGGAGAGTGAGATATGACTTTCTTATGTACTCTGGTGCCTCACATTTGACTATGTCCCCTGGAGGGGGAGACCTGGTGGCACTCAGAGGAAGAACAGCAGGTCACTGAGAAGAGACTTGATACCCTATGAGCATAGACACACTTGGAGAATCAGCTGTCCATTGGCTAAATCTGAACAAGTAGTCTAGGTTCTCTGCATGCACTGTCCTTTGTTGGTATATCAGTTTGTTTTCCCCATCCCCCGCTGTGTTCAGGTCTGCTAGTCACTGGCCTTCAAGGTCTCCCTGTGGAGCTCCTGACCCCTCTTGCCGTTCTTTCTCTCTCCTAACTCTTTCTTACAACTCTCAGAGGTCCTCCCAGCATCTGGATTCAAGTTCCAATATTTGTCCTGATCCCCCGCTTCATGGAGTCTCTCATAGGACATCCATGTTGCTCTAGTATCCACTTATAGTGAGTATATACCATGCATGTCTTGGTGGTTATCTGTTATCTCACTCATAATGCAATTTTTAAAAGGAAGATGCCATTGTGTTGACCCCTGTTTACCCAGAAACACTCAGCACAGCAAATAAATAATATTAATCCACTTCCAAAGGTTGCTAGTAATGTTTATGATTGTTATTTTTTTATAAGATTACTTCCAACTTGTTGGTTTCCCTATGCGAATGATTATAAGACAGAGATACATTTTTATACTACTATTGTTCAGGAACATGGAAGAGAACATAATATAAAATTAAAGTTATATATTAGCTGAGGCTGAATAATCTGATTACATAGAACGTTTAAGCCCATTAAACTGAAACAAGCTGAGTACACTGTAGGATAAGTATACTGTTTGAACTGATATTAATAGGTATTTTTAACTTTTATTGAAGTTTTCTAAATAAGTATTTTTGGACCAAGAGCTGTTTTAATTAAAATGAAAGACATCATCCCACTCTATTTTTCCTACTAAGAAACTACATTTATGGGAATATTTTTCTGCACAAGCTTTTGTTTGCTCAGTAGGTATTTCTTTATGCTTATCCTTAGCTGCTCCAGTACTAATATTCTTTAAGAGGAATGCATGTTGTTCAAGTCCCCACTTACTTGCAAATTTAAGTTCATTCAACTAAATTTGCCAATATCAAAATTCAAACATATCTCTGAAGGTGTTGGAAAGTGTGCAAATGTATAGACAACTGAGGCCTCCAATGTAGAAGAGATACTGAAAGAACTCAGGATTTAACCAATATTTTGACACTTGAAGTTAAAATATCTCTCTCCCTTTCTGTATACAGAATTCAAGGCTAGTAAGGACTTGATCCTTCACAATCTAAATTCCCTGCTTTCTCAATTCTCTCATACATATGGTAACTCCAGATCACATATCATCCATACACACAGTGGCTACATCACTGAACTGTTATTATTCCATGTTTTCTGATCCATAGGCAAACTGAATCCTTAACAATACGTTTCATGATGGCCTCCAGTTGTAATTCTCTGAGCTGCTATACAACGGTTTTCTACTCCAGTCTTAGCCAGCATGCAGAATTGCTTTCAGAATAAATGCCTGAGGATCTTAAACTTTGAATGTGCTCTGCTTTGCTCAAACAACTAGAAGTAGTGGTGCATTTAATTATTTTGGCCCGACCTGTACTTTTGGGGCTCATCCTGTGCTTGTAGCCTCAGATTCCTCATACACGCTTGGCAGCCATGGTGTGAACTGTATATTCCCCCACCCTCTCTGTGTGTATGTGTTTGCGGTATTGTACATTACAGATACTAGATGATTTTTTTATAATTTCATCTTTGACTTGGCAGCCATGGTTTGAACTGTATATTCCCCCACCCTCTCTGTGTGTATGTGTTTGTGGTATTGTACATTACAGATACTAGATGATTTTTT